>JAWWLZ010000082.1:6326293-6359638 GCA_035041345.1 Poliocrania exsul | reverse complement strand
GCAACTCACATGTATTCACACTTCACCAAATAAAAGCATCTTTCAGGGCTGAATCCTGCCCTTTCAGCTGAAAAAAAAAAACCAAAAACAAAAAAACACCACCAACAACAAAACAAACAACAAAACAAACAAAAAAACCTCAAAAAACAACCAAACAAAAATACCACCAAAAAACCTCCATGCAAATTATTTCAGTTCCAGTAACAATAAAGTCATTTGGGGACAAGGGAGGTTCCTGCCAAGAGAAGTGCAAGGTGGACTCATCAATAACCTCCAGAGAGTGCTTGAGCAGCGTGGTCACAAGCTGGCTCATGGCCATCACTTGTACTCTGTTCCTCCTACAGCAATCAAAGATTAGCAAGGAGGCAAAGGATGTTAACAACCATCAATAACTATCACTTTAGGATAGATTCATACTGGGACTGAAGAGTGAAAGCTTCACCTCACCCAAACTGCCCAAAGCCTGGTCTTTCCATTGCTCTGCCTTTCTGTAGTCACATCTCTTCATAACATGTCTTCTTTACTACAGCAGGAAGCAGAGAGCTCAGGACAGTACTATGGCCATTTGTCACCTTTCTGCAGATTTGTCTCACTTTGTCTCAAGTGTTTTCTGTGATGTCACTGTTAATATGCAATGTTTCACAATGGTATAACTCCTTAGAAACTTAAGAGGTTAAATTAAAAACAAACAAACAAACAAAAACACCAAGGGAAAAATTAAAACAAACCCACCAAACCTGAAATACTAAGGAACTCTCTAGAATCAGATATTCGAATGTGAATCAATGGTATAAGTGAAGAAAAGTAGAGGAACTTCAGAAGGAATCAAGGCAGCCTCTCATTGAAAATACTGGAAAGTGAAATTTTGTGCCACTAAACTCATCTAAAATGATCATCCTTCTCCTCATCTATTTAATCTCTCCCTAAAAGTGCATTATTTTCTCCTCATCTTAACCCATCAAAAGACTTAAATGGTTAATATGGTGCTCACTGCTACATTTTTACACTTTGATAAGTTCCTTCTAGGCAGTCTGTGGGGTCATTTTCCCTTCTTCATTTGGTAAATAATAACCCCCTTATTTCTACAATGGGACTACATCTCATATTGCTTGCTTTACTGAATAGATGAATAGACCACCTCTGACTTCATGTAATTTTGCCTTCTTTCTTGCAAGAATTTGGAGCATCAAGTTTTCTTTTTTTCCTGTACTGAATTAGAATTCCTTTTATTTCAATTTTTTTTTATTGTAGATAGAGGTATGATGGACTCTGATTAATATTGCAAAGAAACATGTAAGGACATTATATTTTATGAAAAATATCTGCAATTTATACTTACAGCCAGCTTCAAATCTTAAACACTCCAAATCACATCCAGGTGAGGTTTAAGGACAAATGCATGCATAATTCATGAAAGTACAGCCATTATTGGTAGCTCTATAGAATAAATAGTCCTTAGTAGACACTGTGCATTTGAAGGATGCGCCATATTCATGCTAGCAATATAGACCTAAATTTATATTTATGGTGTACTCTTAATCCATTCGATTCTGTTTCCACTGAAACACTGGTGAAATACAGTGCAATATTCTGTTTCACTTACCAGCACAAGATACACAACTTGAAGCAGAGCTCCCAATAGCTGGAGAGCACAGAAGAGCTGATGACTGCACAGAGTCCACTAGGGATCTTGTTATGCCAATCTAATTAACCTGGAAAATGCTCAGCTAGCACCATGCTCTGGGCTTGCACACAGATGGGAAATGGGCTGTTCAACTATTGTGTGTGCAAGGCAGGCTTCTCATAACTCTCAAGTCAGCAGAAACATTTAAGCATATGCTTACCATTAATGTTAAACAGGTGCTTAAGTACACTGCTGAACAGGGAACATAACAAGGAGCACACCTCTGGAGTATGCGATTTTTGCTTTAATTGCTATTGCACAGGATTTATTTGCTACCCTTAGATATTACCAACACCCTTCTTTCCCTACCAAGACTGCAACTGAGTAAAAATCTGACTAGGAAAATAGTGAAATATGCTCTCTTCATCAAAAACCAAAACAAAAAAAACAACAACAACAAACCAAAAAAAAAAAAAACCAAACAAAAAAAAACACACAAAAACCACCCAAACCAAGGTGCATTTGTAAAATCCAAGATGCTGAAACAAACAAACAAAAACAAAAAACCAAACAAAAACAAACAACAAAAACACATAACCAAAAACAAAGAAAAAATATCAAAACTTTACTTTTAAAATGTCTGGAATCTTCTATAGATTTTGATTCCTACCAGAATGTCCCAAACCAAACAAATAGGACCTTCCTTAACAAAGGTTTTAACACATTACAAATTTAGATGTATGTGATTAATGCAAATGAAATAAAATGCACAGAGAATAACATAAAATCAACCGAGAATAAAACATGAACTTCTCTTCCTTGAGCAAAACTCTCAGATAGTGAGATCAGGAATGGTTCAGTCATACTGATGGGAACCACAATTAACTTCTGAATTACTACTCTACCTACAGTATTTTACATATCCTTCAGGTACATCACAGATCCAGGTCTATACAGAGTCAATAAACTCAGAACTCATGAACAGTCATAATCCTGCATTACAATCACTCCCTTTGAAAACTAGATCCTCACAAGAGGTACTTTCAGCCCCCTCACAGCCAGATGAGAAGGCATTACTAGAAGGATATTTTTAATATCCTCATAATTAGGCACAAGAAAAGAATAATATAAGCTTATTTCTAGGTTACTTTGGTTATATCCTATGTTACAAAAGAACTACTCAGTACTTACAGAAAATATGCCAAGCTATCATTCCAATTTTTGTCATGTTTTTAATAACTTCAGTCCCAAATGATAAACAAATAAAAATGTATCATTTTCAGCATGTCTTCCTAGCAGATCATCATCAGTGAAAACAAACAAACAAAAGTGAAGGCATGCAGCATGCTCTGGGAAACAGCTGATGAGGAGCTGATGGGGTTCTCCATGGGGGACAACTTGTAACAGGAGATGAAGTAAAAAATCCAGAGCACTTGTCAACCACCTCACTCTGCTTTTCTTCTGCTTGCTTTTTTACCACAGCCTTAACCTTTCTTTCTTTTCTTGTCAACTGCAGGGTATTTCACAGTTTGCTATCTTTTAAAACTTACTGAAAATCCCTAGTGACACAGAACATGGTCGGGTTAGGTATTGAGACCCAGGTCTGAAGGCATTTGAGCCTCAGAAAAAATTCTTACTAATTTCAGAAGGAGTAGTAAACCCATTAGATTTGGCAAAAGTTTTGCTTGAGTAAGTGCTGAATAATGACTACAGAATGAGGCTCTGCAGTGTGTGACTGGAATTCGTGCCAAGTCTGTCTACACATGCCTGAGTTGACAAAATCTTCTGGCCAGTATTCCCTGTAACTTGAGAGGGATTTTCCACAGCATTGACCACTCTGCTTACTGTCCAGTGCTTGACCTGGGCATGCAACATTCCCCACTGCAGCTCATCCCACTGTCTTGAATGGCTGGGTTTCTCATACTTGCTTTGACTGAACATTTAAGTGCTTCTCAGGATAACCTCTAAAGCCATTATTCCAACAGTAATTAGAGAGGAGATGGTAGTCATCATAGTTGGCAATAAAGCCAATAAACATCCAGTAACACAATGAGAAAGGCCTTATTGCAAACAAAATCCTGAACTAGTTGCTGGACGTTTGCAGTTCTTCCATTGTGCAATTCTTAAGTGTGCACCTTGGGAAATACCTATTTTACAACTGAGGGTTGGACTCAGATTCATAATAATTCTCCCTTGCTGGTCAAGATACCATAGGCAATTTCCCTGCTCCTTCATTTCTATAACAATGAAGAGGATATTGCTGGGCATACAGAACCCACAGAGAAAAATTTTTGTGCTTGGAAACCACCTGCAAGACACACACTTTCCAGTGTACAGCATAGGCATTACAATGAAGCTCCAGGAATTCCTGGGATCTCACCACTACCTCCACAGATGCACATAAACTGCTTTTGCAAAAGCCATTATGACAATCTTGATAATCCACTTCAAGGGCAACCAGGACATTAGAAATGCAAACTTTTCTTGCTACAATGCAAGCTTTGCTTGCTATAGTGTCCTTAAAAGGACAGAAAATCCATGGAATCTACAGGTGAATGCACGCTACAGCTGGCTCACTGTTATCAGTGTATTGTCAGTATTCAGGCTCCAATGGTTTAGATTTATTTTTTTTACTCTCAACTGCAGACTTTTCAAAAGGACTGAATACTACATGAACTTGCTAAAAGCAATGCTCCATCGGGAAGGAATGCCAAGCTTACCAAGCGACAGCATTATGCATTAGTGGATTACATGAGATTTAGAGTACATAAAACAATTTAATAAATGGGCTTTGCTTGTTAATCTCACGTGAGTCACTGTGTAGAACAATGCTGTACAGACAGCACACCAGCAAACACAGACCTAGAAGAATAAATCCATGTATTGCACTTGTGATGACATTAAACCATTTGGACTAAATGATTTTAAATCCAGGGGTGTGCTATAGTGTTCTAGGGCAGCTCTGTATACACACAAAACACAGACCATGAGATTTCTGCTGCAAGATGGCATCTTGCTGAGATGGAGCTCCTCTCTCTCTGCATCTGGACTGTTGTGCTGGGAGACTGAACCTGCCTCTGCACAAGCATGCTGAGACTTGGAAAGAGCCAAGCACCAAATATGGAGCTCATTTATCTTCACATGCCACTGCAGATATAGTTGACAAACCTTGTACAGATGTGCAGACTAGTTCTTGTTTCATGTAACAGCAGAGGCCTGATGGGGTGCTTAGTGTCACTTGAGATGCTCTGGAATACCTATGACTATGTTTAAGCCACAGACAGACTCAAGACTTACATATCTGCAGGGTAGATGTCTATGGTACAGCTTGTACCGTAAACTTCCTTAAGTCAACAGAGAGAAATTGGCATTTAAGAGTGCAGGTACTCTGGTCCATTTTACACATCTACATGAAGATGGGATGAATCATGGCTGAGACTCCACTGACTAAACAATAAAGAGAGCCCAGGCTGACTAACTTAGATATAAATGTCTGTATTGGAGAAGTCAGTGTTTAGTCAGAGGAATCCTATCTTCATCTTGTTCTAATGAAGAACTACTGCACTCTCACAGACACTGCTCCAGCAGTTTATCACCTTCACTGTAAAAAGTGGGCACTTCATCTTCTAGTTTGAAATGCTCTGACTCCAACTTGCAGCTTTGAATCTTGTTTTGCCTTTGTCAGCTCCATTAAAGAGCCTGTTGCTACTAGAGGTTCTATACCAACCATAGGTGTCCTTAGGCACATTCTCTAATGCTTTCCCCTTTATATAGTCAGGTAGGCCAATACTAAGAAAGTGCAAAGCTCTGTCAGGAAATGTGACCTCTCAGATAGACGAGATAGACATGCTGTGAACTATCTGCCAGCACTTGAAAGATTCATTCCACAGTACAGAGAGAGAGAAACTCTCTTCATGAAATAAAGCCTCAGGCCATCAACATCTACAAAACTTTAATTTTAGGTATTTATCTTTAGAAAGAACAAGCAAATCTAGACTTCATTAATGAATAAATCTACCTTCTGAAATGCAGATGAATGCAATGCTGTCCTCCCAGCTGAACAGACAGCTCTGAGGCTCTGTTGCTGCTCAGGGCTCTACTGCTACTCACTCAGCTGTCATTCAGTAAAACCGTAACAGTCCCTTCCACTTATTTTACTGCCTGGAAAAGCAGGGAAAAGATTCAGAAAGAGAAGAAGGGAATAGACTATTCCTGTGAACAGACAAGTCAGAGGAGGAAGGGGAAAATAAACACAAAGTGTACCTCTTTCCTTACAAGCAAGAGGAATGAGAGAAGCTGCTGAGCAAAACTGAAGAAAAACAATGCAGGTGGGGGGAGCACCATCGAATTCAAGATTTTGAACCTTTTGATAGCAACAATTAAAATTAGACCACAAGTCCCCCTTCAATCTCACATTGCTAAACAGTGAGCCAGCAATGTGCAGTGCTTCACATGGCTCCCGAAGTTATTCTGAGGCACCCTGGCACCATGTATTTCTCACGGGACCTGCTATTTTAGTGGATCCCTTTTAATTCCAATACACCTTGAGCAGGTTTTGCACTTCTCCATCCCCTAAGTAAGGATATATCTAAAAGAACACTCTACATTACATGGACAGCATTAGAATCCTACTGAGCTTGTGGAGCTCTCTGCCATCCCACTTTAAACGTGCAAAGACTCTTAATTTCCATCAATTAGCAACATGACATTAGAACAGTCTCAGCACATCTTACAGCCTTTCCACAGTGCAGCAATTCCAGTACCTCCTATGGATTGTACGCCCACTGCACATATTACCCTAACAGAAGGGAACCCTTCTTCCCCTTTATGCCTGACCCAGAAAAAAATACCAGACTGTTACAGTCCTCAAAACACAACTTGCCTTTCTAAGCAGCAGCAACTCTGAAGATTTTCTGCTGCAATTCTTGCTGTAGTATTAGCAATTGAATTCCTGTCTGGTTTTAAACTTCAGTTGAAGTCATGATAGCTCATCTGGGAACTGCTACCAAAGTTCTCCTGCTTTCAGTTCAAGAAGTCCTTGTGTTTCAGCTGAGGTAGTAGACAGCTAATGAATAGTACACAAAATCTGCACTGCATTCAACTTGTAAGTCAAGCTAAATATAAGAAAGGGAAGGCTAAAGTAGCTGCACTGGATCAGAAACTCCATTAAGTACTTCAGTGTGGGAGCTTCAAGAAAAATATGCAGCTTCTTTAGCCCACAGTAGGACAACTGCATTCCTGGCTCAGAAGTATTTTACTATGTTTCAGTGAAATGTGATTAACACTGCAAAAAATAAACCTATAGGGAAAACACAGCAAATAAGCAAAATTTCAGTGGGACATCAACACCTTATTTGTTTGAATATGAATTTACTGCTCATGAGAGACAGCAGAAATAAAAAAATGGGCAGAAGCAAAGTTGGATTTTCTAGTTGGCTGCACCAGTGTATCTCCAGGAAGAGCAGGAGCACTTCAAGGAGGACAGAGTAGTTTAGTCTCCATGCCATTTGTATCCTTGAAGTCTCTGAGGCCTCACAGGTGTTAGCAGACTTCCTAGAGGATAACACTTGCCACTGGGCTTATTTTTATTTGGTTTTTTTATATGTACCGCAACTATCAGAGCTGGAATTTAAATGGTCAAACTAAACTTCTAAATCTCCAGATTCGTCTACAAGTCTTCTCAATGAACCCTGTGAAATGAAAAGTTGTCTCTTTTGATCTATTCATACATTATTCATCAGAGTAAAACAGAAATGTGACACATCCACTACGGTTTCTCTTGGTAGTTTCCAAACATTGGAACAACTGTTGGTTAGATGGAAATCCAGAATGAGAGTTTCATAGCAACATCCTTCTAACAAAGACAGCTACAACAGAGAGCTCACTCCTTTTGCTGACCACTAAATGTGCCAAAAACCCCAGCATGCTTACATACAGCACATTAAATTTGTCTTCAAGCTCCCTATGCACTCTCACTAAGCCCACTGTTTGCACTCTCCTAATGGTCTATAATCAAGGGTAGTAGCTCCTTATTACATTCATTGCAGTTGTATCTCTAACAAATTGGGATTTACATGAGTCTATGTAAGAAAAGAACCTGGAACTACTGTAAAGGCCCCTTTAAAAATGGCTCTTTTGGATGCATTTTCTTGAAAATCCATTAAAAATAAACAAGCTAAAAGCCCCTGTACATGATACATCAGTCCCTGGGAAGGCACAGGGAATAGCAGAATAGAACAAGTGTAGTTGGTACTATTGCCCTTGACCTGTCAACTGAATGTGTAAGGAAAAAGACTGGAATATTTTAATGAAATAAATCATGTAGCCATAACTTCAGCTAGGATCAAATGCCAGTGCATTAAATTTACCTCCAAAAGTGATAAACATTTATCTCCACACTCTATGGTTGCACATTAACTTGAAAAAATACTGTAGAAAACTCAAGGGTAAGTCAGTTCTTACTAGAAGAAACCACTGTGTATCCATCACTCCCCATAGTATTTATGTAGAATTAAGAGAAGTCCCATTGTAAGAGCCTGAGCTATTTCTGTAAGTTACATTCCCTTGACTCAAATGATGAATGGCAAATACAGCAGCAAAATAAAAATAGGCACCTTTCCAGGTAAATGTTGTTTAAAAAAAATAAAAAAATCCCTGGTGAAATACTGCCACAAGGATAAAAACAGTTATCTCAGTGTCACAAGAATGGCTTCGTTTTTTACTGGTCTAATTAGGTAATAAAGAAATCACAGGTGTAGTGACTCCATGAGCTATTACTGCACTTAAAAAGGGTCCACTGCATAGCGAAGGACCAGTGTGTCAGTATTATCACTTGCCGTCACATCGTTTTAAGAATGAAATAGCTCAATTTAAGAAAGATTTTTAAAGAGAAGAAAAATCAATACATAGTTAGAAGCTTGTCAAGATTCTAAGCAACAGCAAAACTGCCAGAAAACAAACAAAAAAACCCCAGAAATCATGGTAGGCCTTAAATTTCCAATGACTCTGAATTCTACTAAGGCAGTTAATTCACTGTAATGCATCTCCTGGGACTCCACACACCCCAAACCTGTTTTATCAATGACTGCCAAGTATGGGAGGGAGGACTTCCAGCATTAGGTTTTGACATGAGTAGTTCAGGATTCTAATTTTAATTGTAACAAAAGTGATAAATAAGTAAAAATACTATTTTTAAAAAAACTGCTTAAGGGTAAAGAAAATACTAATCTTAACTTGTTGGAACTTCCATCAAAAGCGTACCTGAGATTTCACGATTAGGCCCAGTAGGTACTAGCTGGAAGAAATATAAAATCTATCCAAATATCTTAAAGTTCAAATATTCACCTATGCTTAATTCTTCCTTAAATAAACTGTAGATCCAGTTGCAAACACAGAACAGATTAACATTGAAATCAGGTGTGTGTGGTTTAGCAGCCTATTAAAACACAGGCATTCATTAAAGAAATCACCTGTGTCAAATTAATCACCTGTGCCAAATTAACAGTTTCCTTGCCTTTAAATTTGATTCACAATGTCTCAAAAATGAGCTCTTCAAAGCCAAACCTTGCATTCAGGTCCAGAGAGACTGCCCCAAGTGACAGTAAGAAATAACTGTGACTTAGCAGCCTGAAGAGCCAGATCCTGCTTCTGACTGAGTCAGAAGCAAAAACTATTGTCTCTAGCTGAAGGTTTGACTTGTGGACAGCCCCTGCTACACAGCCCTGCGTGCAGATCGATCTCCCAGCCCTTGCTCATCTCGCAGAGGTGTGGATATGCGGATCCATCTTGCCATGCTCAGAAGCACTAGCCAGAAATCCCAGCACAAGCTCTAGCCCTATGCTGAGTGGCAGTGAGGGAACTCCTGCCTGCTCATCATTCCCTGACTTCAGAAACCAGCAAGGGAAATGTGTGAAAGGTTTTTATTAATTCTGTGACATAGTGTGTGTAAATTAAGTTCACCCTGCACTGAAATCCAACAATGTCTTCTCAGGTGGTTAATTAATTTTTCTTACTGATAGAGGACATCCTAATCAAAGGCTAGAATGACCTCTAGGATCAGTAGCTTAAGCAAATAATGATCTATATTTCCCCATGTTAAAGAAGTTCCAGCACCAGGTATTTCCCAGGCGTTTAAAAAGCACAAGAGAAGGAGCACTATGCAATCACATAGGCTATGCAAGTCTCCTGGAAAAACTGTTTGCAGAAGTTCCTGTTCAGTTCCCTTACTTGAATTCACAGGTCACATAGCATTGCACCTTCCTCTTAAACACTACTGCTGGAAAAAGCAGTATTATTGGAGTTGGAAAAGAAGGCACTTCCTTAAAAAGCCAGCAAAGCATTTTACTACAGAACTTAATTAAAGGATGGAGAATACTTTGGCTGCTTCTTGAACACGTCAACACAAGGAATGAGAGAAACAGATACTACCTCTGCATTAAATATTAGCATTTCCCCTCACAGGGGAAGCAAAACGTAGATAAGAGTGCTTTGCTTGAAGAGAGGGAGGGGACAGGAGACCAACAGGTACCCTTTACAAGCTTCAGGTTATTTGAAATAAGTTGGCTTTAAAGCAAAGCGCCCTGAAGCCTTTCCCACGCTGCGGTGCATCCCCGCCCCACCGCAGCGAGCTGCCTCCCGGCTGCGGACCCGCCGCATGCGGGACCCCGCACACCCCCAGCCCCGCCGCCCCCAGCGGGTCAACCAGCAGGCAAAACACACCAATATATTTCCATCAGCACAAGATGGCAACCAGCACTTCTTCCGGCAGAGCAGCTGGATGCTTTTATTTTTTCCTTAAGGGAGGAGGGGGATTATTTAAAAGGCATTCCGAGCAGATATTTGAGAAAATTGGCATCGAGGCAAATGTTTCCACTAGTAACGCCGGAGGAAAGGCGAGGTAACCCACACACACCTCCCAGCTCACGCACACACATCGTGGTCATCAACTTGGCGAAGTTGGCCGTGCCGGAGCGCGATGCCCGAGCGGCGCCGAGCCCCGCGCCCCCCGCCCGCGCTGCGCCCTCGCTCCCCTGACAAAGGGGGACGCCCCAGCACCCCCGCATCACCCGCGACCCCCTCCAGCGGCGCGGACAGACACTAAGCGGGGCACAGACACCGAGCGAAGACGCCTCTCGCCTGTCTCCCCGGCCAGCTCAGCCCCAGCAGCGGGGACTCCGCATCGACCGTGCGGGCGGTGTGCGGGGTCTGGCGGCGCCGAGACGAGCAGGGAGCCCCGACACTTACTTACAGTCACTGGAGGCGCCAGCAGCAGCCACTTACCATCATGTTTCCTTGCATTTTAGCCGTTTGAAACATTGCCTTTTCCTTCATTTTTGCGGTGTGTGTGCGTGCGTGTGCTGTTCCCCGAGAGTTACTTAATCCAGCGGCTGTATCACTTTAGTGAAGAACTGGCGCGCACTTGCGATGGCTCTTTCTGGTGTGGAGTGGAGGGGACTACGAGCAGCGGAGGGGGAGGGTGCCTGCTTGCTTGCTTTTTTTTTTCCCTTCCCCACCCTTTCAATATATATTTCTCTTTTTGCCCCAAAAGGAAAAAAAAAAGGGGCAATAAAAATAAACCAGCTCCTGTCAGAGGGGAGGGGAGGCGGGAGTGGCGGGGGCACCCTGCTCTGTCACCACCCTGATCCAGCTTTTGCCCTGCGGGAGCCGGCGGGGCGGGGTGGGCAGGAGGGAGCCGCACACACGCCCCCCGCCCCAGCCATGCCCGGCCGCCGCCCCGGCCCGGGCGGTCCCGCCGAGCCGAACCCACCCCGGAGACCAGTTACAGAAAAAGGGAGGGTGGGCAATAAATAAAAAGAGGGAGCTGGGAGGGCGGAGGGGTTGCTGCCCCCTCCCCGTGCCTGGCTTGCCGCTCTCCTGGGGGGGATGTACACGGGTTTTACAACAGGAGCCGGGGAGGGTGTGGGGAGAGGAGCCGCCTCTCCAGCGTTAACTGTTCACCAGCTGAGCCGGCGCGGCCCCGGCCAGGCCACGGCTGGTGCAGGGAGGGTGGGGAATAGAGCGGAGCTGCCGCGGGGAGCGGGGGATGCTCTGCGCGTTACCATGGCTGCGCCCTTGCCCGCCTGCCCGCAGACCCCCGGCCCCACCGCTCCCCCTGCCCGGACACCCCCACACTGCCCCCCTCTTCTGCCCGCAGGCCCCGGGCCCCACCGCCCTCTCTGCTCGCAGACCCCCGGACCGGCCACTCCTCTTCCACTCTCAGCCCGCAGAATATGCGGGGCGCTGTCCGAGGATGGGGCGCTTCCAGGGACTTGCCACAACGTCAGGGTTTGGGATTTGGGGAAAACCACTCCACACGCCGCAGGAACGGGCAGGGGGATACCGGAGCTCGGCTTCCGCATGGAGAAATGCAAAGCCAAGGGTATCGCCCGCACCGGGCTGCAGCTGAACCCGAACGTGGCCTCTGCACCTTTCCAGCGGTGCCCACACTTGTGTGAGGTTTCCCACCGCTGTCAGCCACAGTCCCTCAGGTGAGCTGCCCCACAGGTGGCTGGAGCAGCCGCTGGAAGATGGTGCTATCCTGCTGTCCTGGTGAGACCCGTTGTCCCTCCTCACTTTTGGTGCAGCTTTCCAGGGGCCTTGCCACCCATCCCAAAGGTTTCACACCTCAGCCTGCACACATGAAAAGAATCCTTAAAGAGTATAGTCTCTTTTGTCTCTTCCTGATGCACTAGAAGTAACTACATTTCCAAGATAATTAGGTGCCCATCGATTTCACTTGACATCAACAGCTTTGGATGTTGCACACTCAAAAGAAGAAATGACTTGCTTAATATCTAAGAAGGGAAACCAAGAAGAAAAAGCAGGAAGTCTTATTGTCATTCAAGGTTTAACCGAGCCAATGGCTAGAGCAGTAGCTCTCCCTCCTTCATTTCAGTGAGGGAAGTGCAGACCCACCCAAGGGTCTTTTTATTATGCCCATCTGTAGTATCATGAACTCTGGTCCTTCACAGTTTGCAGCACCTTCACCTCATAGGCAATGGCTGTTCACTAGAAATAGGACACAACATGTGCAATGCCATAGTGTTGCTCACACTTTAAGCCATCCAGTAGTTAAAAGGTACTTCCACACAAAATTTCTCTCAAGACATTAAGAAGGTATCTTGAAAATGATGCTAATGGGGAAGTGAAACCCCAAGACACTTGTGGGAAATGCCAGTGGCAGGTGATGCTGGTACCTTTGAGGATTACCTATAGGAGGTTTGTTTTATAAATATGTCACTCCTCACTTAAAGGTCTTGATTATTTGTTTTCTCCCTTGTCTTTATTTGGGAATTGCTTATATCTCATACAAAGGTGCATCTTGATCAGGAAGTTCTTCATTATGTTCCTCAAACTCTGGTCTCTAGATTTCTTTACTTCAGTTTTGGTGTTTTATCCAGCAGTTCCTGTTGCATCTCAGTTATTTTACCCTTAGGTGGTATTTTTTATGTATGAATGCAAAATATATATCTCCTTGACTGTTAGTAGTCCCATTTGCCTTCTACATTACTTTACACACCAATAAAATTACCATACATTGAACTCTGCCAGTAGTGGATTTTTGGGTATTTTCCTCTCAGCTTTGTCATAATGCAGTTACTGTGTTTGTCTCTTATTTTTATTTAATATATAATCTATGTGCCATTGGCATAAAAGTAGCAATTACCTTGATTAAAACAGTTTTGTTTAAAGTTGAGATTACTGGCAAAATGCTAAGTTTCACCACTGACAGTACTCACAGGTTTTTTCCCTATTAAATACCAACCAGGGTCAATTTGGCCAGAATTTGTACATTGCTGGGTTTCTACCTCTCCCATGAAGTCTGCTCCTATAAGGCTAAGATTTCATTAGAAACAGGAAACAAAAGTCAGTGTTTTGCAATGTTGTCCAAAATAACATTGGTGATGTTGCAGCAAAAATACCAAACACATTATGAGAGAGAAATTCTTGTTTACAGCTTTTAATTCTTAATTTCTGACTCATTTGACACTCTGAGAGAAGATGTAATGAATGGTTTATCTCTGAAAGGTTTTATGACCAGAGTCCACCCTTGAAAGTTTTCAAAAGCTGAGTAAATAAAGCCCTGGTCATCCTGGTCTGATCTCGGAGCTCACCCTACTCTGAGCAGGGGATTGGACTAGAGACCTCCTGAGGCCTCTCCCTGCCTACATCACTTTATGCCCAGTAAGATCAGAGTGACCCTTTTTGTTGCAGATCAAAATGCTTTTTTAAGAAATGGCTGTTGTTTCCAAAACTGCATCCCTCGTGATCCCAAAGACTTCAGATGCTGCCGATCATGACCATGGATGATAATTTTCACTTCTGAAACATTTTTGCTTGGCTGATGGAACAGCTAACACTTGGTCTCAGATCCTGAAATGTGAGACTAAGCTGTGCTGCAGATTTGTACCCCAGGCTGTGGCCAGGTGGTTCCATTGCAAATAGCCAGTGAAACTGTCCTTCAAGTCTGGAGCACTCAAGACAGCCACAAGTGATATTACCACATTACTCCCTCAAGTACATTAACCCTGCTGGGCTCCCTGTCAACCAGTACTCAGACAACTGTTGAGCTCTTCTTCTTGATGTATGTTCTCCATGTCATTTTAATGGAAATTCACTAGAGCTGCAAAAAATACTCTCACTGAACAAGAAATCAACTTTCCTATGACTGGAAAGGGAAATGGCAAATGCAGATGATCTGAAATTTCTTCCATGCTTTTGTAGCAAACATTTTTTTACTTTCTTTGAATGATGTGGAAGGACAGCCAATCACCCTGGGACCCAAGAAAGCAGTATGATTTAAGTAGCTAAAAAGCTTCTGTATTTCAGACTGAAGATCTGGCCCAGGAAAGCTCAATAAAACATGAAAATTATACTTCATCATATCAGGGTTTTTCTCAGAGGGAAATTATAAAAACTCATTACTTCTGCATTAATTGGTTCAGTCTCAGTGCACCTTCTTTGTCAGTAGAGTTGCTTTTGATATAAACATGGGAAAGTTCAGTCCAGACTCAACTGCATCTTAACAGCTAGATCTGAAGTGAAACCCCTGTATAAGAAGAGTTTTTTTCTGCAATCTCTTCATTTATATCCAAGGTGAGTAACAGGAGGAAAACCCTGGGAAATCAGAAAGGTTTGATTTTATCTCTTATCTCGAGATAGCCTCCATATCTCAGGTACTATGACAAAACCAACATGGCATCTTCATCTGCCAACATTTTTATAGACCATTTTGAGGAAATGTGTTTTTCTCACATCCCCCACAGAATGAGATACAGGGAAAAAATAAAGCGAGCCTCACAGTTAATGCTATTCTTTGTGGGTTTCAGTACTCTGAGGCTGACTTTCTTTATCTGAGAAGGAACACAGGCTACAATGCTTACATCCTATTCACAATACTTTATTTAAAGCCCTGTTGATAAGAGAGTAGAAGAATTTATTTTATCAAATAAAACCCATTCAATGCTTTTGGAGCTAGCTCTCCTTCTCACTCACCAAACAAGCCTAGGAACAGTCCTTCTGAATAGAAGGAAAGATTTAATTTTACACAGTATTATCTGGCTGCAGAGCACAGACATATATTTATTCAATATTTTAAAAGAAAAATATTTTAAAGATGTAAGACCACAGACAAATAAAACAGCTGTTGTAGTAAAAGTCAGTTCTAAGAGTATCAGGATTTCACTTCCTCTCCTTAATTTAAGGTTACGCTTTATTCCCCCAATAAATGTATTAGTGTTTTCAAAATACAATAAATGGCTTTTTCTTCTTAGTCAGAGCCTTTTGTGAGGAACCCATCTTCTTCCTGAAACCTTGATGCCACAAGCCTGTGCTTAAGCTTCTTTTCATACTAATTTCAAGTCTGTGTTTTCTAAGATCAGGCCAAATCATACTATTCTTTGGCTCTGAATTCTCCCCATCCTCTCCATCCCATCAGATCCAGGTCCACAGCACATCATTTTGTCATGTGACTCTCATCTTCTTCCCTTCATTAGGGCAAAATTCTGAGCTGGGCATCAGGGAAGTTTGATTTGCACTTTCTGTCAAGGAACCAGGAAGGCTACTGCTTTTCAACAGAAATTCTAAGGTGGAACCCAACCCAAATGCTTGCAATCATAGGATCATTCAGGCTGGAAGGACCTCAGGAGAACTCTGGCCCAACCTCTTCAAGCAGGGTCAGCTCTGAGGTCAGACCAGGTTGCTCAGAGCTTTGTTGAAATCCTGCAGGAATGGGGACTGCAAAGCCTCACTAGGCAACCTGTTCTGATAGTTCTGTTCTCACAGGGATAAAGATTTTCCTCATATTCAGTCTGAACTCCTCTATTTTCAACTTCTGCCTGCCCTTCTCATCCTTCTGCCATACCTCACTTGGTTCCACTTGCTTGATAACCTCCCTAAGAAGCCCATCTCTTCTTCAGGGTGAACAAGTCCTCCCTCAGCCTCTCTGCAAGGGTTCAGTTTTCCAGTCTCTGACCACCCTGCTGGCTTTCTGCTGAACTTGCTCCAATTTATGTCAGTCTTCTAGTGAGGGCCCAAAACTGAACCACAAATGTGGTCTAATGAGTGCCAAGAAAAAAAGATAATTGCTGAGACAGAGATCATCTGCAGTACTTGCTTTGCTATTAACTTATAATATTCAAGAAGAATGAGATTGGTTATATCCCAAATGAAACGGTTGAGTGTTACACCGTGCAAATCTAATGGAAGTCAGAAACAGCTTTAGTAACAGTAAATACATTCCATAGGGCTCTTTAGCAGTACAACACAGAAAAAAACCCCAGAGAATTACAGCAAGGAACATTTTTCTTCCTAAGTGGATCAATTTTGAGAATTTCATTGCTCAAGCCAAACTATGTCTATTCTGAAAAATCTACACTCCTACTATCCCGGGATTTTTCCCAAGTATTTACAGCTGTAGTGATTGCTCCTTCTAGTTTTGTCTTCTAAAGCTTTTCTTCCAGAGAAGAAATTGGAGAGACAGATAAAGTAAATACGCTGTTAAATAAATTCAAAATTTATTTCTGAGGAATGCAAATTCTTCAAGAGCTTAGAATAATGACAGAGCAGCTGCTGTTAAAAAGTTAATATTTGCTAGCTCTTACTGCATGAGAGTGTTTAAGCCATCTTTGTTAACATAAATGAGAGAGTCTGAAAAGAGAGAAATTATGTTATCTCAGATAACTTCCTCTGTTTCCTGAGGAAAAGGTGAATATGTTTAAAACCACTGAATTGTAGAATGATTTATCTTTGGATTAATGTTTACTTCTTCTTTTAACTCTTACTTACATTTTGGTGGGTTACTACCAACCTTTTCTCCATCTTATTTCTTTGACAGCATGGCCATCCACTTCCCTTCCCTCCCAGTTTGGTGCAAGACTTAGCAACTTCACATTCTCAGGGAATTTGCAGTTTATCATCATGTACCAATTTCATCCTGGAGGAAACAGTGGGAAGCTGAACACATCTGATGTCTTCTGACACCATTTAGACACTAAATGTCCATATATGTACTTCGACACTTTGTTCTTAGAATACGTGGTAATTTGTTAGATTCATGAGAGATTTGGCTTGAGTCACATCACCTCAAGACGGCAATCTGGAATGCAGTCAACTCTCTGTTATCCCTGAGTGAGTTATTCAGCTGCAAATAGACCATCAGATATCAGTACTGAGATCCCCAGCTTGTTTTCGTGTAGTCCATGATAAACCCCAGAGCTCGCAGGCTCACGTGGGGCAGTGCCTGCGTTTTGTTGTGCTGATACCTCACCCAGCCTAGGCAGAACCTTCCACTGTGCCCCCATAAAAGCAGATCAGATGAGGGCTCTCATCCTAAGATCCACAGCCCTAATGAATGTGCTGTAGTTTTACTTCATTAGGTAGAAATTCTGTACATATCTCCTGTATGTGTCCCTGTCCATACTGAACACATGAGGTTTCCTCCTAAAACAGGCAGCAGATTTACTCCATAGCACAGCCTGAGCATGAGGCAACATTGACAGCTGCAGACTAGGACAGGAGGGTAAAATCTGGAGCATTTTTCTACTACAAATTCCACCTTAAAACATCTGGTTTTTCCCATTTCAAGGTTTTGAACACCACTATTGAAAGCTAAAAATATAAAGAATTCAAACAACTACTTTTCCATGAATGAAGTTGTTGAAGTTGCTAAAGGATCTAGAGTAGGAGGAAAAGCATTCAGAGTATAATTTCTGCGTAATGGGAATGCTGGGAAAATCTGGGCAGAGTCATTAGACTCACTAGTAGCAACAGGAAAATGTTAATAGGAAGCATTATGAGACATTGCCTTTCAGGCAGGTACCACTTCTGGTTAATCAGAGTTAATTTTTTTTATACTTCAAAAACTCCAAGTCCTGCAGTAGAAATGACATACACCCCATTAATCTCTTTCAATATGTATCCTCATCCTTAAACGTACCTTGGATTTCCATCTGAACCTCATGAATTCAAGTGCCTAACCAATGGACCCCACTGTCTTTGTTGAATTAAGAGTATTCTGTGCTACCAAGCTTCTCACAGCAGAAGTGGAGGCTGTAGAGCTTTAAAAATAAATCCATAAAAATACACAAAAGACTAACTAAAACATGTTATGCTGAAAGCAACATATGTGCTAAGTTTCTTTTCATTAACACTGAAATGAAAATATAGACAGACTTGTGGTAAACATTTGAAGGTTTGTTATGCAACAGATTTTATCCTCTAAAACAAGTTTAATTTTATTTCAATACCATTCTGACAGTTACATTTTTTAATGACAATTATGTTGAGAAGGCAAAAACATCAAAGTCTCCTTCACTCAAGTGTTCACTCCTGACAGTGAACCCAGCCAAGTTGGAAAGATATCAAAACCACAAGCCCCAGAACCAAGAAGAATCTCACATGATGCCAAGAAAATGCCAAGTACTAAGAGCCAAGCAAGCTCATCCCATTGAAACCAACAGAAGTCCTGCCATGGAACCACAGCTGCAGCCAGGGTGTAGCCATGAATTTTCCTCCAAGGGGCAACACCACCAAGCTCTATTGGTATAAAATAGTACAGTTCCCACTAAACCAAGTAGAAAACCTGGACCCAAAAATGAACCTTCTTTTTAATACAAGCCCTATTAATGGCATATTGCTCAGAAGGCATTCTGCCTTTGGTATATGTTATTTTACTATTTCACTACTTCAGTGCAGTAGTCTTGCAGATAAATTGTTTCGTGAATATCAATGTATTTCTATTTAATTTGTGAAATTGTATAGGATCTTTTAGGTAGATAATTTAATGCCTGCCAACTTCCATTAATTTTTAACTAGGCTTTCTAGCCTGGAAGACATATTGAAACATTCTAATTTCAGATCAGGTGGGTCTATGTTTTGATTAAAGAGCCAATTTTTTTCTTTCATTGTGATACGGATGATTAAATTTCTCTGCTAATTATCTGTATCACCTCAGAACACCCTGTGCCTGACATAAAATATTTCAACAAAATAAGACTACATTTAATTGCATTTCTCCTTTTTTAATGACAAGAGGTTGATATAAGCCTGTCAATTCACTTTGAGTTCTTTCCCACCTTGAGGGCAATGCTTGTTGTTGGATGATGTTCCTACTACACCTGCAGATATTTCTTTCTCTCTTTTTCAGTGGACTTTCAATGAAATTTCAGAAAAACAAGTGACCAAATACAGGCATTGTAACACACAGGTTTTTTCTTCCTAAGTGTACTTAGTAAGTTAAACTCAAATTTTTAATTATTTGAAACTAAGTACCAAAGTCTTTTGGAAGTGGCTATCATGCCTACAAGTAATCTATGTTGTCTATTGGTGTGAATAAATTGTTAGAATGGTGTTTTGGAGTTAGTCAAAGTTAAGGATTTAGTTAATGTTATGTCAATCAACTTCCTTCATTTGAGCTTAGGAAAATGTGAACTCTAGAGCAGGGCCTACATTTGATCATGTTTATAAAATGTTGGAGCAAACATGGCTCTGACTTCTATCCAATAATATAAAATATTACATTAGAAGTATTGTTTTTCCAGTGTTAATAAGGTGGGTCCAGATGAAGAGGTTGTCTCTGAATGCTTAAAATATTTAGCAAGAGTAATCAAAGATCTAATTACTTTTGTCAGGTTTCAGCAATAAGACTATGTACTTAAAATGCAAATGATAACTTATATTATCATTTTGCCTTCAATTAGAGACAATGCTGCCTAATGTGGACCCAGATTTTTTCCTAGTAGAAGCAAAAGCAACTTTGGAAAATTTATTATTAATTTTTCAAGATATAGGTGCAGGTAGCCAGCTTTGAAGTAGAAGAACCAAAGTTTAAACCTGCCTTGTACTTTATTTTTGTGAAACTCCGTTTTATGTGTAATCATAAACTAATTCATCCTGTCATTAGCTTTATAAAGCACCTTATTGTGTCTAACTTAGACACAGTCATTTAAATGTGGGGAAATAGCTAAGTAAGGAAAATGGTGTTCATTGCAATGAATGCCCAGAAAACAGCAAAGAACGAGCTTTAGAAGTCCCATCAAAAGGAGTAAGGATTGTGCCATCCTTCACTTACATAGACACATGGACAGAAACAGATAAACCACATCCACTGACTGTAATGGGTTTTAGGAAGTTCAGCTATTGATGCTCATTATGGGGAGGTGAGTGGAACCTCTGTGGATTCTCAGTTAACTTAGGCAGATCCAGTGTGTCCAAACAAACAAACAAATAAATAAATAAATTACATTTACTCCAATACAGTGATAAGAGTAGCTTACTGAGATAATCTACTGGAAGACAGGAGAAAAGAAATACCCCTTGCTCAAAACCTTGTCCCTCCCTCTCTCTCATTACCCCAGCAGAGTGACTACCTGGCTCCTAAGTGACCACCCTGCATGGAAGGAGCACCAAAGCTTGAGCCATCGCTTCAGACTGTGCCTGGAGCCTGGGGAAAAGATGGCAAATGCTGCATCCTAATCACTGTGTTGCCATTACAACTCCTTTGCATGTGGCACAGGAAAGAATAACTTCAAACAGTCTTCTAGGCACTGCCACCTCCAGCAAGTACATTCCCTGGCTGATTCCAAAATCAAGGGATTTTGCAGATGTGCTTTCCAGAGCAGCCGTGAGAGAGGGATCCTAGCCAAGGCTGCTGGCAGGAGGAGGCTTTGAGCTGCAGGCTCAGTGGACAAGCAACAGCCATGGCCATGATAAAAAGCAGGATGCTTGTCTGGAATGCAGCATGGAGCCTCTCTGTGATTTCAGTGGGCTTTCATTATCTATTTTGTTTTCTATTTCAGTCCTAGTTGTTCTCTTTCTTTTTTTCTGAGAGAAGAATACCGTTCAGTGGTTGGTTTGGCAAGAGGATTAGTACATATAATTTTTTTGCATAACAAAATATAATTAGAAAATGTAAATATAACTTAACTCTATTACTGCACTGAACAATAAAATGACCACAACACAGGCCACTCTGTCTTTCTGATAATTCATCATCCAAATTATACACTACATCTCCATTAGACTGTCCTTTTCCACAAAATTCATCTTGCCCTGTCATGGCTGAAAAACAGAACCAATTTATTAAATATCAGTACAAGTGAAGCAATGAACTTCAGTGTTTGGAATACAGCAAGAGGAAACATTTTGCTGATTAGAATCTTCTATTACAGACAAGAATACATTTTTATGCTGAAATTTTTAAAGGAAAAATTACTCTTCATGAGTAATTATGTTTTGAAATGCAGCTGGTTTACATCATGGGAGTTCATCAGGCATTAACTCTTTCCATAGGCCTGGATCCTTGGTTAACTGATCTTTGCTTTCAACTACTGTCTTCTTTACCAGGTGTGTTATTCACATCATGGATATGGACAATGTGACTTGCACAAGGACTCTTAACCAAAAACAAGGGCATGAAAAGCCAAAGAATGACTACAAGACAAAAAAACCTTCACCCTATGGAAGTAAAAAGAAAATGTGAATGTTTCTGTGTGAATTCTGGTCATGAAAACTTTTGTTTATCAAAACCTGCAAAATTGGATCTCAAAATTGTTTAAAGTACTTGATCAAGAATTTATTAACCCAACAGTTTCCAGAAAAGCTGAATCCTGTAAGTCCCCAGTAACTGTTGCACCAAGTGCAGTTGTACAGATTGCTGAAAAAACATCAAGCTACTATTTCTCACAAACTAAAATATATTTAAAAATAAAGACTTTTTGTAACCAAAAATTGCATATTTTATATAAGAAAAGTTATTGACTTCTGTGGTACCTCTTTGCAAGATGTTTTACAAAATGAATCCATCTCAATTGTCATTTATATAGTTTAAAAAAAAAGAAAAGCATTATACAAGTGGAATCACTGATTCCAAGGATGGACTGGTAGCAAATTCATAATGTAAATAAGCACATTTTAACAAAGCCATGCTACAAAAGGACACAGAATCAAGGACACAGCAAAACAGTCAGAGTTAGGAAAACATTACCACAGTAGTTCTTAAATGGAAACACATGGAGCGAAAGGAATTAGGGCCAATGGAAGACTTGGAGATCTAAAACAGGACATAAGTGAAATTTAGATGTTTGTGTCTATAGACAAAATCCTAAGAATTTCAGCTCAGCTCTTACCTCACTCTGGTATCTCTTCAGCTCCACTGGCACTGGGACTTATGACCTGCAAAGCTGTCCTTGGCTCACATTCACCTGGGCTCCCTCCCACGAGTGCCCTGGGTTTGAGACGGGCTTCATAGCCTCCTGTGATCAGGCTGCCTGCAAACCAACATCCAGCACCCACTCTACAGCTTTGGGACAAGGTGTGCTCTCCTCAGCCCTTCCCAAAAGGAAAGGGATGGGTCCCCAAGTCCTCTAAGGCCATGAACTATCAGACACATAGAGATACCCTGAAAGGTGGAAGAAGAGAGCTTGGAATCACGTTTTTATGGTGAAAATGACATTCTTTTCTCATAACCTTACTGAGGGACAAAATTTATATTTATATTTCTGCTACTGTAGTTAGAAGTGGATCCTCACCTTAGGCAGCCATTCACTCTCTTTTGCCTCAGTTCCACACAGATACTTGCTACCTTCTTGAAATTCAAATGTTTGGTGTTTATTTAAAGCATGCAAAGAAAATAACTTATGAACTGAAAAAAGGTCTTACAAATCTGGGCCAAAGTTATAGTGGAGTGATTTAGTCTAACTACAAATGCTGCGTGAGATTGGCCATTACAGCTTTCATGCCTTACTTCCTCTCCAAATCATTGTGCCTTTTTTTTTTTTTAATTTATAAAGAGCAGGTGCTTTTTGGTACAAGAGATACAATGTTCCCTAGTCAGCTATAACATACACCCTGTTAAAGCAGTTGCTCTGATACTATTTACACCTTTGTAATATAGAGAATTTGAAATCAAAGGTGCCTATGAGACATGAGTTCAGAATGTGTCTTGTGGTGCTCTCTTTTCCTGATGTTCCTCGGGCTGCTCTTGCCTGTGCAAGAAGTACTCCATCTACTCTGTTTTCAGCTGAGTCTGACTTCTGTGTGAATTTATGCATCTATGAAGGGAATAAATTAGATGTGAGCTGAGATGATGGAATGTAAGAGAAAATATTTTCTATCCTTTATAACTCCTGCAGATTCATTCTGTGCCATAGCCATTGTTTTTAAAATTAAAAATGGAAGACTGCCAGTTGAGTTAACGTGGTATCTCTGCGATGGCTGGAGAACTGAATTCAGAGTCAGGCTCCTGCACAAGTGAAATGGACATAGGTGTTTCCCCTCCTTTCATGTGCACTACAGAAAAATGGAGTGGTTCTGAATCCTCTATGAGGAATGCTGCACAAACCTCTGACCATTTCTGTGCAATGTGCTCAGAATTCAGGTCCCCTTCTTTTCTTTTTCTCCCCATCTACTCCCAAGCCCTTTTAAATGGCTTATCTTTGAGGATGATCAACCTACACTTCTGATTTACTTTCATTTCCCAAAATTATTTCCCATTGCTTATCTCCATCAAAACTAAATTCTTATTAAAATAGCCTGTGATCTACAGTGGTCTAGAGCTCAATTCTTGGGCCCAAGCTAAAATAAAGACATTCCTCTGTTTGTCTACCAGGTTTGTGTTATAACAAAGTGGAAATCTGCATGATGCCCCACAGATTGCACAGTCTCAGCCACTAAATGTAAAAGGAACTAAAATGCTGTGACATTTTTATGAATACAGAAGCAATTAAGTAATGGGCATAAGTTTGTAAATCTTATTAATTACAGAGGATTGACGAAGCACAAAAGAAAGATGGTTCAATGAAGGCTTGTCATGTCTGCTGATATTGCTCCGTTGCCTCAGGCAAGACACAGGCTAGTTCATGAAATGCCTATAAATGGCTCACTGAGTTCCACAGGGCTGAGTGCCAGGGAGCAGCAAAAGCAAGGCTGCTCCATGAGGGAGCCAAGAGTGACACAGGACACCACACAACAGCACCTGAGCAGGGCCGTGGTGATAAAAGGTCCATCCCAGGTGCAATGGTGGGTCAGGTCCAGGTCTATTCAGAGAAATCCAGCAGGAGACCAGTGTGAGACAAGCTGCCACCATGGAAGGTTTGGGAGGGATATCCAGGAAGGGTAGTCAGTGCCAGGACAGCAGGAGGCAGAGCTGGTCTCAGGGACACATGCATCTTAGTTTAGGCAAGCCTTGGACACCTAAGCCTAAGCTTAAACAGAGCTCCTGGGCCACGAACAGAGATTATGGACAGAGATCCAAGGTGAGGCTGATCAGGGCAAATCATGCCTATTAGTGCATTCCAACACTGATGTTAAGTGCCAAAAACGTTTGAGGACCCAGATCTTTAATTTTCTGTGCACCAGTCCAATGTACTACCTTTACACCCAGCCTTGATCATGCTTACAAAGCAGAGCTGTAGCATCTTCCCTGTGGTGGAGTTCTGTGCAATGCAAAGAGTCCTGAAATCTCAGAGGGGCTATTTGGGAATGATTAAAAAAAACCCAAAACAAACAACATACCAAATCACAGGATCTCCTTACCAAACAGCTATTCTCTGTGCAGTTACACCTCCTGACTTGAGGAGCTTGACTTCAGACACATTCCCCAGTGCCACCAGAATTCATCCAGCCTAGGACACCACAGCAAAGTTCCCAAAGATAAGAGAGTGGCTGGGACCTACAAGACACAAATTACTGAAACAAATGCCAAGCTTTGACTTCTCCTAAGGACATTCTGAAATCAAAAGCTGATGAGGTAGACTTCCCTAGATTTCAAGAGAAGGCTCCTTGGTCAGAGTATTCAGTGGGTTCTCCACTGGTACAGCAGTCCTCCATTTACACCTGCCCACATTCAAATATCCAAATGCTTTCTTTTTTTTTTTTCTAATTTCTTCCCAAACAGAAGCAGCTGACTCTCCTCTGCCTGTTTTGGAGGTGCTGCCCCTGAAATGAACTGTAAAGCCATGGGCACAGTAATTCATCATACACATTTCACCACTGATCATTTGTTGCCTACTCCATTTTCCCAGGGACTTACTTTAACTCTAAAATTGATGGTGAAATAAATAGGCAAATAAATCAGCCAGCCAGAAATATCTCCCTTTCTATTACCTGATGCTCTAAGATATGCTGGTGTCCTCCTTGCATTCAAATATAGTCTTGACTGGTGGCCAGCTCAGGTAATACTCAGTCTCCATGCCTCTTTCAGGTTATCTAGAAATAAAACTATCATGAAAACAGCAACTTGCTCGCTCTGGGTAACTCCAGTGCTACTGTAAAGAGCTTTTTGAGCTTCAGAGTTTTTCACCATAACCTTCAAGCACACCAGGATGCAAATACACAACTTTGTCACAAAAATCACTGAGCCCTGTCAGCACAACAGCTCTCAGCAGGACTTTGTGGTTCACACAGCTGCCGGGGGCTCCAAGGAAGACTATAGGAGAGCTGTGGCAGGAGCCCTGCAAATTGCCATCAGGTGCTCTAATATGATTTTGGCACTGCCACAGAGAGGGACAATAGTGTCCCACTGTGTTTTCTGGTGCCTTTTCAGTACCCATAAAATCTGGACATAGAGTCAGAATAAAGATCTACTGAGCATTGTCCAGTCAGCCATAGATTTTCTTTTTGGAACTAATTTATGTTTGATGTAGCATTTCTGGTAATAAACAGAGCCTGACAGAACAAAAAGGTGACAAGCAAGGACAGAAATTTGAAGTGGCTTGATGAGGCCAAGAAGCCTTCATTACCAGCTCATCCAGCAGTGGAAAACAACAAATGAGAAATTATATTAAAAATGAGACAAACCTTCAGCCAGCACAAGTCAACACAACTGTGTTCAGGTCAGAGGACTTACACTGATTTACACTAGATGAGCATTTGGCCTTATATACCTTAACTTTGATGAGTATGACTTCATAACTCTTATAGAGCTGATGTCAAAATACAATCTGTCACAGATGTATATATATGTAAAGCACAAAGTCAAATGAGCCTTGAAATCCCAGTACACACTTAGAATTAGGATGCAGCATCACTTCATGCCTTGACTGCAAGTAGCTGCATCCACACTAAAGGCCTTCAGTAAATATGTGGCAAGCAGCCTGACTGGCAGAGAAAGAGCAGAAGCTGCAGTCCCTCAGGGGCTGTTTCCTGGCTATGAATACAGCTTGCTGGAGACCCCAGGCCTTGCTAGAAACAAGCTGTCAGAGGGCAAAAGGCAGATCTGTTTGTGCATATGGCTCCTTTCAATCAGCTGTTAGTTTATTCCTGATGTTCAGAATTAATCCCACTGCAGAAACTTTTTATTTGTATTAAAAAAACACCAAAACCACCCTATTCAAAAGTAGCACTGGGTAGAGACATTTTTATAAAGAACAATGCTTAAGAAGATAATTCAGTTAACAGTTCATACAGCAACGATGACTGACTGGAAAGATGACATAGAAAATTATATAGTTTTCAGGATAAAGTATGTATGTGTTATATCATGTAATGGAAAACTTTCTTGGGAATAACAAGAATGTAACATCTCCAGCTGGTCATAAAGGTAGTGATGTAATTTTGCAATCCAGTAGAGGGCAAACTTAGCCTATATATTCTCAAATTGTTCCTAAGAAAGTCAATGGCAGATGTTTAGACATGTTCATCTTTCGTTTGATAACCTATAAAGATATGTAGCAATCTACAGCACCAGAACGTAGAAGATGAAGCAGCTTCAATCATAACTATCATTCAGTGGCTCTTCAGCCAAGTCATTATTCATTACAAAATCAGCAAACTGATAAGGAACAATATATACTTTGAATACTTTCCATCAATGTACTGTTTTATCCTATTAATTCCAATATTTGATTAATTGGTAATTACACATCTATTTTCTGGAGTTTGCTCACATATGTAACAGAAAAATGAAGAACTCACATCCCTGCTCTTAATAAAACATACCAGAACACCAGCTGCAAGCAGTTTTGTTTTCACTTAGGTGTTGTCTAAAAGCATCAGCTTGAAAGGTGGGGTTCTGAGTTATATGACATTTTTTGAGAACATTTTCTTGAAGAATCTTTTGTGTCTGGTACAAAATCATGCTGCTGTTATTGACCGTGCACAGTGGCTACAACATTCCCAGCAGTACCTCACATGGTCCTGGCCAGATGAATTGAATAGACCAGTTTTGTTTCTTGAAGTCATTTCATACCATGTGCCTGTTCCTCTCACAAGACTAATGGCTCACAACCAACAGATGGAGGTGCAAGAACTTCAAATCCAGCTCAAACAACTCTATATAGGATGAGCAGCAAAATTAGCACCCAGTGGTGTTACTCTTGTTGGAAACCTGAAGGAGACTGATGAGCAACACCTCTTTCCCATACCCCCACAAAAAGCTTAACCTCGCAGGAAAAGGTGTGGGGACATCATCACTCACAGTGCCTGTAGGAGGAAGGGGTTCTGCTCACTCCAACACACAATATACTTACCAGTATGAGATATGGAGGCCAAGTGACCACAGTGACTTTTGATGATGGTAGAACTAAAAGAACCAGAGCTGCCCTACAGAGGTGCCATCCATATGTGGCAGTGACTCCTCAGGGATGCTCTGCTGAGAACTCACTCCCAAAACAGACTCATACCTCAAGACACTTGACTTTACTTGCAAAGCTGCCACTGGCCTGATGGGTAGATCTTCTCTGTTACTGAAATGAGGTAGATTGAGAGCCTGTATAAAGTGCTTAGGTGAAAAACACCATCATGTCTGAATTTTGGGAAATACTACTATTTCTATGAGCAGTCTCTCATTAGAGTCTCCATCTTGTAAAAAGTTGACTCAGACCAGCCAACCATTTTTGCATATACCTTAACCTGAGGTGACTATTCCCATACTAAAGCTTCAGCACAGTATTAAACAACCCCCTGGACTGGAGCCAGTGTCCTCAGGAAACCCCAGATTTCTGTTGGCTCTTTGGAAACCATGAATGATATCCTCTCTTGGAAGACTCTTATCTTCTCTAAGACCTTTAGGAAGCCAGTGATGGGATACACACACATTTGTAAAACACACATATAAACACGCATAAACACACTATTTACATTAAAGCAAATCCCAATGAGGGAAGGAACGTTCACCTCAAGAGCTCATTTCTGCAAGAACAAACCCAACACAACCCATTTCCTCTGTGATGCCTTCTGTAAATCTATCTCATGGTCTGTCCAGCTGCTGCCCCTCCTAATCTAAATGAGCCATGTGCTATTAATTAACCTCTCACATCATTGATCTTGTTGGGGACACCAGCCTGCCTGTCTGAATCTACCATCCAATCCATCAGCACCTTTAACTGACACACAGAGATTTCCCCTTCCCTCCCAGAGCTCTCACCAGCTGCCTTGCCCCATGTCTCCACAAAACCACACATTTTCCTCTAAGATGGCTAGTGTAGACTAGCCAGAAAAAGCAGAAATGGGGACACAAAGGAAAAGAGACAAAGAAATGTGAGAAGCACAAATATTGTGCTTATCTAAACCTGCTTCCTTTCCACAGAAGGAAAATGCTGCTGCAGAGCTCAGAATCAGTGCAGTTTTCTTTTCTTTTCTGTGCTTTCAGTGTAAAGTCTAGCTGAGAAGAAATGTCTAATGAGAAAGTTAACCTTCCAGACACAGACATGACCCAATATCTACCCATCTGCTTTCCAGGAAAATGCATATAATGGAGCCAAAACTCTTCATCCCTGAAGAAATGCTGTGACAGAGAGTAGCTACACAATCCCTTCTCCATGAGTGAATTTTCTGCAGAACAGAGGATCTCAAAACCTCTTATTTTTAAATTTTACATATAAAAAAAAGTAAATCTTGAATTATTCCACTGTGTGTAAGCAAGTTACAAAAAAAAAAGTGGATCTAGGAGAGAGCATTAAGCCATCAGTAAATACAGGTCACAGTTGGTACAAGGTCCTGTGCAAGCAGAGCAACAGACACTTTCAGGCAGACACCTCATGGGTCTGCTCAGAGCAGTGCCAGTCCTGCAGGATGTGGCTGAACATGATCAGTTATTAGCAGAGGCAACACTGGTCATGAGCAATAGTCCTCATAGCCAGAAACTGGACCACATCTAGTACAGCCAACAGTATAGTTCTCATGAAGAAAATTGAATTATTCTAGTAATATGAATTCCTAGAAATGCCAACTATGAAATAGTGCTGGTGGCTGGGCATTATGCAGTATCAAAGAGAAAAATATTTTTTCATATATTTCATATACTCACAAACCCCCAAAACCAACCAAACAAAAAAAACCCACAAAGCCCCAAAATAACCACAAACAAAAAACCCCACACCAAAAAGCAGACACATGGGGTTTGCACCACTTAACATACTGTCTCATGAAGCAAAGGTTAATTTTTTTCTTTTTATTTTTTTAATTGAGCCTGCTTAATCCTTCCTGTGCACCAAACCATTCTAGACAACCAACTCAACCCTCTTCTTTTGCTGTTATTTAACACGCATAAGCACTTTTTGTTGTTGTAAGAACTATGGTCAAGGGAGCTAATATTAAAGAATTAGAGTCTCATTTTAATCCTAGATGGAGTTGGCAAAGATCCCAATTTAGAGCATTCTCAGAGGGTCACATGGAAGTTCTCCATGAGGATCACCAGATACATAAATCACTGCAGACTTCTCTGACAATCTCAGCAGAAAAGGTTTTCTACCAACAGATTGTAACTCTGACTTTCACTGGTGAAGAAGCTCCACATCAGGCACCACACAAAAGAAATGCAGCTGCTCCATATCTTCTCTGGACACCATGGTTTCACTGGTGAACCCAAGAACACTGTTTCTTGTAGGGATGCCTGTTTTACTTCTGATACTGAGTGAGGCGAACTGGTAACCACGATACCAACTTCTCAAGTAGAAAGTATTACACTACAAACTAAGTACAACTTGAGAATGGAAGAAGGGATGGTGGAAGTCTCACCCTTAGGAGTTGAGAAACCACAGCCCTAAACCACTATTTTTACTGGGACTTTTCAAAATTTACTTTTTCAGCATTAAGGGGCTGAGGATATTTCACTGTCAAAGATCTCAACATTTTAATAGATTTATTTCATTTATGTACTTCAGAGGCACACATGACAGGATGATGCTTTCCAAGAAGGCAAGCACTAGATGAATAAGACAGCTATTGCAGTGAACTCTGGCTGTGAATTTAATTCCCCTGTTTGACACAGGCACACTTGCTGAAGAGTCTGTGCCAGAGATGCATGTTTAAGCAGGGCACTAAATCAATATTTACCATAATTTCGAAAGACATCTGAGCACAGCCTGGGAACAAAGGCAACACTTGATGAATAATCATCAGTGAAACACAGGGCTCTAAAACTTTCTAGATAATAAACTGCTCTCAGGGCACTGGATGTCAAAGACAGCTAAATCCATATTATAACCACACAGACCTGAGCAATGCTGTTTTGGCCTTAAATGCTGTGGTCTCAGCTACAAAACTTATGTACCACAATAATTCATTTTTTATCATTAAATGAACTGTCTGATAGCCTGTGACTCATCTGAGCTCCTTCAGCGTGCCTTTCCCCAGTCTTTGTACCCTCACTGCTTAAGAGAGAGAGCCTTTGAACCCCCCTTTCCAAAACCCTCTGCAGTTCTCCACACAGGGAATCATCTCCTCAAGAAAAGCACATTTGTAACTGCCAAGTCAGCTTTTGGTACTCAGTGACATCTGCATGGACCCTCTGGTGCCAAAGGCTGTCTGAGCAGGACTGATCTAGATCATTAGGTCATAAAAATCCAGATCTGTGGAAGCTTATTCCCTCCACAGCATAAGAAATACAGGGAAGTGGCTCACTCCAAGTTTGTTGATGGAAGTAGGAAATCCTGAATTTGAAAGAAAAAAATTACCATCTAAATTTCTAAAAGGAAGTAAAAGGAAATGAAAAGCCCATCATGCCACAGGAAAGTTTCAAATCAAAAAGCATTTTTTTAATCAAAAAGCATTTTGATTAAAGATAAATAAGTACATAATGAACAGAAATATGAAAGATTTTTACTATGATAGCAGAAACAAATTTGGTAAAGTAAAAGTAAAGTAAAATAAAACCGAAATATTTTCCATAGTTGAATGAAACAAGCCTGACACAATTCATTTACACTTATTCACCATTTAAAATTGTATCAAAACTGAAACCAATTTGTTCCTGCAAAATGTGTCTGCTTTGATTAAGCTGCATTTCCTGATGGTTGTTCATCTTGAAATGTTTTTGATCATCCCTAATTGAGAGATCTCTTAAAGTCTAAAAGCTCCTCAAAACAGAAAGTATTTTAGATCAGAAAGAAAGATGTGACTTGATGTGCATAGGTATGTGAAATGGCCACTTGATGACAGCTTGTCTCAGGAATATGAAGAGAAAAAGGAATAATGCATTTTCAGAAATGTTTGATAAATACTGTGTATGGTTTCTCACTGACTCCTACGCACTAAAGAATTTCCCACACCTGAAGCACCAGGTTTTAAGCCCCTGTGAGAGTCCAGTGAGGCCCATAAATGTCACATTTCTTAGTATAAAGAGAAGAGCATGTGGAGAGTTTGTGTAATTGAATTAATAAATCTGTGTTAGCACATTATCTGCATCTCCCAAAGCACCCCATCTCTGTGTATCTTTTAGGCTCCAACTCTTCACAGGCTTTCACAGTTGCTTAACCTGAAACAGATGAATGTGTATTTCTAAATGTTGAATGTATTTTTAGAAGACATGTATTTTTTAAAGTGAAATAGACACCTAAATCTATGCAGCACTGAAGCATGTAAATAAGAATATAAACTTCCTGAAACTATCTTCATATGTATCTTGTACACTGCTGTCAGCATCTTTGGTTCTTGCTCTAAAACAAATATAACGTGATAGCTACAATAAAAAATAATGGAGTTTTCAGAACATGCTTTTGGGAGCATGTGAAAACGTGAGGCAGAACTGTATCTGTTTGACAAAAGGTGAATCCAGTCTCCAGGCTTGGATTTACTCAAGGGACCGAAGTGAGCTCCATGCCCAATGTGGCCCTTTGCTGTCATGTCACATGTCCCAAGGCACATGAAACATCTTTTTCACAGCTTCTCAACCCTTTCTGAGCAAGGACAGTGCTCTGACCTCACTCCTGTGCACTGGGACAGGTAACCCGAGCTGCAATGACACAGTGTCCTGCAAAACTACCTAACAACTGGCAAACAACTGCATTTGAAAAAGGGATAGAAATGGGAAACATCCTTTCAAAGTACTGAGGAGATGTGGCCACACAGATGCACAAGTTCCCCTACTCCTTCCTCTGAGTCTACCCTTAAAATGAGAATAGCCAAAAAATATGCCATATCAACCACAAGTGCCAAATAAAATATCCACCACAAGTGCCAAATAAATGCATATTTTTAGATGCAGATAGTGAAGAAAAGGAATGCATATACTTTCTAGGGCACGAAATGCCTTTTTTTGTTTGTGTGTGTGTTTGAAATAAGTTAAGAATTTTATCAGTGCTACCAAAAATAAGAAATACTGCTACCTCATCTACTGCAAGTATTGTTACCCATTTTTAATGCAGATTATTTCTTCTTTATTAAATCTTGAATAAAGATGACTGCTCTTATTTTCAATTATTTGTAATTGTCACCATACACATTGAGGTGAAATAAACCTAAGATCAGGTTGCAAGGAGAACAATGAGGATAATCACACCAACACAGAGCCTGTGCTACCAAAAAGAGAAGCTTGTCTTGTTCAGCCTAGTGAAACAAAAGCTCAGAGGGGATGTGAATGTTGTCTATAAATACATCAAGGAATACAACAAGAGAGGAAATAGAGCTATTTAAGCTAAAGGACAACATTGGCACAAGAACAAATGGATGCAAACTGGCCGTGAATAAATTGAGGCTGAAAATTAGAAGAACGTTTCAAAGCAACAGAGAAGTGAGGCTCTTGAACAATTTCCCAGTGGGAGTAATGGTAGTAAATGACCTAATTTGTTCTAAGATGGATCAGCTAATTAGTTTATAAAAGGGTTTATCTGACAAAGGCTGACTATGTCAAGGGGGTGGTCTCAGCCCCAGATGCCCTTTACTGCCACACATTTTTACGTAACTTAAGGTATTAATACAGTTTCTTAATGAATGTGTCATGGGTTTAGCCATGGCTTCCTTAGTAACCAGGGTATCCCGGAAGTGGACACTACAAAGTATTCCACACG
>JAWWLZ010000082.1:6305698-6326193 GCA_035041345.1 Poliocrania exsul | reverse complement strand
CCCTAGCCTGGCCCAGGACTTGGGTGAGATTGTTCTTTTCTCTTTTGAAGTTTTTATTGTATTTGTTTGTTCTATTTTTTTGGTTTGAGTTTCCTTTTTTTTTTCCCCCTCAATCCTTCCCTCTTCCTTTTTCCTTTTACCCCCCTGGGTTGGGGCTCCCCCATAGTGTGTGAATAGTGTGCACATGTGTTTGTAGATGTTAGAAAATATAATTCCTTTTTAATTCAGTTCGGTTTTTTTTGAGTTCTTTTCTCTGCAGGTTTTTTTTTTCCCTCTCTCTGCCGGGAGGGCTCTGGGGGGAGGGAAGAGACAGTCTAGGGTTGGTAGGAAAGCTTAAGCCAACCGTAGACAGAATGGTATCTCATGATGGCTTCCAAATAAAAATTGACTTTTTTTTTCTGAGTGATTCCATTTAGCAGTGCCACTGACATGCATGTTACCTTCCAAACACCAAAAAAATGTCCTTTCTAACAGGAGTTATATTTTAAGACATGCACAATAGAGCTCATTAAGCATAAGCAAAGTGGTGTGGTGTTCACATACTCAGGGTATAAGAAATGGAAGTGAAGGACAAAAGTAAGCCAAGGCAAGAACATAACTCTTAATCTTAACGTTTGCTTCTTACTTCATATTTTATACATGAAGTATTGAGTGTTTCGATCAGATTTAGGCAAAATTGTGAAAGTGTTCATAAATTCCTGAGTGAAACAGATGGAGATAAGTGGCCCCCTGGAGGACAGGAGCTGTTCTTCATTACTGGTTTCTGGCTGTTCATCACTTCCAGCTACCTGGGAAGGCAGGTCTCCTCCTGCCTCTTATTTTGCAGACATCTTTTTTTGGTACCCAGTCATAGTCCCTGGCTGCACTGGCCCTTGCCTTGATAAGTGCTGATGCCTTTGTGGAGATGTACACAGAAGCCTACAGCTACATATATTTAATGAACTTCTCATCCTACACATCAATAAAATTTCTTTTAATTATCTGGGGGTTTTGGTTCTGGTTTTGCTGTTTGGATTTTGGGGGGGTTTTTTAAGGAATGGAAACACACTTTGGTCATGAATGTCTACTTGAAAAAAACATGATCCTGGTGAACTGAAATGTCTCATTTCCCAGACCGCTTTCCAATGCAAAGCATTTTATGATGCAGGCAGGTATGGGGAGAAATCTTGAAGGGAAAGACTGCTCTTTCATGTGCTCTGAAATGCCCAGCACATTTCTTCCCTCAGAGTGCAGTCTCTGTTTTCAAGGTTTGAGGGGAGAGAGTTGAGGTGGGGTTTTCGTCAGCTTTTTTTTTTATTTGGTTTTTCTTGTTTTCTTTTTAAAGGCATATCCATCTAAGAGGGAATTGAAAATTCATCTTGTGTGAGTTAAGGGGCTATCAAAAAATGTTTTCAACAGACAGTTTAAGGACAGAAGAAAATTGCACTTCATAAACAGGGTTATTCTGGGGCAGACATAGTTTGTTGTCTAAATGTCACTCAGGTTCTTCCTTCGTTTTTTGAAAAGTGGAATTGTATAATTGAAAACTGCCTGCAATGTGGTGTTTTCAGTTTGAAGTTTTTTATACAGTGATTTTTGTTTGGGGTTGTGGCACTTTTATTCATGTGGAACACTTGACTGTGAACTTCACTGTTTCCAGTTGAATTGTGAAATAGGAGGTTCTTATTTTAAAGGATTCCTGTAAAGGATATCATCTTTCTCACAGCCTTTATGCTTACACATAATGTCCAACTAACTAAAAAGGTGACCATTAGTTCTAAAAGCAGCATTGAACATCCTGCATAGATCATTTGGGGTATGACCCCATTGTGATGTCAGCCTGGGATACTTTGTGCCTACTGAGCCGTAAGTAAAAGGCCAGCCTGGACACAAAGACTGAACAACAGGACATCAGAATTCATTCCCATTTCCCTCTGGGTTTTATAGTACCTACCAGTCAGTGACAATCCACCCAACCTTTCCTCAGGCACTCTGTTTCCTGGAATCCAGTTTGTGCATCAAGCACAACATTGTCTTCTGCACTAACACAATGTGATACACAAAATACATGGCTCAGAATGGCTTGTTTTGTTACCAGTTTGCACAGTTTTGTCTATGAAAAAAGATTAAACAACCCACTGAACGGTCTCCTGTCCAGTGGCCAAGCAATACAGCTCCATCCATCCAGCTGCAGTCCCTTGCTCCTCCAAAACAGGGAGCATATGCTGACAGGGAGCCCACTGGGCAAGAGCTTTAGCCCCTACTATGGCTGGAGCTGTGCCTGAACACTTCTGGGAGCAGTAAAAGACTAAAACTGTGCCAGCAACTCTTCACAGCCTATGGAAAACAACAGGCAGCTGTCAGGCCCTGTCCTGGCCCTGAGTAATCCACTAGCATGGATACAGGGGATGTTTCAGAGGGAAGAAGTGAGACCTCTGTAACAGAACAGATGAGGCTAACAGTGATATCATACAAAGTCAATTTTTTAAAGAAAATACCTCAGAAGACACTCTCATGAAAATACTGGGTTTAATCCAAAACCCTCTAACAACAACAGAAAGACACTCACAAGAGCTTAAGTAGGCTTGTGTTTGGCTGGAAGAGAAAATAATGCCATGAATTAGAAACTAATTAAAATAAACCAGTAAGAATACATGGCATTTTTCAACATATTGAGACTAGAAACAGGTTTTTCCCAACGTCTTTGTTTATAGATTTTGAGGGCAGTATGTTCTCAGAAGTCACAACATCTGCAAGCAAGAGAATCAGCTGTAGTCAGGCTAGGAAGCACTGGAAAAACTGTATTTATACATTAGCAAGGCAAATAGCAGGATAATTAGATCAAATCTAGTATTTTGTTAAATGACCAGTATGTAGGAGGCAAAATTTGACAAAATTATGTAACTTTGCCTATTTTGATATGGGTGCCAAGCAAATGTAGCAAGTAAAAATAAGCACATATGAAAAGCATTAAACATAAAGGACAGATCATAATTACTGTAAATTATTCCTAAAACCAGTAGACCTAAATTAATTTAGGTTACTTTGGCCACAGAGTTAGGACAGCAGTGATGCCAAAAAATCTGAAAGCAATCATGGATGATTTGGAATTCCCGTAGCATGAAAGGGCACTTATAAAATGGGATTGCTCAACAGGGAGAAGAATTACCAATAGACTCTCTATAGAAAACCCTACAGTAGTGGTATATTCAACCTTCTGAAAAAAATAATTTGTGAGGTAGCACTGTATGTAAATGGTTTTGCAAATAGATTAAGTTCCTGAATCTGCATGGATACAGACTATATGCAATTGGAATATAAAAATGCTGACATAGTTCTACTCTCTCAGTGTAAGGTAACAACATATTATAGTGAGGCCACAACTTCTGAGGTGGATGAATGAACTAAAGAGACCAAGTTTTCTGAACAGAGCAGCAACTACTTCAAGTGTACGCATATAAACTGATGAAATAGAAAAAAAAGATATAAGGAACAAATTTTTCATGCTGTAGGTGAATGCATTCTGAAACAGCCACGTTTGGGTAATGCAAAACCATAAACTATTTTTCTACTTATTTTTCAGTAACACAGTGACTGGTGCATGAAATGAATGAAGCTGAGTTGTTACAGGAGCCATCACCTGATTTACAAGGTCAACAACACTGCGAAAGAAAAGACAGCAATACTGGAGATGGAAATTCAGAAAAGAACTAGCAAAAACATCAGAAATCAATTTATAGAATTTTTAAGGTCAAACCCAAAGAAACTAAAAGTTCTTTTTGATCCAAATGCTGAGACAGCCTTTGATGTTTTGTTTTGGTGGATGAGAGTTATCCTTGATATAATTCTGCTTATTCACTGGAAAAAACAAAACAAAACAAAACAAAACAAAACAAAGCAAAACAAAACAACAAAAAAACAACAAACAAACACACACACACCCCCAAAACCCCAAACAAACAAACCCCCCCACATTCTTGCATCTACATTCCAACTATTTCCCTGACTGCTTCCACATTTTCATCCCTTGCTGAACCAGGAACCCACTTTGGCCAGTTTGGTTGAGAGGCAGAAGCACATGCATCATCTGCTGTGTGTTGTGTCACTCCCTCAGTGCAAACACATATTTCAAAGGAGGTCCTCCACCACCAGCTCAGCAATAAAGTGGCATCCAAAGCAAATATGAAGGAATTAGAAGGTATGAGAAAAGCTGTGGGGTTGAATGGCAAGGTTCACTAAGTTAGATTCATAGAATTGTTTAGGTTGGAAAAGATCTTTCAGATCATCAAGTCCAACCATTAACCCAGCACCGTCAAGCCCACCACTAAATCATGTCCCTCAGTGCCACAGCTGTATGTCTTTTAAATACCTCCAGGAAGGTCATTCAACTACTCACCTACTACAAGCTAAACATCCTCTTCTTCAGCCTTCTTCCGAAGGTCATAAACTCCTTTTTTTTCCTGAGTTCCAGCCAAAGGTCTTTGTTCAGCCAGACTGTCTTCTCTGCCAGCTTGTCTTATGGCACATGGGGATTTCCTTCTTGAAGAATTTCCAGCCTTCCTGGACACCTTTGCCCTTCAGGACTCCAAGGGACTCTCTCAACATGGCTCCTAAACTGGCCAAAGTGTGCTTCCTGGAAGTCCAAAGCAGCTGTTCTGCTGACCCCCTCCTTAAATCTTAAAGAATAAAAATCTCTGTAACTTCATGGTGACGGGGCCCAAGACAAGTTCCAGCCACCACATCACTCAGCCAGCCCTTCTTTGTTCACAAAGAACAGGTTCAGCAGGTGCCTACCCTAGTTGGCTCACTCACCAGCTGCATGAGGAAGTTATCCTTTACACACTCCAGGAATCTCCTAGACTGTTTTCTCTCTGCTGTATTGGATTTTCAGCTGACCTCTGGTAAGTTGGAGTTCCCCTCAGGAACAAGGGCCATCAAGAGTGAGGCTTCTCCAAGATGGTATTTTGTCTGCCTCTTCATCCTGGTTGGCTGATCTATAACAGACTCCCACCATGATATCTGCCCTGTTGGCCTTTTTCCTGACTGTAACCCATAAACACGCAACCTTATTGTCGCCACCATTATGCTCTAGACAAGTTACTCAAGTTTAGTCAGTGTCCTTGAAAAAAGGAACCTGGATGGAATAAAGTCCACAGAAAGCAGCATAAACTACAGCCTGAAATAAATGCCATAATTGTAACACTGTGATGACTAAGATTAAATATGAAGGTCGACATTAACACTCATCTGACACCCCAACCCCAGGCATCAATGCTGTATATTGTCAATGGAGAGAAATGGGCATTTCCAGCTGTTTTCATCTAAATATCTCAGACAGTGAAAAGTAGCCCATGGGAAGTGTCTTTCTTCCTGAATACTGTCCCTTCAGTGATTAGTTCACCCACAGAAATTAACTCCCACGGCCCTCAGTTAGAAGAAATTAATTACATGCCAAACAAGCCAAGAAATTGGAAAAAACAAGCTTATTCTGTTTCATATATTAACAGTGGGCACTTTCACTAGACATGTAAAAAGCTAATCTTTGTTTCAATCTTGAATAGTTCCACTTAAGATATTTTAGCATGTTTTAGTTTCACACAGTATTGGAGCATGACTTAAAATATTGGCATTAATAGCAAAATTCTTAATGGACTCTGTGGCCTTTTACTCACTTTTCTCTTTGCTGACAAAATGTCTTTTTGATGTAGGAACCTTTTTTTTTTTTTTTTATAAGATGGCATCTAACTCCTTTTTGTTTTTGCAGTTATGGGATGGATTGCTGAGGGAGCTGTTTGAAAAAAAGCTGCCAAGACTTCAAAGTATAGGAAATGGCTGTGTTATGTCTTCCTTGAGATAGACTGGGTCCCATGGACTGTACATACAACACTGCACAAATAATACCAAATGATAATTTCCTCCTATAATGTCAAATTTTTCAGTGATCAAGACTACAAAAAAAAAAAAAGAATTCTTTTAATTACCTTTAGACAAATTCTCTGTATTCTTTTTACCTCCTATGCATGCCAATGCATTCTTGCCATTGTAAACAGATTTAAAAGGCAAGGTTAGCACTGCTTTGTGCAAAAATCACTTTTCTTTCCCCCACAGTATTTACCTGCAGCTGTTGTCACATCAATCTTTCTTCAAAGTTTCAGTATCGCCTTCTGTGCATTTTTGTTCAGGCTGATGCAGTCTTGTGACACCCACTATTTCCTCTGTCTCCTGCAATTTTATGCATCTCATTCAGGTCTCTTCACATTCAGTTCTTTCACTCTTAATAGAAATGAATTTTCCTTAAGCTGTCATTTTAATACATATACTGTCACGTCACAAAGCTTACTCATACTTGTGATGCCACCAGCTTCTGTCTTCCCCTATATTTTTACAGTTTTTTCTTCCCCCACAAAACACCCTATTTCAAAGCAGTAAAGAATTAGTAGAAAGTACACAGTAGTGGGGCTTCTTTGGAGACAGGGGCAAAAGATGCCCAATTCCAGAGGAACGTGCTGATTTCCAATGATGTTAACAGTGTTCAGTGCACTAAATAAAGCCCCATGTCAGTACTTTACAGATCTGCTGTGCACAATAGACAGTAATGGCTCTATAGAAGCTCTTAGGGTCTCTAATGAGAACTCTCAGTGTGAGAGTCTTTTATTCTTTTTGACAAGTGGATCCTTTAAACTACTCTAGTAAAGGGAAGAATTGAATAAGGCAAACCTAAAATTTTAGCTTTTGCTCATCATGTCCAGATCAATGCTAATTAGGAGATACTATAAAAGAGACCTCTAGGGATTTCAAGTCTAAATGTAATTATGTGTAATATAACTATTAAAAACTGTTCAGAAAGCTTGATGTTGAGTTTTAATGAATCCCTACTTTCCTCAGACTGAGACACCTGGAGTCATATACAGAACTATCTGAAAAGCCTTCACAACAACCCATATTTAGACCAAACAGCCTGATTTTGGGTCTTATTATGACAGCGAATCTACTAGAGACTTGCATAATCCTTTTCCTGCTCTATATAGGCAGTCGGTGCAGTGAGCAGAGCACAGAGGTGATGTGATTTCAGTAATCCATGTTGCTGAGGAGGCTTACAGCTCCATTCTGGACCACATGATTTTTATTTTTTCCTGGGCATAAAAGCGTATTTCTTTCAAGGTCAGATAAATTATTTTACAGTCATGGGAGTGGGAATTACTGAAAGCATTTAGTGTAGGACCAAAGCATCAAGCCTGCACTGTTTCTGGGAAAGATGGCACACAGTTCCCCAGAGACTGAATAATATGTATACTTTTTCCTTTTCTTTGGTATGTGTCAAAGATTTCTATGCATCATTCAGAGCTGATGAATTGCTTAGGAGGGAAAACTTGAAATTGCAGGCTGTTGACAGCATGCCATGAGCAGAAGAATACCTTCTATTGAAGAGGCCCCTCAGTTTATACCTTTCTGCCCCTCTGTGTGTGGACAGAGGACAAATTTTAGTAGAAAAACTGATACAGTTTGAAAAACTGTTAAGTTTTTTGACACACAGTGACCTTCTTCAGGTTAGACATGGAAACACCAATATTCAAAAACAAATGCAGGCTAAGAACAGCTGTTCAAAATTTAACAAATTATCTCAATCATCTGGACCATCTGAGAGAAACGACAGCGTGTACCTAGGAAGCAGAAGGAGATCTTTCAGAAGTCAGGGCAACAAGGTGGTTTCTCCAATGGGAAATGGAGAGGAAGACAAATAATTCATCAGCAGTTTAGCATAAAAGAGTTCTCAAGGCAAACAGAAAGATTCCTACAGATGTAACTTTTACCAAGGTGGCACTTGGGTTCAGCTCACTCCCAAACTGAAGGGACAGAGTTTAGAGGTGACACCAGGACTGCCACAGGAGCAAAGGCAGCCTCCTCATGGGACAACTGAGTTGATTTATGCAGGGCAAGGGAGAGACTACAGCACTGTGGAAATCCAGAGAGGGCTGGGGGACTCTGTACTCAAAGAAAAGCATTGATCATTACAAAATGCTTTCCTGGACTGCTGCCACCATCCTTTGGCAGGACAGCAGAACAGCACCAGCAGCTATGCTGAGCACTGCAGAAGGTCCAGGGCTGGGAATAAGAGTCTGCTCCTTTCAAGAGAAGTAACAAGGCAACATCCATCACTGCTCCTTCCAGTCTCCCTCCTGGCTTCAGGTCAGACTGGCAAATTTAAAAAGTCAGTGTGGCCAAATCCAAGTTTTCTTCACTATATGCTTGAAACTCTTCAGTTCCTGTCACAACTCTCACTCACAAAAACTTCAAATTTAATGAAACCATCCAAACATCAAAATTATAAAGTTGAAAATGGAAAGCGTGTGCCACCGTAGGTTATCAGTGGTTTATAATTTCCTGGATTTTTATCTGCCTATAACAGTTATACCTGAAGGCTGTGGCTGGTACAGAGGATGTGATTTTCAGAAGTACCACTGACATGACCTGGCTCTTGCCAAAGGCAAACTTATTTCAGTTAGCTAATAGTCACTGCCTCACAAATATGTCACCTTGAGTTATCATCCTTCCACCATACCAGGACTCAGTATGAGTTAAAAAGCTCTGAGGGCTTCTGGGCCTAAAAAGACATGCAATTTCCCTGGAGATGAATATAGCAACTAAAGGCTTTACAAATCTGGGGGATTTTTGCTGCTGATAGAAGAAAAGAGCAGTAAAAATGGCTGAGTGGGTGAAAGATGGAAAAGTGTCTTTGCACCTGAACACCTGATGTTCCTCTTCATCCTGGTTTTTAATCTCTCTAATCTGAGCTGTGAATTTCAGGGTCAGCAGTTAGTAGGAAACAACCAAGATAGTGGGATAGATATTTGTGCAGGAGTCCACTGGTATTGAAGCAATAATAGGCCTTACTCTGCACCAGTATGAAGAAGTCAAGCATGAGCCCCTGCAATACACATAAGCACCCATTGGAAAGGGTATCTCTCCAAAGAAACCATCTACAAATTAAAGCTGTGAGATTTGCAGCACCATTCCCTCTGTCAGCTTGTTGCTCTGTCTCTTAAAGACTGTCCTACTGCTGCCTACCTCAAATTCATAGCACCTGATCCAAAGGCTTTCTGTAACAAAGCTTATTCTGTTCAGAAACACAGGAAACATTTCCAAAGAAATCTTCAATGCATCTGAGATTTCTTCTATAAGTTTTTGAGCTGGGACGCAGAGCACCATGGCTGGAGTGGAATCTTTCACATGCCCATCTTTCACAAATGTGTTCTCTGTTAATAAATTTTATATTAAATAGTAATTAGCATTAAGTCAGAAAATGCCCAAAGTTTTTATACAGGTTTCTTTTTCCTTTCTTGTTATATGAGTCCAAAAATTATCCCCATAATCATTTTGCTTGAACTAAGATGATGAGAGAAAATGTCCTGGGGTACTATCTGAGATGCCAAGATGACAGGAAAAAATACATTACCATTAACAATAAAGGTAATAGTTGTTCTTTTGAATGTAATGTCACGTAAGTTCAGTTTTAATTGAAATCCAGCAAAATTACTGCAAAACTTATGTTGTTTCTGACAGTGTAAATGTCACAAATTATAAACACGGATAAGCAGTATGAAAAGGAAATTGATTTGAAAAGACATCCAAAGAGGGTGAAATGGGATCAGTCTTCACAGTCTATTTATAGCCCTCATGTCACATACATACATGGTGGTATTTTTCAGAAACTATCAGTTTTCTTACACAGCATAGACATTTTTCAGTGTTTTCCTACTATAGCTGCAACATTACATTTTACCTATGGACTTCCTTGTTTTCTTGCATCATATATTTGAATCCATCCAAAGCACTTGCAAAAGTGAATAGTCATAGTCTGAAACATGCAGAGTAAGAGAACATACTCCTAAATCTTGTGCTAAAGTGACATGTGATTCTTTTTTTTTCCTTACTGTTCTTCAAAAACTAAAAGGCAAGGGGCATGCCTTCTTAAACAGCATTTTAAAGGGATAAATCCCACTCCTTGAAAGACTCCTAGAAACAGAAAAAAACTTTTCAAAGCCTTCCACTGAGGGATGCAGGTTCCTGTATTGTAAACTGTGCTAAAATACCCAGTTCTATCCACATCCAGAGCATGATTGGGTGCTGGAACAGGCTCTGCAGGGAAGTGGTCATAGCACCAAGCCTGGCAAAGTTCAAGAAATGTTTGGATGATACACTTGGGCACATGGTGTGACTCTTAGGGATGGTTTTATGCAGGGCTAAGGATCTTTTTAGGTCCCTTCCAACTCAGCAGATTCTGTGATTCTGTAATTTTGTCATATGCTTAATTCTCCACTGCTTTACACATTAAATATGCAGTTTCAGAAGTACTTGACTTCATATTTGCTTGCAACCTTCCCACTTTGTTTGTTTTAAGAATTACAGAATCTTTTAGATTAGAAAAGACCTCTAAGCTTATCAAGTCCAACTGCTAACCCAGCACTGCCAGGTCCACCACTAAGCCACGTCCCTCAGTGTCACATCTACAAGTCTTTTCAATACCTCCAGGATTGATGATTCCACCATTTCCCTGAGTAGCCTGTTCCAGTGCTTGAAAACCCTTTCAGTGAGTAAGTTTTTCCAAATATTCAATCTAAACCTCCACTGACACAGCTTGAGGCCATTTCCCATTCCCTTGTTTCTTGTTACTTGGGAGAAGAGACCAACCCACATCTGCCTCCAGCCTCCTTTCAGGTAGTTGTAGAGAGTGATAAGGTTCCCTCCAAGCTTCTTTTTCTCCACTTAAACCTCCCCAGCTCCCTCAGCCACTCCCCATTAGACTTGTGCTCCAGACCCCCTTCACCAGGCCTGTTGCCCTTCTCTGGACAAGCTTTGTCAGGATGAAGCCATAAGATTTGAGTCTGTGGAAATGAACTATGGCATGGAAAGGGGAGGACTGGGAGAAATGCCTTCAGAGGAATTCAGGTGGGAAAACTGCTCCCACATCAACAGCAAAGTTGCATCTCCACACCCAGTGGGTCTTCCCTGTGGCTTTTCCCACCTGGCTGCAAACTATGGACTGAGTGATAGCTGTGTTCTAGAAATAGAAACTGAAATAAAGAAATGAAATTAGAACCAGTCCCCTACAGATGGTTCTGGCACCATAAAAGCCACCTGCTCTCAAATTAACACTTGTTTATATATAAATTTAGAACACCATAATAAATTAACACCCACTCAACAGAAATGAGCTCTTCTGAATGGTGCTTCTCTTCCCAGTGGATAATGGGAAGGGGAAAATGCTTTTTCCTTTGAAGGCAATCACAGCAGAAATGCAATAGCAGCACAAACAGTAGAAGTGTTGTGGATGGAGTAAACACTTTCCAGGTGTCAGCATTCACCCCGCACAGAAGATTTGGATAGGGTTGGTAATTTTGCAAATATCAGTTTGGAGTAGACATAGAGCACCTACATCAATGCCTCAAATCGAAAAAATGAAGAGTCAGGTATCAATAAAATGATCAAGCTTAAAGTTCATGCAAAAATGAAGATAGTAACAGGCCTAGAGAAAAGGGGGGGGGGGAGGGGGGGGAAGGAGCAGTAATAATAATAAAAGAAAAAAAAAACATTATAAAAATGAGAAGATTTCGTACAGTGACCAGGAAAGGGGTTTGGAGATGTTTAAGGATTAAGGACTTTTACTGTGAGAAAAAAATCCCCAATCTGATAGTTCAGTGTGCAGCTGAAATGAAGGAGGCAAACAAAATGTGTGGTTGCTAGGAGGATATAACATAAATCAAAAGCGCTACTGTAATTGCTATACACTGCAAGAAAGTGATAAGACCTCTCTGGGTATATTATACCCAGTCTTTGCTATCGTATCGAGGAAAGCTCCTGTGTGCTTTCAATGGATGCACTGCAGAGAAAAACAGCCTACGAAATTTAAATTATTAACTACAGAGAGAGTTTGGAAGAGAAACTGACAAACAGCAAAAGACAAAACCTGACAGATGTGAGTCTGAACATTGAGTATTATTGATCATGAACAAATTCTGTCTAGTTCTGTCAGCTCCAAAGTTTGGTTAATGAATTCTAATGCTTTTCTGAAATCAGTGAACTACACAAACAGCTTCTAACTCTGCCTGTGTCCACCATCGCTCTGAGGATACAACAGAAGCTGTTTCAAAGTGCTAAATGTGTCCTGGCCAAAAGTAACCCACCTTTGTAACTAGTCCCAGCCAATCAGTAAAAACCCCAAGATTTCATCTTATACAGGTTCAGAAGTGAGTGTTGGACCTTGGACAAGGAAATTTATGCCACAGTTTGCAATTGCAGAAAGGTGAAAGGACATTCCTGTGTTCCAGGAGTAACAAAGTAAAGAATGCATTAAACAGCAATCCAGTAACTTCAATAAAACATTACTTCTCTAGACATATTGGCAGATTCTGTCTCCTTTGAACACCAGACATAACCTGATAGGTTTTAAAAATATTGGATGCAAAATATGGAATGGATGCTTGTAACACTCCAGCCCTGGGAGCTGCAAGCTCATGGGCTCAGCCAGGAGTTTTACTTTAAAATATATATATATGTATAGAGTTCTGTAATACCTCAAGATAGTATCAAGAGAATAAGCCACAGACTCATTCCCAAGACGTATCTTTATTAATTTAGGGGAGAAAATATGGGCACTTGGCAAAAGTTCAAAAAGGGCACTACACAAGCTAGGCAAAATGTTCCATCGCAATACCAATCCAGCACATTCTAATCCGCAAGATCTGATCTCTCCATCTCCAAGCCACCCAAAGCATCAGGAAAGGAGCAAAGAAAGAGAAGCAGAAGGAGCAAGAAGAGAGATGGAGAAATAGGGAGAGACAGATTACAGAGCTCCCATTGGAACTTTGTGGCAGACCAACCCTTACATGTCCAGTCAGCAGGGTTGTGAATTGTGGCACCCAAATGTCCTTGGTTTTATCTGTGCTGGTCCCTGTGGCTAAACCCTCCAGGTGAGGCCTCTGACCCACTGGCCACTCTGAGGTTCCAGGCCAGGGTGAAGGGCAGGGCCAATGTGAGGCTGGGTCAGAGGCGCCAGGAGGTATGGGGTGTTAAGTTTTCCAGGGCTGTTTGTGACTCACAGCTCCTCTGGGGCTTCTCCATGTGGGCCCCAGAGGCTGCCATAAAGGATATGATGCCACCCCACCTCGGTGAAGTTTGACCCATCAAAGCCTTGCACCAGCCTGCCAATTTCTGCCCTGGGTGATAAGTTATCACAGCTTCCTCTTCTACTGCACTTCAGGTGACTCCAAAGATCACGAGTTGTGCATCTTCATTTGTAAATCATGTATTCCCACTGATGATCTATTTGTTGATCTACGGACTTTGCTTTTAAGTTTATTAAATATGTTAAACCTAGTCTTTGCTATCATACTGAGGAAAGCTCCCATATGTTAGCCCTTTAAACTGCAGCAATGCAGTCCCAAACCACAAGCTATCAATCAAAAAAACGCATTACTGAATGCCTTATTTCTTATTATAATAGAAATCAAACCAGCAGTGAAGTTACCAGTCTATCTTCCTAATATGTGAGTGTTCTACAACCATTTTCCGGCACAAGAAGTGCAATGGCCAAACACTGACACTGCCTAGGCCAAGGCTGGAAGCTCTGGGATGGAGGCTTGTGAAGAATGTTTCATATTTTGGGTGAGGAAAATTGCTTTGGGGCATGTCCATCAAACCCCACTGACTATACAGACAGCCTGGAGGGGACCAGACTTCTCACTTAAATTTGTCAGTAAGGTTGGATGAACCCAAGCACACAACTCCCTGTGGCAAAGACAATCAGGTTTGTGCATCAAGAGTAAAATGCTACTCCTGTTAACCAAGCTAACAGTAGGAACTTGGAGAAGATTCCACCATATGGGTATGGTTGGAATGGATTTGAGAAGGTTCCTACCAAAATGATGCATAAGCTAAAAAAGATTCAAGAAATAAGGCAGGAATGGTACCTAGGACATGATGAAGTGCTAGCCAAACTTCAGCTAGCCCCAAGGAAAATGAGAAACATAAAACTTTGGGGAAAATTTCTATGTAGTTGGGGAAAAAATTACCACAAAATAAAACAAAAACGCCACAAGCAACTCTGCCTGGGAAATTCCTTACCAAAATTCCACAGAGTTCACATTTTATTTCTAATTTAAAAACAAATAAGGAGTAATTTTGTGTGTGTGTGTGTGTGTGTGTGTCTAAAGTATGAGCATTAAAAAGTAGTACCATTCTTTCATCAAGTATGGGCTCTGACCCATTGTGCAATGTGCTATATAAATCACAACAGGAAGAGCTTGTGCACCAGAAAGCTCAAGCCAAATTCCAGAGAGTAGACAGTACACAGACAGGCAGACAGGAGAGGAGCAGGGAAACAAATGAAGGATGGTAAGGAGCAATAATTTGAAGGGTGATAAAGGATGATAGGAAGATAGTCTCATGAATGCTTACATGGAGCTCTACTCATGCAAAGGGAGAAAGTGTGTAAGTCCTTATTTGAAGATGTATCTGCGTAAATGGCACTCACGTGTACAATCACATCTTGTGATGATGGCTCAAACTGCTCATTAGTTGTTTCCATTGCTTCTTCTCTTTTAATTTTTGAACACATAACAACACTATTGAAAGGCACTGAAGGATGCTAAGTCTGGCCCCAGACATATTTTTTTTTCTGCCCCATTTCTTCTTCTGAAACTGCTTTTCTTCCATTGCACTTGTGTTGTCAATGGAGTCATGAGTGAGTGTTAGCTCAGCATCCAATGGATCACCACAATTCTCATAAACCTGGCCTTTGTGCAGGGGTCATTTGCCCAAGAAATCAACCCCTCATAGCAACTCATCAGACATTAAAAATAACCCTAAAAATGAGTAAGACCTGCTAAAAACTACACACTTCCCTTTTATCTGCTGGTCTTGAGGGCACAAGTGACAGACTGCGTTCCAAATGGCCCATGACCTGTTCATTGCACAGCCAATCCTTACAGTACTAGGTGCTTTTCACCTTTAAAGGGTCCAATCTTTCCTCACAGAAGGAATGCCCACAAGTCCAAAGGAAGAAAAAGACACCTGATAATTCAGCATTATGTTGTTGCCTCGGGAAAGCAGCATGCTCTAAATGGTAGGAGTTTTGCTAGTGATTTCTTTGCTGGGCTGCTTTCCAGAAGTGTTAAGCAGGTTGACACATCTTCTTTATTTGTTAGTTACTCATAGCCCTTAAAATAACTTTATATTGTTGTCTGGAAGAGCAGAAAGAACGAAAACAAGAGGAAAAAAAATAGCACTCTGGGCAATGGAACTACTTAAGTTTTGTCCTCCTTGGTTCTGTGGCTCATGGCCAAATTCTCTGATATCTAACAAGGTACCAACTCCTGTTGATGCTTCTTCCTTGGCTAGAGCATTCCTATTTCTCCTTTGTACAGTACCTCCAGTGTCTCAGTGAGTAAATCCATACTGCTGCCTTTTTTATGGTGGAGGCACAAAAAGTCTTTCTCCTCTATGAAACCATTGATTTTCATGAAGCTTGTCTCACCTTCCATCAAATCTCATTGATACTGGGCAGTTGAATCAAAAAGCTACTGGAGAGAAGCAAGAGAAGCAATTGTGCACTCACACACAGGTTGTGATCACACAACACCTCAATCTCCCTGAAAACCAGACTAGAGCTCTCCCTCTCTGGTATGCCATTAAAAAACCACTTCCAATAGAATGAAACTATTCAGACTGTATTACAGACACAAGTTCCCAGCACGTACTCTCTGCTAACTATGCTCAGTCGATGCAGAATCCACCAGCTCCAGGCTCTGAATTAACATGCAGACCAGAAATACAAAAACCCAGTCTATTTTGCAGTTTCTATTCATCACTTTAAGCAAGAATGAAGGAACTTTATTTTTCTCCCCAGATGGTTGGAAGCCGCAAAGTAATTTAGCTGCCTATGTTCTTCTAAAAAAATTATCATGCTTTTTCTTTCCTGGGTGACTTCTGCATCCCCTGCTGACTGGCTTAATGGTACTAAGAGTTATGGAATGATATTGTTTTTATTATGTGCCTTTTTATTTTTAAATTGCATTTTGATACACAATCTATCCATTCATAGGTCTTTAAAGAAGCTTTGCCCAAGCTCCTCCAACATCTAAGTAACAGAGTGGTTACCTTGAAAAGGCACTGACAACAAACCAAGGTACCTTTGGGAGCAATTCATTTTCAGTCCTTTCATTTTGCCATTCTCTAAAGATGCCATGAAATACTTACTGACTTGTGAGAGTGAAACACTACAGGACAAGTTTTCCTCTGGATTTTAGTCCTAGCTTGGAGCCATATAGATAAATCAGGAAACTGCATGATTTTAAGGATAGTTCTCTTCACTATAGCTTCATCTTCCTGCCCCCTGTGCACCCAGGAACACAGGGCATGGACTGTGGGTCCCCTGAGAGAAAAAAGGGTCACATGTCTCTGTTAATAAACTAACCAGAGTCAAGGACCATTTGTGGGCAGTGGTACTGAGGCCTTTACAAAGTTAAATTGTTAACATAGTCCCGGGCATGGTTTTGACCCTTGATACCCAGTGCCCCTCCAAGCAACTCCTGGGTGCACTGGGAATTAACACAGGTACTGGGCCATTTCAAAAAAGCAAATGTCATTCTTCCTGGGGAGGCTCCAAGAGTTCAGCAATAGAGATGCAGGCAGCACATGCCAGATGGCTTCAGTGTCTGAGAACTGTCCCAGGCACATTTAATCTGCTGGAGTCAAGGCAGCGCATCAGTCTACAGGAACAGAAATGTGCAGGCTGTTCTGCACAGGGACATCACGTGCCCTCCTCCTGCTGCCCCTCCATAAGGACCAGGCATTACAGAAGAGATCCCACAGAGGGAAGCAGTGGCAGAGAAGGGAGCACTGTGCTTGGGGATACCAGGGACAGTTAATTCAGTCCCACTAACACTCAGCCCAAAGGCTGTTGCTGGCAGCTTACAGGGTAGCAATCAAAGAGTGTTCTAACATAAGGAGTGCAGCAGGGAAAGGAACAAGTTGTACTGCAGTGGCACAGGATTCCCATCCAACTGCTGGTACCCAGGCCACGAGAGATAACTCAGCCTTCTGCTGACAGAGACCTAACAGACTTGGTCCAGAAAGGATCAGAAATCATTTAAGGTGATGGTAATTGTCTTGCTTAGCACACTGGAGGCTTGAAGCAGGGTCCTGCCATCCTGGTTCATGCCAAAGCCCTCAGCTGCACCAGGTAGCAGCACCCGTATTTCTCCAGAGCGCAGATGAAATCTGTTCTGCACACTCAAGGGGACTTCTTCCTCTGCAGTTCATGATCAGCTGGAAACAGCCCCTCCTGGCACAGAAAAACTTCTTAGCACAATTATCAGTCAGCTGCATAAGACCTCCCTTAAAAACCTGTTTCAGGGTACCAAGCACATGCACATCTCCTAAACAGGCTTAAATGTTCCAAGCTACATCTTCCTGCCAGTTCTTGGTCCAACAGCAGCAGCTAGAGGCACCCAGGTGTTCCCAGCCATCCACTGGCAAGAGCTCTCAGGACCAAAAACTCCTCAGGAAAGCCAGGTGGGGCCCTGCCTGTCCCCTTCCAGACAGCAGCTGCTGAGATGAACCAGTACTGTCTGAGCAGTGGGAATTGGGGATCTACAAGCTTCTCACCCACCTTCTGCCACTGACCTGCAAAGGGATTGTGAGCAAAACATTTTGCATCTCTGATTCCATGTTTCACACATTATTTGTTGTTTATTTTGGGGCATGATGAACAGTAGAGATGTCTAGCACAAATCTCAAATACAAGGCTACTGTGATTCAAACACAGAGAAATTCTCTACTCAAAAGATACTTAATTTTTACTCCTTTCTTTCCAGTGCCACTTTTTCCTTTGGTTCATCTCTGTTTCTGCTCATTTGCCTTAACCACAGAGGCCAGTATGAGACTAGGTTTGGGAAATGTGCTGGCATTATTTAAAGATTTATCCCTGCTGCAACAAATCCTTTCATGCTTCTGGTTGCTAATTACAAGGAAATTCTTTGATAGCCATGGAAATCAGTTAACTATCCCTTCATGTTTCAAAGCACTGTGTCAAACTTGTCACTACGTATGAAGGCATGTCTTAATCCAGTTTGATCACAACCTGAAATGACTAAGCTAAGAATAGGCTGTTTTGGAAGAACACATGAAAGTTGAAAACATTTGCTTACTATTTGGGATCTGTTTCTATTTGAATTAATGAGCACGGTGCTATAAATATCTAATTTCCATGAATTTCAAATAATGTGGGAGCACATCTGGGATGTTGGTTTAGGTAAAAAGCATCTTTGCAGCAACCTGACGACATTTCCATTTTAAGTTGAAGCCCCAGCCGAGTCCCGGCAGAACTGTAGCTTCTTCCTGCCAACACTTGCCCCTCTCTGAAGAAATTTTAGCCAATGACCACTTCTGCTGGGAGAAACACTACAGAAGCTGGCAAAACCCCACAGACTCTAATCTGCTTAATTAATTGTGTTAGAAATACTGTTCACATGAGCAAGCAAAAAGAACAGAATTGAGCCAGTAAGACAAATTCAGCATTGCTGTTGGAAAAGACATATATTCATTGTAAGGAAGAGCAATTCTCTCTGTATTAGGATGTTTACCTCTTATCTGGAGTATATTATCTTTCTGAATGTTACTATAAATGTGCTGCCTTCTACAGTGTTTTTTGTTTATCTGACAGCACATTCAGCTCCCTGATAGCAGGCTTTGCATCTTGACTTTGGATAAGCCTCTGCCACAGACCTACAGTTTTCCATCACCGCCAATAAATGTATTTATTATATTTTTTTCTTGAATCTTATTTTGTGTAATGCTTTGCTTGCTCCAGACAGATGTGTATGGCTACATACATGCTAAAACTCTTGCCACAAATGATCAATGCTCAGGAATGCTGCTCAGACCAAGAGCTGAAACCACGGATAGATAGAGAGATGTTAAGTCCCAAAACCACAGTTCCTGTTGTTGTTGCTGTGAATTTCTTTTTCCTTCTAATGCACAAGCAAACAACTGCCTCATTCCTCAATCAAAGAAGTTTTAGGATCCATATGTTCAACAAGATCAGCCAGAGGTTTTCCACAGGTTTCCAACAGGAAAAGCCAGATTGAGAAAACAAGCTCTGTTTATGCAAACATACCAATTTTGACAAAATCATGAAGGAAAGATAAAATTCTGACTTTTTATCAGCTCCAGTCTCAGCACTTGACTCCTACACAAAAACAGCACAAAATTGAAACCTCATCCTTTAAAGATTTTTACATATCCTGGCTCCTTGGGTAAAAAACTTGAATGAGCAAAAAAATGGGTGAGATCCAATGACACCATTAATCACTTGTGTATTCTGTGGTGTTAGACTTGAAGTGAGCCTCTCTTGATATTGTGAGGATAAAAAGCCCCTTTCTACATTACTACTTCATTAGATTTCTGTGCAGGGCAGGGGCATGTGCAGCTTCCACACACATTGGTGTGCGTAGACCAAAACTAATGTTGCAAGAAAAACTTCAGGACTGGTCAGAGCTCTGCCTGCAAGTACTTCAAACCAAAATGTGCCAGCACAGGTTAAGGTACTGCATCATTACTGAGAGATGCAGCCTCTGTTCTTTCATTAGACACATCCATGCATGGGCAGCCTGTGTTACAGGTACAAATGCTACAGTCTGACTTTATTCTGCATCTTTCAAACAAGTACTGAAATTTTTCTATTATGAATGACATCTACCTAAATCACTGAATAAAACATGCTCAAAACTAGAGAAGCTTCTGCACAAGGTGACAGAACCCACAGCCTTTAGGCCACAAATTTTGCCTACAGAAACAAAGAGAATAGGTCTGGTTAGCAGAAGTAGCTCCTGAGATTGCCAGATCAGCAATCCACACTTAATACAGAGTAGATTGATGGTTAAGAGGGAGCAAAAGGAAGAAAGGAAGAAAAAGCTCAGACTCTACCAAAGAAATTACATCTCTGGGTCAACAACACCTGAGCAAATAACCTGCATAATTAACCACCCCATATCTCTGTAACTGACCTGCAAAACCATACTAATTAGGAAAGTGAGTAGAATAGAGAACATTTGAAACACCAGGTATTTTCAAGAGAGGATATACACCAGGACAAATTACATAGAAACTCAAAACTTCCTTAGACAAGGTAAGAAGAGCAATGACCTTCAATACTTGAACCACAGTCAGGGTTACTACTTGAGGTTGAGACAAGCCTTATCACATCAGATACTTGGTAAGTGAGTTGGGAATAAGACCACTGAAATGATGAAATCTTAGCTAAGTGATATAAAGGCTTGCCTGTGCACTTATACTTCTTTAGACATGAACCATTGACCAAGTCTGGTACTGAGTCTGGATCTAGTCACACTGAATTCCACTCTGAGGAGGACTTTAGAGTAAAAGGGGTTCCCTTCTAAATTTCATGACTCAAAGGGAGGGTCTCCCTAAGAGTTCTATCTAACCCTATCCTCTATGTA
>JAWWLZ010000082.1:6291014-6305598 GCA_035041345.1 Poliocrania exsul | reverse complement strand
TGACTTCTGGGCTGCCTCCATCCAGCATGGAGCAAAATTATTCCATCCCCATCAATCTGAGTCCCTGTCAACCTCATCTTGGTTTGCAGTAAGGAAACTGCTTAGGACCCAGGATCAAACCACCATGCCCTCAGCCCAGTCTGCTGCAGTAGGAGGCTTTCAGGCTCTGCCTGTTAACTACATTTTCAAAGACTGATCTTCAGTTCACATCTCCTGATTTTCTTGTATGAGTTGTACAGTGCCAGTTAATTGCCTCTGTCTGAAGTAGCCTCCTTAGCATATAAAATATCTCCACGTCTTTTCTTTTTTCTTCTGTAGTGCACTGTGAAAGGAACTTTTAAAGAGAATTAGAGAAGAAACTGAAAATCAAAGAAGTTGCAGCTTAAGCCTTTTCAGATGGAAAGGGGCAGAGGAATTGCATGCAATGGTAAATTCTTTCCTCTTATGAAATGGAGCTTTTTTTTAACAACAACAACAACAACTACAACAACTACAACAGCAACAACAACAAAAGATTATTCCTACAGTTAAAAAAAGTGTATATATTTTTGATAAGGATTTTTAAAAAGTGATTTGCAGACATCTAACTTTGTCAAATAAATGGCTTCATTCTTCTCCTGTGGGAGGCTAAAGCCCTTCTGGAAACAGTTCCCTCATAGGGGGAATCTCAGGCTGGAAACAAAAACCCCTCAGACTCTAAGACAACAGTCAATGGGTGCACATACTGGCCATTCAACCTCCGAAAGAGAGGCCAAGATCTGAGTTGAAAAGCTCAAGGGGATCAAAAAAAAAGGCTAGCTTGACACTGGTTCTCATCTTGAAAATATACAAACCTGCCAGAAGTGCAAAACTTATCAGCAAAAACTGAACTGAAACTATAGCACAGCCAACAAATCAAGGGCCAGGAAAAAATGGAATATTCAGGACCAAAAATGTTTATTTTCTCTAGAGAAAAAAAATTCATACAGCTTCTCCATAACACAACAAAAATTAAAGAAGTTTAAGCAGAGAAAGGCTTATAGAATTCAGTATGCAACTCATTATTACATCTGGGGTTTATTTGAAAATAGTTAATATGCTGCTGTCAAAAGATAAAACCAAATTACACACAACCATCATGATTCCCAGCCAGGCTTGAGACCTGTTCAGAGCAGGTGGAGAGAAGGAGCCTTAGAAGTAGCACAGAAGGTGCACACAGAATGATAAATATTGCATGTCATGCAACAACCTCTGCTTGTCACTGACACATGAGGACTTCTTGGCTTGATCCCCTGGAGAACAGGATCTCCATCACTGGAGTGCTGTGAAGGGCAAAGGGGGTTTGCTCAGTTGGAAGTGCATGGACGTGGTACCTGATACCCTGTGGCAGGTGGGGGTTGCTATTTTTGCAGCCACCCAAACAGTAAGAAGGGCCCTGCTGAGAAGAGCTGTACTGGCTGCAAAAACACAGCACTGCAGCTCCTCTTTGGTCTCCAGATTTCATGCACAAAGGTCACCCTAGAGGGCAGGAGAAAGGGTATCCTTCTGCTGGGAATGGCATATCAGAGTTAAGTACCTTTTGTTCCAACCTAACTCAGACATTTCAGCAGCATCACAATGTTGGTCCATTACTGCAGATCTCTGGCTGTTGCAATAGTTTCTTGGGATTCTGGAAGGTAATTCCTGCTTGAGCAGCCTTGGAACCATCTCTGTTCCTTACGCTTTCCTGAATCTCCCTTGTGGTATTTGGCTATATGCAAAAAGCAAGGTCAAAATACACTGTAACTGCTCATATGACGCTCACATTTCCTTCTAAAACTTTGCCCTCAAATACAGGGCTTGACTATGATCTTAAATTTAGCAGAAAATGATTGCTGACTATCAATCCATGAGTGCAACCACTGCACAAGTGAAGATGATGCACCAACAGTATGGCACTGCAGCCTTGTTATTCTGCATCAATAAAACAATATTTTCTTTTCTAAATAGTGTGGGTTTCTCAGTCTGATATCTTTCTCATCTTTATTTGATGGAAGAGGTAGCTTTTCAGAAGCACTGTGCCTGGTTAGACAGCAAAACTCTTTAGTGGTGTATATCACTGCTCTAAAATTCTAAAATTCACTTCAAACCACAGCAAGGCAGGAGGATACAAGTCAGCTTACAGAAAAATTAAGCATGCATGTATTCCAAAAAATTCCATTACTCTTTTTTCCTTTATTTAATGAAGGAAGTAGAAAAGCAGGGATGTTATAAAGAGAAAAAAATGCCAGAATCTCGTTATCAAAGTATTTTACACAGAAGTAGAGCAATCTAGTGATTAGCACAGCATGTGTGTGTTCAAGTGAGCAAAAAGCTGGGCTTGAATGTTGAGACTTCACTCAAGGGAGACATCTCTGCTTCTCCATCCATAAACCATGCTGGGCCATGGAGGTTCTCTGTGAAAAGGTGCCAAGCAGCATTCAGCAAAAAAACGCAGTTTAAAACACTCAGGTCACCATAGACCCCCCGCTCCTGCTCTCTGTATGCAGCAAACACGGGAAGAAAGCACAGAAGGGAGATTCTCAGTGGATTTTCTTCAAGGCTTGGCAAACTGGAGCTAATTAAATGTTGTGGAGGAGTTTTGCTCCAAGCCAAGTGAAGGATTTGTGTGTTTTCACATACAATGGGCATGTCCTGCAGAAAGTCACCAGGCATGACCAGATGAAATAGGAGATTCTAGAAAGTATCCTTTGAAGGCTTGTGACCTTACAGATAATAAACAATTAGTATTCTGTATTTATCCTACAGGAGTTCTGGACATCAGTGTCTCTTACCTGTGTGATATATATGATATTTTACAATATGTTTTAAGCAAAGGACAACTTTATAATTTTAGTGTGAAGTCTATAGAAAACTTACTAACAGAGCAAAACATTGGTGAAGTCAAAACTCCTTGTTTATTATATGTACTACCTTACTTAGTTTGAGCACCTCAAAATAGGATCTTTCCATTTTTCTGCACAGGGACTTCCTGAAACCCAGCCTGAAATCTCCCAAAACAGCTCAGCAGCAGCCAACTGACAAAAGCTTAAAAATGAGACATCTCTCATTCTGCACCCTTCTCTCACTTGGGGCTGAGAGGAGACTCCCACTCACTTTGGATTCACCACTGCCCAGTCTTCTGCTGGACACATCAACATTTTCTCCCCAGAAAGTCAGGAAAAGCTGATGGCTTTCTTTTAAGATATATTTAGGTTGACATTTAGAAACTCGTTTTGTCAAGTACCCTCCTACTGATCTCAGACATGTAAGAGGCCTTGAGTTCTATCAAACCTGTTAATCAGGTCCAGAGGAGGGACACAAAAATGATCAGAGGAATGAAACACCCTGCAGTCAGAAAAGGCTGAGAGAGTTGAGTCTGTTTAGCCTGGAGAAGAGAAGGTTACAGGGAGGCCTTATAGCACCTTCCAGTACCTAAAGGGAAAGCACAGAAAAGCTGGACAGGAACTCTTTACAAGAGCATGTAGATATTAGAAGAAATTCTGTACTGTGAGGGTGGTGAGGCACTGGAACAGATTTCCCAGAGAAGCTGTGGCTGCCCCATCCCTGGAAACATTCAAGGTCAAGTTGGACTGGGTTCTGAGCAACATGATCTAGTGGAAGATGCCCCTGGTCATTGCAGGGGGGTTGGACTAGAGGAGCTTTAAAGGTCCCTTCCTGCCCTTCCAAACTATCATATGATTTCATGATTATAAGGTTTTGAAGACTACTGAAGTCTCCTTGGTAATGCACCTTAGCTATTTTCAGAGTTACTGTCAGAGAACCTGATGATACTTCTGGACTTGAAATATTTCACCTCAATACCATTGTTGAGCATCTTCTCATTTTCATCTATGGTCTCCAGTTCTGACCACTACAAAATTTTAACTTGTTTTCTTAGAATGGTGCATTTCCAGAGAAATATATGCTATGGCCCATGGTCTCCAGGGATGCCACTAAATCACCTAAGTACAAACAGTTTCCTTCTTCCAGCCAGAGGAAATACAAAGGAGTGGTTGGTTTGTTGATAGATAACTGGATTCCTTTCTTTCCCTCTTCCACAGACTGCCCTGAGGACCCTGGGACAGCTAAGTGGGATTCCAAATTACGTGACCTAAATTCAGGAAAGCACCCCATAGATGCTCAAAAAAGAAATAAACAGAAGCAGAAAACTTTACAAAGGGCTCCCACCTCCCATCTAATGGAAAACAACTGTGCTGAGAATACCAAACATCCTGTTTAAGTACAGAAGTGACAAAATATCTTTCAAAATCTAGTCCCTGCTGTCCTTGCTTCTCAGTTCTTCTGTCTGTAAAACTGGAGAAACAGTAATCTAATATAATCCAATCCAATCTACAACAACCAGCAGTTATCTGAAGCAAATCTCATTACAGGTTTTGAGAGTTAAACATTACAGCAATGGAGCTCACAGACATAGCCTGGCCTTTTTCACTCCTCTGTCCTCCCTTCTGAGGACAGCGCCTTTAAAACACAGTTTACTGCATTCTGGTAGTTTTGAAAATAACTTTCTACTGTGTCCATGTTTTCCCCTAGGAGCTGATGTTTTCCCCACTGATTTTTATAATTTTTTTCTGTCACTTGGCCAGAGAATTACTTCAAAATGGAAAAGCATACCTTCTTTAAAAGCCATAACTAAATAAATAAAACCCTCTAAATATGACAAGCCAGAGCTATCTACCAGAAAAAAAATTACTCAAATAACTACATTTCCTCCAAAATAGCCTTCCTAACATTTGCTTCTCTCAGAGGTCTAAATAATTTAGATCTTCTTTCCTAAATATTAAAGAGCCAGGGTAGAACTAAGTGCTAAGACTTAACAGTGCTAAGACTCACTGTGTAACAAGAGCTGTTAACAATACTGACACAGCTGGATTTTTCTTTGCTGTCAGTCATGTGCTGAATTATGCCCACTGAGGTTATGACAACAGGACCACCATGCTGGCATTAAACCCATGTTTAAGGGAGTGGAGAATGAGCCTTTTTCCCCATTTTGAAAAATGAATACCCCACCTTGAGTTCTTGGAGCAGTAAGGGGAGGGGAATTTGCTGTGCAAAAAAATCTATGGTATCAACAGAAAGCAGGGTATTTTTCAACACAACATCTCATTATTGATTGAATTTATTTTCTTTAGAGCAATATTTACAAACTAAGGCATGGCCTGAGGAGTAGCTGAATAGCTAATATTTGTACCATGCCTGACAGGGTTCCCAAAGGAACCTAAAGTCAGAGACACCGACATAGATATCCTGCTCGCAATTATAGGCAAAGCATGATTTAACCCTGCCTACTGTCTCTGCATCTGCCTTCTGCTCCACATAATGATTCATAAACCTTTTGTGCACTGATAGCAGCATTTTTGCAATCCTCATTCACCTATTTCAAAAGAACTTGTTTGGATTGATTAGGATTTAAAAAAAAAAAAAGGTGTCTCCAAATTCACATTAAACATCCTTTTTCTGTTGGTCCAGACAACAGGCTGCCTCTCCAAGGATTCATCAAGATTGAAATGCAGACATCAATCTAAGTCTCCTGCCACAATTACCCTGATCAGAATAAACAAATTTCTTCTGAAACCTGAATTTTAGGAAAACAGACCCAGCAATGTTTCCCCTAAACTCTCACTGCTGTGCCTTGTATTTTTATGATAAATCACTCTCAGCTATGCCGATTACATTCTAGTATTCAGCCATCCATCTGGACCCACAAGAAATGTCCTGGCTCTTGAGAAATGGCAGGTAAGAATTTAATACCATAATTCTTCACAGCTTTTCTTACCCTCACTGACAACTCGTAACACAGTAGGCAAGGCTGATGCTACAAGAGGGATGCAATTTGAGATTAGGGTGTCTACATTTAGGTGTTTATATGTGTACCAGGTGTCTAAACTCCTATTATACTCAACAGGGATCTAGTAAAAAAAGTCAATGGAATATAAGGAGCAAGTCAAGGAGCAGCCAGTCCATAGTAACCTTACAGTGGCCTTCCTAACTCTCCAGAGTGCTGACTGTGGGCCATTGGCTATGATGGGACCTAAGGTATTGCCTGTCCAGTTCCACAGCCTAAGGTGCTGGCAGACACAACACAAGACCTGGGGTACATTCCTGTTCCTGTGGTAGAGCAGATGGAAGAACATGTGTCACATCCCACACAGCACTAATGCAGAAAAGGCCTGCCCCTAGTTACATGTGAGCAGAAATAAGGTGTCTAAAGATTGGTGCTGTGATCCTAAACTGAGTCCTGTCCTTCAGGGATCATCTTATATTGGTCACCCAGTTAGTGCAGAGTTTCAGTCCTTTTGAGAACTCATTCAATTCAACACCTCTGCAGCACTTTGAAGGAAATTTTTCACCTCTACAGCAACACTGGATAGAAATTTTACCTTTTTTTTTTTTTTTTTTACTTCACTTTGTTTCATTAAATGTTACATTATACAGAAATATGCAGCCAAAATGTGAAGTTTTGTTCATATTTACATATCAGAAAGGAGGTGTCCTTCCATGGATGCTCCAGGACATCGTTATCACTCATCAAAACAATGTGGGTTTTTGCAAACACTATCACCTGGACCATGGCACTGCTGACAAGATCATACATGCTGGCTTTCAAACAAGCCATGGGGCAGTAGTTATGTTTTCTACCACACAATATAAACAAACACTTTTCCTTTGATTACACCTACATTTTATCATCTTGTTTTACTATTTGAGTGCATCTGTGCATTTCAGCCCCTGCAAAGAACAGCCACTTCTCAGTTAAGTACAGCCAGCATTCATATAAATGTTGTTATAGCCTTGGTTAAATTGTTAAGTCTGGAAATAGCAGTGGCAGGACCACAGTTTAGTTTTCTACCTTTCTCCTAACCCTTTTCAATTTCTATTTCCAAAGTGTGAGAATATATGTGACAACTTCTATTGAATAAAATATTGATTTTTTTTTCTTCTTCATGATATCCATATCAAAATCCAAATCTAACAAATGCTTACAAGAAGTAAGAAAGAATAAGTCATTTGTGGTAATGTCTCTACAAGTATAATTTAAAGTGCTGGATGTCTCATTTTTGTACAATCACTAAAATTTTAAGGATCAGGAAATGTAGTTCTTCATTAATGATTCTTCAATAAACTTTATGCCTTACACTGAAAAAGCTTTAGAGGCAATTCTTCCATCAGCACACAAGAAATTTAGGTACGTTGGCATTACTGGAAGTTAAACCTGGACATCCCTCCAGGGCTTAAACAAAACCAGGACAATCTCCTTCTCCTTCTGCTAGTCCTTATCAGCTGCTAATCAGAATTTCTCCAGTGAAAAATATATTCTGTAAAATATAATGAATCTACAGCAGAAAAGTATGTGAGAAAGGCTAACTGTTGGAGGTCATTTAAAATATTCTGCTCTCAAAGACAGTTTTAACACTTTTGTCATAATGCTCTGATGGTGCTCAGCATTGATCACCTTCCATTAAAGTCATAAAAAGTACTGATATTTTCTGAAAGAAAAAAAGTAGGAAAAAAGAGGAAAAAACCTGCAAACACTTAAATTACTGTCATAAATAATGAGTTCAAGGGTCCATAAGAGACTTCTTTCCTCCCTCCCTCCTTGACTAATATTAAGATCATGCATGGCTAGAAATTTTAGATGCAGTTTGTGAGTGGTGTCTTGAAATACCTTCAGAAAAGCCTGAGCTACAGTGACCAAGAGCCATCACTGCTTTTTCAGTGGCCAATGTAAAGATATATGTGTTTCAATCCAAATCAGGCCTTTGGTGGCCCTGAGCTGGATAAACCTGCAAGGTAGTTTATTTTTTTCTGCTATAAAAGCTCTTTATGGGCTATATAGATTAACAAAAAAAAAAAAAAAAAAAAAGGCAAGGAATTTCCCTTAGTACTTATAGTAAGGGAAAACCAGCTGGTTTTATTCACCGAAAGTAAATTAACTTCTTTGTACAGTGGAGTATTCGGTGCCCTCCCCTGTCATAAAAGAACTCCCCACCTAAAACAGTAGGAGCAGAGCAGACGTAGGAAGGAAGAAGGAATGAACCTTAAATGAGGGAGTGAAAGGTACAGGCAGGGCATGGATATGCTCTGTGATACAGCTGCCGCCTCAGGGAATTCTAGCAATATCAAGACAAGTGAAGTGATTAAATTTGGAACAAATCAAGACAATGTGAAGGTACAGAGCATGCAGAGAGCAGGACCTGGGAAAATGAAGGATAGTCCTGACCTGCTGGAGTAGAGATCTCTAGCAATAAAGAGTGGCTAAATGTGAAGTGAGTGACTGAAAAACTTTGGTGGCCTCTGCTGGCAGATTAATTGTGCAACGGGTGGTCAGACAAAAGGACTGGCAGTGAGGCAACACAGCGTGTCAAGAAAGTGTACTGTACCACCTGCTTTCAGTGGGCTCCAGATGCAACCCTGAGACATGTTAAACAGTGTAAGAGAAGCCCCATGACAACCAGTGGTTTCACACACAGAAATCAATGCTAAGCACTGAGAATTTAACGTGAAACATAAAGTTCTAAGTTTGAGTGATGAGCATAAAGCAATGAACAAATTTAAAATGTAGGTTCTTTGATGTAGGAAGCAGTATTATGCTCTCTGGCTGGAGAGCCTCTTGTTTAATTAAATCCCAATATGCAACTAGCATTCCTACAGAGTGCTGCAATAGAAGTAACACTGATGCTAGTCCCTGCTGCTGGATCTTTCCTGGACTTGTAACCTATGAAAAACCCTCTGATCCTCCACTTAGGAGAACAGAGTTAAAGCAGTGGCAAAGGCACTGTGTGAGGTCATTATCTAGCAAAATCTGACTTGAATATAAAACCGCACTAAAAATCTGCAAACACTAGGATGGTTGGAATGCTAAGGGCAAGTCCAAGAAAGTCAAAAGCCTTGAAGCACAAACTCATACATCAAACCCGAGATAAATCCTATGGTGTATCTGCTGCCCTGAGTAGCAATAAATTACCAGCAGCACACATCTGTCTGCCATAATTTCAGCCTCTTCTTAGCATTCCAATTTTAGATGCCATCTGCAAATAAGCAAGTCAGCTGATTTAAAAATGTTGATGTCCTGCCCCTTTTCAACTTGCCAACAGAGCTGAGAGGGGTCCAGTGCCCACTACCTTTGACAGCATCCAACCCTCTCCTGGGGGCTCTCGTCGAGGACAAGCCTTGACTTTGCTGCAGTGCATTTCATTCTGCCTAGTTGAAAGCATGACACCGAGAAGGGCTGCACATGCTCTCTCTTTAAATTACCCAAGGTTTTATAATTTTAACAGCCTTCCTTTTGGGTACACCTCCCTCCAAGGTCATCTTCTGCAGCAAGGTTTGCATGTCATGGTACAGGGACTGTGCAAACTACTGTATTTCTCTCCCTTCTATACCTTTTTTCCTTCATTCCAAAGGCAAACTGACACTAAAGTTTGCTAAATTCTTAGATTTTAAGTACAATAACATAAGGTAAATAGAAAGGACAGTAACCCACTACGTTATTATCCTCCACCAAAGAGCTCACATTCCATGCAAGGGAAGTGCTCATCCTTACTTTTACCAATAAAAAACTAAAGCAAGGGCAGAATATTTGTCCCAGTCTGAGTGAGGTGTAACTACTGCTGGCTGCTCTGAGTTCACATTAGATCCCCAAGACCACACTTACACTGGGAGGTTAAAAGCAGGTCGAAGAACATTCTCTTGATGGCAGAAGTGTCTGGCCTTAAAAATCAGCTATGACCTATGATAACAATGTGATAATGTAAAGCCTAAACCACTCAGGGTGTATTCCAGTGTAACTCAGGGCTTAATCCAGGAATCAGGACATTCCCCTCAAGTGCTAACACAAGTTTTTTATCCAAATTTTAATTATGTCAATGTCATGAAATGCAAATCATCCTTAACTATACCCAGGTAAATATGTGGTCAATTAGTGCTACCTGGTAATCAAACTATTTCACTAATAAAAAAATAAAATATCCCAGTATGTCAATCTGCTTATTTCAAAACCAGCATAGAACTCCCCAGATCATAAACATCAAACTCTCCAGACTAGGCATGGGAAAAGTACATGAAAATAAACAAAAGTCCTAAATAAATAAATGAATGAAAGCAAATTACTTTCCTAGGTTTACTTAACAACACTAATACAGAAATAAGCTAAATCCATTCTACTGAACAAGAAATTGAGTCTGAAGATAATCCTTTTTCTCTTTCTTTTTTTCTGTAGCCTAGAGGTCCTTTGTACTCCCATTGAAGTCATGGCTTCAAATGATCCATGCAGCACTCATAGCATGATATTATATCTATTTTATTGGGAAACACAATAATCAAAATGCTAAAATAAATCTTCTTCCTATTATTTGATTCAAGCATTGAAGTATTGAAGTGGCTAAGCTAATTTATTTTGATTATCAGCCCATTAGTCTTGGCATTATAAATTAACTCCACAATTTTGACAGAGCTTCCAGCTATCTGAAGTCTGAAAACCTGATTTTGTTTAAGCACATATCATGCTAGGATTTATTTTGGAAATTTCAATTAATCAGTTCTGGTCAATAAAAAGTTAATATAAAATGGTTTGCTGTTAAATGACATTGGCACTCACACATTTGCTCCATCCCACACCAGTTAAAAAGCCATTGCAGATTCCCAGTTATGGAGCTCAGAGCTCCGGCTGCATTTTTAAAGCACCAACTGTTAGTTAATTTTGTTAGCATAAACACCCAATAAAATTTTATGGTGTGTTCAGCTCTCATTAAAGATGAAAAAGAGTGGCAGAGAGCAGCACCCACAAATAAACAGGGAGCAGGATGGTTCTGTCATCACTGATGCCCAGAACTCATTCAGATTCAGGGCTGGGAGTTCCGCGCTCCTGAGGACTCTGCAGGGATACGACACATGAAATCCCATGCCCCGCTGGAAACACCCTGAGCTCAACACAGCCCTGCCAGAGCACTCCCAGCAAATATTTAATGGGGGGAGAACGGTCTTTCTTCACACCCTTAAAATAACAGCTGTTCTGGGCAAAGTACACCCTTGCTGGTGCACACTTGCACAATGCTACAAAACCCACAGCTCCTTTTGCTCCCCAGCATCCAAAACACCCTAGACAGGATGTTCCATCAACTCCAGGTTGCATCTTATGTTAAATTCCCTCCAGTCAGGGAAAGCATAACCTCTGCCAAGAGGTTTTTTGATCACTCGGGGCATTTATAACATCAGCCTGGCCATCTCTCTTTGTTGTCCCATCCTTCAAAGGGGCATTTGAGCTTCCCACTGAAATTTCTAGTCTTGACCTGCCATTATTCTTCTCGCAAAATTTCCTGTTAAGGGGAACTTTACAAGACAGCTGACACTCGGACAGTCCCAGGAAGCACTCAAGGGAACATGGCTGGAATTAACTGCCAAAAGCCATCAGGTTTACAGGTAGAATTATAGAGAAAGCAGATTTCACTGTCTAAAATAGTAAAAAGATCAAGTCAAAGACTTCCCACAGCCATTACTCCTAAAATCCTTAAGACTGGGTTGCGTAAGGCCTTAGAAATTTCTAAAATCATCTTTCAATTGACATTAACAGAAGCAAAATTACTCTCACTAAATTCAGCATCTGTACAAGATACTGTCAACTGAAAACTTAGAGTTTACAATAAAGACAGAGGATGCAATAAAAATCAGTTTTAAACACTTTCCCTTAAGTTCCTTGGCATTTTTCTTGATTTAGAGTTCACCATTCAAAGTTCTGACAGGTTTTGCCTGTGCAGCTTTAAGAAAATTCCTCCCAAAGGACTGAAAAGATAGAGGATCTACACAAACAGGGAAAAGAGCTAAATCAACACTACACAGTCCCACTCCATGTTCAAAATGAAACCTTGTTCCATAAGGGGCCAAACTAACACCTGGCTTCCTAAAGGACAGAGGACACAAGCCTAGAGTTTTCTCCCCCTTCTCTGCCTTCTTTTTCCTACTGACACTTAAACCGGACAAGTTACAACATACTTCATGGAAAGGGATATGCTGGTGGGATGTCAGGAGCACACAATAACAAGCCAGCTTGCTTTCAAATGGACAATGATTAGTACTGCCTTAGTTACAATGGGCAGACAAACTCAAATGCAGTCTATCATCTCTACCTAATCTGGAATTTTCACAGAATTTGAGATCATTATTACTCATTAACCTTAGAAGATTTGATGGTTTACTCCCAGCACCTTACTTCCCTGCCTGTAAAACCAGAGCAATCCTACCATTCTCACAGCTTTTTGCTTCTTATTCTCAGCTTAAACCATGAACACTGAAGGCCAAGCCAGTTCTGTCTGTATGGGTTACAGCATCCAGCAGGACTGAGTCTTGATCTTTTCTGGGGCTCTCATGCAATGCTGTATTAGACTACTCTGAAAGCTGATCTTTTGAGATGGAAGTGTACTTTCTAAGAGACTGCCCTCTGTGCAAGGCTGGATTTTGAAGATAGCTGAGTGATCATGTTTTAAAGCCCCGGCAGCTACATCAAGTCCTACTTTACTACTTATTAGGTGTGAAAGTCAACCTTGCAATCCCACTAGAGCATTAAAATTGGACAACTTGAAAATACACTGCTTAGCTGTGCTCATACATGGTACCTTACCACTCACAGTAAAATACATTGTGCAAGTAAAGCTGAAGTGCTTTCCGCTTCAGCAATAATACAGAGGAGCCAACACAGCTTCCTTATCTTAATTTTCCACATCCAGGAGTACTAGAAATGCTGTGGCTCTATTGCCTCCATAACTTTGGAGGTATCGAATCTCTCTGCAATTAAACCAACATAAATAAGTAGTAATTCAATTGAAATCAGTGGAATTCACAAGAGGGAAATAGTTCATGTAAAAGAGAAGATAATTAGATTTACCCAGTGTAGATGCAATAATCTCTTATTAATCGTTTAAGGAATAAACCACTATAAAAACAAACTCTCTCATATACTGTTAAAAGGACATTATGGACCTGCTGGCCACAGCTGTACAAGTGTTGCACTGCCCCTTTAGATCATGGCAGCTATGCCAGCAATTTGCTTTTCTTATAGGTTAATTTTTTTCTTTTCCAAACAATGAGAAAGCAACCAGGGGTACAATCAAAACCATATTTCCAGTTCAGCTTAACTGAGTGTACTTTAATGAAAACTTTACATTACTGCACTGAGTTGTCTTCATACCCACATTCTTACATGTCAATATTGCTAATTAGGACAATTGTTTGTCCTTTAAAAGAAAAGAAAAAAATAATCTGTCCAAGTGATTTGCTGTTATCCTTGAGCATTCACTATTGCTGATTAAAAGTTAGGTTACAGTTATTCAGGTGGATGTTCTAACCTCAAGTCTTTGATTCAACAAGCTTTTCTTAATGCTTACATAATCAGCGCTGAGAGGAAATGCGGTTGCTTAGGATGTGCTACAGTCCAAAATGTTTCCTTTGTCAACACTGACCAAATCCATGATGGAAACATGAATTATTTGCTCAGGTTCAACTCAGCATTGTTTCCTTTTCTCATAAAGCCTGAGTGACTCTTATCACTGCCATTGAGACAGGAAAACACTTCTCTTCCACCCACACATCAGGATTGCAATCAAGAAGAGTTTAAAGCCTAGATCCACAAAATAAAGATTTAAATGGTTAATAAAACATCAGTGCAATTTAGGTGGTAAAATGACTGCATTACCCTCAAAACACAGAAGCCATTTGGGTACTCATCAGCAGTGAGCTGCTGGGGGCACAGGCTGTGTGTGAGTGTAAGGCAGAGGAGCTGCACTGACATCTTACAGGACAACAAGGCTTGGATTTGGGAGACCTGATCCAGAAGACTTACAATGACCATGTCCAGGACTGAGGTCCACACAAAACAGCTGAAAAAGCTATAATGATTAAAAATATGGTCAGAGACAAGTCAGAAGTGACTGAAGAGCAGCAGGGTTGTGCCAACCAGCATGTCCTAATGTGCTGCCGAGGCTGCTCTACAGAGCTCAGTGTTTAGACCATACCCTCCAAGTTGTGCATATCAGCCAATGGTTTGGCTAAAAGTGTTTTCATCTAAAATGAAGAGACAGTGCTACAACCTCCCCAGGAGACACTGTGGCGTTCCATCATTCCCCATCCAAAAAACAGCCCTGAACTCTGCTCTGGCCTTTCTCCAAAAGGAGAGATGGGAGGGCTCCTGCTGTGGAGCAGCCTATCTCCTGCTGGGTACCACAGTCCTCAGAAGAATGGAAGCTGAATCCTCACCAACACTTAGAAGGACACCAGATCCACAAATCCTGCTCATGGGACACCTCCTTGCTCACTGTACCCAGATGAAGGACCCCAAATAGAGTTGTTTCTAAACAAAGAAATTATCCCCAATGTTTTCTATATATTTCCCTCCATGAAGATAGATGAAATTGGTAGTCCCATCATGAAACAAAGTGCATTCTCACAGCCTCTTCCTTGGTACTAACTTAAGAAAAGAAGCTAAACGTAAGACACAACTTCTGTGCCTTGCATAGGCTGGTGTGGGGCTCTGGACTGCTGAATAAAAGCCAAAAGCCAGGAACTACAATATGCAATG
>JAWWLZ010000082.1:6274342-6287408 GCA_035041345.1 Poliocrania exsul | reverse complement strand
CTGCTCCCCGACACCACCCACGCCGCCACCCCGGCGTCCCCGTGTCCCTCGCTCCTCACCTGCAGTGGCGAGGCGAGCCCGGTTCTGCCCGCCCCCCGCGCTCCGAGGCCGCCGCGGAGCGGGGAGGGCTCGCTCGGCTGCGCTCGGCTCCGCTCCGCGCCCCGCGGGACGCGCCGTCCCACGCCGCGCTCTACCACCGGCGGCTCTCACTCCTTCGGTATTATTTAGTTTAATCCCCTTTCCCCGGCGTGGGCAGTGGGAAATCGCGTTAAAGCTGCCGAGGTTTCTCCTCCAGGGCTGGGGGTTTGACCCGCTGGTGCTCGGGGTACTGAGTCCAGCTCTTTCCAGTGAAATAAATGCTGGGTTGCGTTTTGATTGACAGATGTTTCCTTACGACCAAGCTGAAGGATTTGGGGCTTAGTTTTTTTGCATAATTCTTTTTCCAGATGTGCTTGAGTTCGCAGTTTAAGTTTCATCTTTTTTGTTTTGGTTTGGTTTTCATTAAATTAGAGCTGCAAAAGCAACTCTGTTTTACTGGTAAAAAATTAGTAGGTTTAACTTTAGGGGGTTTTTAAACAAACAAACAAACATTAAAAAATCCATGTAATTTCATTATCAGGATATTTTTTCCTATCCCTGTTCCACGTCTCCAGCCCCTAAGGCCAGACATGGCCTCCTCTTTTCTTGTAACAAAACCTGGGAAATTCAGTTCTCAGAGTAGCAAAAGAAAAACTCCAAACAAAAAATCCAACATAAAGTATTTTCAAGCAAGAAGGTCAAGATAATCAAGGCTAGAAGTCTCCACACATCTTATTAATTCTATTTATTTTCCTTTAGGATTAGTCTATCATCAGAGATTGTTTCAAGTATTTTCCTTATGTTCATACAGCATACTTAAAAACCTTTAAATAAATAAAATCCTTCCTGTATATTGCCCCTTTTTCATGCAAGAAGAACAGAAATGGTTGTTCATCATGCAGCAGAGACAATGCTGCCTTGGAGAAGTCCAACTCCTTCATTTCTGAAGTTCACATATACCAACACATCTGCAACTGGCTGTGTCTTCCAGCCCTGTGGCTAAAATGGATTCAAGGAGCTGCCATGGAGGCAGATAGCAGAATAAAGTGTAGTTAAAAGGTAACTGGGTTAGAGCCACTTTCTTTCAGCTCTGAGGCAGGAGAAAGGACCCAAGGCCACCACGAGTTGTCAAATATCCTCCCTGTCAGCAGGGCACACTTATTATGAGAGAAGAGTGGCCATCTGAAGACTTGTTTAAGTCATAGAGAAGAGATTGGCAAGCAAAACTGCCTAAAGAGATTTTGAATCCATGGCAAACCCTTTGACCACTACCACATGGACCAGGTGAAAAATCTGTACTATTGTTGTCGTTTCTTGCACAACAAATTCTTTGCATTACACAGACTGATCACGGGAGTGTTGTCCCATGCTGATTTATCAGTTTTGTCCTGAAGCAAAGCAGAAGATACCACTCCACTACCCATTCTGAGGAGCAGCCCCCTCTCCATTCTGCAGCTAGTCTGTTAGAGCAGGCAGAGTCTATTTTCATTATAGGCTCATCTTGCCTTATGCGTGGCAAGAAAGAAACTGGGAGAGTCTCCTGCTCAGTCTCTTTTTTCCTCTTAATGCCTGCCCCACTCATGGGAATCTCCATTCTCCCCTAAATCCAAAACAAACCTTATGCAGTAGACCTCCCTTCTATGCAGGAAAAAGCAACTTTCAACTGAGATAGCAGGGAGAGCTTGTAGGTAAAGGCTTTTGCTTTCAAAAATATGAGTAAGCATCTTGATGTTCACTAACCCCTGAAAGGAGACTGCTGAATGCATAGTGGAAGAGCAGAATTTGAAAGCTACGAGAAATTAATTCACTTCCAAACTCTGCTTAGACCTCTCTATGTGATCTAGGTAGACAAAAACACCATCACTCTTTGTCCTTCAATACTCTTCCTGCACTGAGAGAGATCCCACCTCTGCCCATCTACTTCCAACTTCCCTAAGGCAGAACATACCTGTGCAGTCCTAAAGAGTCCAGCACTGTTTGGACCTTGTTTCCCTGAAGACCCCTCATGTCTTCAGAAAAACCAACTGTGAAATCATTACAGTCTTATATTTTTTAAACTGGAGTGGCTTATACATCTAGAAAAGAACAGACAATTCCACAAACGGCACAAAGTTTTCCAGTGCCTGTGAGAAAAGTAAGTGATTTACAGATTAGTATTCACAGACTGTTCAGTGAAGTGTGAAGGAACAACAATATACTGTCATATAAGCTGCAGCATATAAACATCCCTTGGCATTTTACACTTTGAAAAGGATTATACATAAGCTCAGCCGAGAACAGTATTAAAAAGGAATCTCAGTCATACTTTTGGGGAACGTTTAGTAATCTGTCTGCAGAGCTGAGCTAAAGCTATGCAAAATGAATGAAAGGAAATCCATGCAATCATGATATAAGATTTAGAAACAAACAAAAAAAAAATTCTAAAGCCAACATTATGTCATAAAATTTAATAATTTGTCAAGGACTTTTTGAGTTCTTTAAATTCATGCTTCACAAATGAACTCCGTAAAGTTGAGAGAAAATCAAAAGTGAAATCAAGAGCTTTACCCATCTATCCTGTCTCCAAAAGTTGAGTGTTTTGGAGAAATATCCAGTGTAACAAAACCCAAAGATAAAACACCAGGACTGACAAGACTGTTAAATTCACCCAGTTTCAAGTTCCAGCTTAGATTCAGATGAGGACCTTTGAAATATCTCACAATGTTTTTAAGTCCTTCCCAGGAGCCTGTTTTGATCTAAATTTAAGCTGTCTGGGCATAGTAACACTGCTCTATGAACTCCAGTGGTTTTCAGGTTTTCACAACAACATGGCAAAGACAAAACACCACTGATTTCCTTCTCCAATATTTTTGGTAGGAAGCTGACTGACAGTCCAGCATTTCATCACTCAGCAATTTTTGACATCACGTGTGACATAACCAGAAAAGTACATCCGTTTTGTACAGATCAAAGCCACGACAGGGCCACAGAAATTGAAATGTGAACTGGCACTTGTACAGAGGTCAAAGTATTGCAGGAATCATCAAGGTTCACCTTGCTCTCCACTTCAGAAATGTGATTAAAAGCCTGGTTTAAGGAAACTACTCAGAAAGATGAGTAGTAAATATGCAGAGAGAGCAAAGAAGTCGAGAGCACAGGAGATGAGGAGGATGTGAAAATTGAGACCATGGAGTGCTAAAGAACACAATTCTAAAAATCAATGCAATGATGGATCAGGAACGAATGCAAACAGCACAGCACGGGAAGGCTATAATTAGATGATTTAGTCATAGCCAGGAGCCTGACTGAGCTTTTTGAATCCACCCAAGTGGACACAGTTAATGCAGACTTTGGTTTGAGAGTTCTTCTCATGACAGCAACGCAGAGGAGGCTCACAGTATCTTTTAGTCTCTATTGCAGCAATATACGTAAAATCCACAAGTACACACAGGGATCTCTCACACTACAGAAAAATGATGCCTGCAGACAAGGCTGAGCACCTCCTGCTGCAGCTGTGCTTCTGGGACCACTGGTGAGGACTCAGCAGAATGCTGGAAAGCAGGAATAACCCCAGCAGCACTTGAACCTATTCTGTCCACACTGTGTTAAGTGGCTCTGCAGTGAAACTGCAAAGAGACAGTCTCCACTCCCACTTTCCTTTCATTGCTACCGCAGTGGAGGTTAATCAAAGCTAGGGTAATGATGGGGAAAATGCCAGTATAGAGTACATTACAGAACATTAAACCTCCCCAGAACAGAGACATCTCTATAGATTTCCATGTTTGTGAGCAGGCAGAGGAAAAAAAGGTATTTTGAGTTTCCCAAAACCTTGATCATGAAGAGCAGTCTTTGCTCAACTGACCCTATCAGGGCATATCCATGTACACTGTAACAGGGTGAATACCCAAACTGCTGCTGCCAGCCCAGTTTGGTCCAATATCCTGCTCCCAGGAAGGATAAATTTCAGTTTTGTGCGTTCAGAGCCAGCTCAAGGCATCTCCACAGTCCCATGCAGGCTACAGCACTGAGTGATGGCAAAACCATTCCTGAAAGAAGTTGACCCAGTGAGAATCTGAGACATGTGTGAGAGCCAAAAAACTCCACACTTTTCTGGTCTTGTTCTCCTAATGTACTCACAGCAGCTCTTACCCCTCCATTCTGTCTCCTCAGTTGCATTTTCCCCTTCTTCTTTTACCTGGTCTGTTGTTCCCCCAAGACATTGATGCCTTCAGATCTCATACCTCTGTGAACAGAGACACTCTGGAGACAAGTTAATGGAGAAAGATATACAGGTTAATTTTATTAGAAGCTTCCAAGGTTCAAACCCAAGCGGTCTGACCCCTAGATCAGGAAGTTCACAACTTTTATACCCCTTATTAACATCCAATCACTACCCTTATTTCCCTTGAGAGCCCACCCAAAGGGGCCTGTCAATCTGCCCCCTTCTTCATGGTGGGGGAAGTTAGGCCTTCCTCTGTTGTTTATCTCCTGTTATCTTTCAGGTGGTTTCTCAAAAACATTGTGGCCTTGGCTGAGCCTGAGAATACAAAACTTGTGAGAAAGACAGTTAATATGTGCACCTAGAATTTGAGCAATCTAGCAGAGCTTATATGATTCCAAAATCTACTAAAATACATTAAATTCTTAGGCATCCACATGATGGCAAAAGGGAGATTAAAAAGGAAGTAACAATTAACTCCACATATGCTGGACTCCTTGGCTGTCCCACAATATTCACCCTGCCTTTCCCTGCCTGCTTATCTCATCCCACTGTCAAAATTTGGAGGAAGTGAGATCTCAAACACTTGAGCACAAGCGTGGGATCTGGAATCCAAGTTTTGCTTTTGGCTCAACTGCTGATCCACTGAGTCCTTTCCGCTCCTCGGACCATCCACATTTTCTTCCAGCTGCAAGTAAGCCAAGCAGCTGCTCTAAGGCCCTTGGAACACAGACAGCTTGCTAAGTTTGGCAAGGGACTTGTGGAAGCAAAACACTCAAGTTAGTTTAAAAAACAGCCAAACTCACTTTGGTATTTTGTAGTCCCACAGGCTCCTAAATTCACTGGGTACCAGAGATGCCCAGAAAGGCCCAGCTCTGGTATCCAGCTTTCATCCTTTGAAAGCTATGAACTTGCCCAGCAGAGAAATCAGGGTTTACAAGGCTAGAGAGCATATGTCCAAGGTGAACATCTGCAGTTCTGGTGCTAAGGGCTTTCTTTTAGTATCTCTGGGGTTTGTGCCTGCTTGTGGAACTGCATTTTATTTCATATTATGCAGCTGCTAGATAAGCAGTTCTTTGGCCAGATGCATGAACACTCCCAGGTGAATGCTCTAACTATTAGGAATGTTTTAAGCATGGCATTATTAAGTAATAATTTACTCATTCCATTTAGTCTACGAGGTATCCTTATCGAGGAATGTTATTCATCACTACCACTCTAGCTCTCACTCTAATTTATTTATACTTAATGGCCTTTCAAAGACATCTCTCCACATTACATTCAGGCACCAGAATATATATGGGATATTAAATCACATCATGATACATGACATGTTACAAAAATATTGCATAATTTATATAGATTATAAACATAAGAAAAATCATCCAATAAACTCTGTCATCAAATGTTCTTGAGGCTAGATTAAGGCAACATGAGGCCTTTTAATTTAATGAATCAATGAGACATAATTTTATTCAAATCTCACCTTCGCAGAAGAAGCAAGATGTGTGAAGCAGATGAAAGATTGGTATATCTGCACTGAAAATGAAGGGCATCTATCTCGATAAAGCTCTAGGGTTACCTTCGCCTGGATGAGAGGTTTTCCCACAGTGATACTGTAATCCTGCTGACCACAAGATGGTGCAACATTTTGGCCATGTCTGAGCTGGGCCACATGTTCAAAGAGCATCCCTGACCCTTGCACTAGTCACCCCTTATAGGTTTTGAAAGATAAGATCACTTCTGACAGCTGTCAAACAGTGAACAAAGCCCATGCTAATTAAAAAAAACCCCAACAACAAAAAAGTTTTTTAGATACTTCTTGCATTTCTCTTTAGAGCAAAATGAAGGAAGATTTTTTGTGTGTGTGTGTGTGTGTTTTGTTTTGTTTTAGGGGGTTTTGTTTGGTTGGTTTGGGGGGTTTTTTGGGGTTTTTTATCATTTTTTTTCCAGAAAAAAACAATTAAAACTTTAAGATACACTGTATCTCAGAAAAAAATGAAATGTGGTTGGAATTACTGTCTCTGAATTGCTAATAGGAGCAGTAATTCAAGTCCATTTACCTGGACTTCTCAGTTGCTCTTCACCTGTCATGTTGCAGGACAGTTTTCTTTTGGAGAAGCAGCAGAAAACCCAGCATGGAGTCTGCAGTTCCTGAATGGATTCTGGTCATCAGAGAAGGATAAGGAGACTTGGATCCATTTTATTAGAATTTCCAGAAGAGATAACAGTATTTTGAAATCAAAACATTAAAACTTTCTAGCAAGAAGTATTAAACCCTCTTCCCATCTCTTAAGAAAATGGTTTTTTTCTCTTTGAGGAGGTGAGGAAATCCACACTGCTCCTACTGTGATGAAAACACAGTATTTTTCAATGGTCAATCTTGATGGAAAATTCCCAAGCAGTCTTAGTTTTCATTTTTGTTCTGTGTGAACTACTTTTTAGCATGAAGGATGTGCAACACAGACACACAGTATCCCCGAGGCAACTAAAGCACTTGCTTAGATGGAAAAGGAATAGCAAAAAGATGTTTTAAGCCAAGATTCTTGAAACTAGATGAGTTCTTCTGAATGCTTCAGTTATTGGACAGCCACCCTGAAAGACCTTCCTCGTTTTCACAAAGTGCTGAGCCTTGAGCTTTCACTCCCTAAAATCAGGTGCTTTTAAGAAGACTTGCATTAGGCTCCTGAAGATTCCATACAGCAACTTCTGAGTTCTGAATTGCATTTTTAACTGTTTATTTGGTCAACATGTAATGGAAATAGAAGTAGAGGAGCAATAAAATATGACCCATCAGCTTGCAACAGGTCTCTCGAGTTTGTAGTGGTCTGTGCCACAGCCCCCCAGCAGTCAGTCCCCCACACCTTTGTCTGGGCAGCCTCTTCTTGTTTGAAGGGACTTTGCCCTCCCTTTACCCTCCTGTTCCAAACATGGAAGAGAAAGTTAAAAATCTAAGCAATTAAAATATTTTTCAACCCCAAAATCTTAAGACCCACAATTTGCTGCAAAATATTCTCTTTTAACTACATCAACACAATGTAGTTAACAAATGGATGTTTGCCCATTTGTTAGGGACAACAGCAAAACTGTTAATTCTGTGTAAAGACTCTCTGTTGTCTTCCAAGACCCACTGTTCAAACCTTCATCTTTTACAAGAAAAAAAAAAGGGGGTTGGGGGTGGGAATTTCATGTTGAAATAAACTCCAGTGTCTGAAAACCATAGTCAGGTGTACAGAAACACAAGCTGGTGAAGGTGATTGAAACCAGTAGAAGGTGCCCAGAGGTGGTTAATCTGTGTTTCCTTTTTGTGGTATCTCTCTGCTAATGGCTGGTTGATCTGGGGAGTTTGATACAGCTGTGGCTGATGTAAGATGAGCTGGAATGGAATATCCATTATGCCTCATTTCAACACTGTGAAACAACGCAACTCTTTGGCTTAAGACTTGGACTGAGATCCCACATTGGAGTCCTGTTCCCATCATCGCCATCACAAGTTCTGAAGAAGTCAAAGAGCCTAAAAAAGTATTTCTAGAGAACAGAGAACACTGTAGCAGACACATGAAGTAACAGGGCACTGAAATTATCAAACTGTCACAGTTTGCAGTGGTTGTCCAGGAATCCATTTTATCTTCCATCTACCATTTCTCAAGCATTTTACGTTGATAAAAAAAAAAAAAAAGGAAAAATATAGAAAATAAGACACTCAAACCAAACAAACACACACAAAAAACCACACACAAACCCAACAGCAACAAAATCAAAAAAACCAAACTCAGGATGTAGTCAGAGATACATGTCAAAAAGCATAACTGAAATGCTACAGACCTCCTTGATACCAATGTTCTGCTTTGCCAAACAAGTTAGTCTGCCAAAAGGTTGCATTGACTGCTGAACTTGATGGACATCAAAATCAGGAGCACATGAGGTACACCAATTTTGTACAAAAAGACAAAGATTTATCAAGTCTTCTTTCCCCCTCCAGCTGCAGAGGGCAGGATTTAGCCTTGAACACATGGTTTGGGGCAACTTCTATTTATCTCCTGCAGCCAGAGAAAATGGTCAGAAGAGCAGGATTGGTGTCTCTGCAGCACAAGAAGACAGGATAAGAAAGCCTCTAACAGAACTGTAGCTCCTACTCTGTATTGTGAGGACAAATTTGGCCACAAAGGTAGACCCTGAAAGGCAGTTGGAGATGACAATTTCACATAAGCCAAAAAAAATTTTGCCTTCTATTCTTCATTTTCACAAGACCTTCCATAGCTCCAGAGTTTCAGGACAGGCCTCAGAAGAGTTACAGCACAGATTTTGGCAGCTGTTCATCCACTGAACAAAACACTCTTGTGTATTTTATAGATCACAGCTGCCTACTGAAGCCTGATTTTAGCTGCATATTACAGTCTGGACTTACATTAAATGTGGCTCTGAGCATATTCTTTCTCCTCCTTCTCATCCTTACAGCCCATTGTTCAGACTCACCCAGTGTGTTTACCTGGATCCTTCCCTTCCTCTGCTTTTCAGCTGCAATCCCATCTCACCCCAGTGCATCCCACCTCTGAGCAGAACTTCACAAAAGTTCATCCAACCCAGCCTGATGGTTGGGCCAGCTCTGTGAGTCCCCCAAAAACTGAGGCTGCAATCAGACCTTAGATAGTATGTGTCTTAGGTCAACCCCTCCATCAATACATTGCATCTTCAGGGCCACTAAACTAACTCTTGAGTTAATAGAGTGTATAAAGCCACTGCCAAGGGCCAGGTACAAAACCTATTACAGCTGGACGTACTCTGATAGTGCAAACCATGAAAATACATATTATAATATTCTATTTAACAGGTCATTTCAGCCTCTATGTCTGTTATGGTTTATCTGGGGCTTACTTTGGTTTGGGGTTTGGTTTGGTTTGGTTTTTAAAGCAGGCTGTATTATCTCTCCTATGGCATTGCATAGGAACAAATTTTAGTTGCCAGGGAAGACAAGTTGGGTATTCAACAACAAGTACATTCAGGAGAATTAATAAACAGCAAAAGAAAACCTTTGAGATGACAGATTTCCTTGCTTCAAGGGCAGCAAATGAAGCAATCATTGCTATAGCAGTTACCAGGAAAATTAATCATGCATTGCTGTGCAGGTGTAAGTGCCTTTTCTTATTTTTTTTTTCCCTGCATGCTGTTTCTTATGTCTTTATCAAACCATTTACAGAAAGAAGTTCTTTTATATGGACTCCTAAATAAAAGTGCAAATCATATACGAGCTTAGAGAAAACTTGACAAGAAGGTGCTTGTTAACTTAAATGAATCAATATTTAACAGCCAGTTGCTTTGAAACATAGACTCTGTCTAGGCTCTACATCCACCTCCATATAACAGATCAATGAGGAATAATTTGCACTATGATGAAGACACAGTTTAACCCCAGCTGGCAACTAAGCACTACATATCAACTTGCTCACTCCCCAACAGCAGGATGTGGGAGAGAATTTGAAGAATAAATGTGAGAAAACTTGTGAGTTGAGATAAATGCAATTTAATAGAACAGAAAAAAATTAATAATAATAATAATAATAATAATAATAATAATAATAATAATAGCAAAAAAGTTAGAATATACAAAACAAGTGAGGTCACTCGCCAGTTACCCTCATGGGCAGCACAGACTTGGCTTGGGGAAATTAATTTATTACCAATCAAATCAGAGTAGGATAATGAGAAATAAAAATTAAATCTTAAACACCTTCCTCCCACCACTGCCTTCTTCCCAGGTTTAACTTTACTCCCAGGCTCTCTACCTCCTCCAGTGGCACAAGAGGACAGGGAAGGAGGTTTATGGTCAGTTCACCACACAATGTCTCTGCTGCTCCTTCCTCCTCAGAGGGAGAATGCCTTGCACTCTTCCCTTCCTCCAGCATGTGATCCCTCACACAGAAGACAGTCCTACATGAACTTCTCCAACGTGGATCCTTCCCACAGTCTGGAGTTCTTCACAAACTGCTCCACCATGGATCCCTTCCATGAGGTGCAGTCTTCAGGAGCAGGCTGCTCCGGTGTGGGTCCCACATGGGGTCACAAGTCCTGTCAGCAAACCTGCTCCAGCGTGGGCTACTCTCTCCATAGGTCAGCAGGTCCCTACCAGGACTCTGCTCCAGCATGGGTTTCCCACAGAGCCACAGCCTCAACTGGGCATCCACCTGCTCCAGTGTGGGGTTCTCTATGGGTGCGGATGGATCCCTGCTCCACTGGGAACCTCCACAGGCTACAGGGGCACAGCTGCCTCACCATGGTCTACACCACAGGCTGCAGAGGCACCTCTGCTCTGGCAGAACCTCTGCCCTCTCTGCACTGACCTTGGAATCTTCAGAGTTGTTGCTCTCACATTCCTCACTTCTCTCTCTGGTAGTAGTTGCACAGAATTTTTACCCCTTCTTATGTATGTTATCCCAGAGGCTCTACCAGCATGCCTGAGGGCTCAGCCTTGGTCAGCATCTCCTTCCTGGAGATGTTTGGCATTGGCACTGACGGACATGGGGGAAGCTTCCGGTAGCTTCTCACAGAAGTCTCTTCACTACCAAAACCTTGCCATGCAAACCTGGTATAGTTATCAACATTATTCTCATACTGAATCCAAAACACTGCATTGTATCAGCCACAAGGAAGAAAATTAACTTTATCCCAGCCAAACCCAGGACAGTATCCACCCCTCATTCTATACTTTTGTGTCATGCCCAGGTCCAACATCCCACACATCCAACACATCCTAATTAATCACGATCACCTTTCTTGTCTTTTGATAGACACACATGGTGTTGGATTGTTGCAGGCTGAAGCCAGTTCTGGCTCCATCACCACTGTGTTCATCTGGCTCTATCACTAAAAATAATTCTTTCTTTATTTGAGTGATTTTACTGTAATGCTGGTGATATGGAAAATAGTCAATCCAAAATACAATACCTACTACTAGAAAGAAAATCAACTCTTTCCTAGCTGAAATCAGGACAGATGCTTTATAGGAACGCTAAACAATTCATCAATAAGACGAAAAATCTTGCAATACAAGCAGAAACTATCTATGTCTAATTAATATTGCATGAGTGTTGTCCAGTCTTTTAAACCAAAAACACAGTGCAATGTATGTACTTAAGGTTGTAAAACCTCATAAGGGTTGTGGCCTGTTTTAATTATGGTCTGCCTAGGAAGGAGAGGGGGAAGTTAAGTTAATCCTTTTAGTAATGAATTATTAAAAAGAAAAATAAAAACAAAACAAAACAAAACAACCAAAAAACCCCCAACCAAGAACAAAAAACCCCAAACAATTGACTGAAGTATTATAGGCAAGCCATACACATTAACCTGGCCCTACATAGGGGTGGTTCTATAGCAACACATACATACTCTTATTCTATTAAATATATTAAGCCACTGGGATTTCCTTGCTGATCTGATACATTTAGAATTAATTAGTGCAGAACTGATGGGGAGGTACATTATTAAGACATTACAAATATAAAACTCTCTTGTTCTTCATTAAAAGTTAGACAGAAACAGCACCCAGCACTAGCAATCTCTGCAAGTAAAAGTTTATTTGTTGCAAAAGAACTGGATTCCAGTTGGTTTTTTGAAGTCTTTGGGCCTGGTCATACATTCTTTTCAGGAAAAGCTTTTGGTGAGGCCATGTCAGGATGGTAAAAGAAAATAAAGGATGAATCAGGATTTCTATATATGGGTGCCCAGAGGAAATGTGATCCAAAGACTATCCAGATGCAGAGAGTGTTGAATCAGCAGTGTGAACTGTTCACCTGAGTTTTATGGTCAAAGACTACCAAAAGTGACTCAGCACATCTATTTCTTAATGTTACAATCAGCAACCCAACTGCTCCTACTTTTTGTTCTGAAGTATTGACTGCAATAAATGAAAATACCCATTTGACACTGAGGGTCACACCAAGTTCTTAAAATGTTAAACTATTAGAAATTGCCAAAAAAGTGCCTCTATGATGCTGAAACAAAAAACAGAAAAGTGAGGCTCATTGAAAAAAAAAACCCACCTTGTGAATCTACTTCCGGATTGTGCTTTTTTCTCTCCCTTCTTTTATTCCCCCCAGTTAATTTTGGTCCTTTAATCAAGTGTTACACTTCTCCTCTTTCAGGCTAATTAATTTTTTACCTCCCTCATACCATGCAGCACAAGCAAGGCAGAAAGTTTACTAGTTGAAGAAGAACATGAGGCAAATCAGGTGAGAGACCACACAAACATTAAAGAAATGGAGACCCAGTTCTTTGGAAGGGAGTTTTCTGGCCTCCAAATTAGGCAAGGCTCAGCTGAAGCCTTTGTTCCAGCTGGGATGTTCATAAGACCTGACCTTGCCTTGGGTTCTGTCATACAAGTTGGCTGCAACCCTTTCCTCAGTAAGGAATTGCTACAGTCTTGATCCTTCTTCTCCCTGGCTATTTCCATGAATCTCATAATAACTCTGAGATTCTTAATTCTCCTTCCAATATGCTTAAAAAAGTCCAGTTCCTGCAAAAGGTTTTAGGGAAAAACACACCAATATGAATTAACTGGGACGTGCACAGCATGATCATATTATTCTATATATCTATCTATAACTATATATTTTCTATATATTTAGCAATCTGAATGGAAGTATCTACAAATTGTCTGCCAGTGTCTATTTAATTTCTTCTCAAGTTGCTAATTCCTGATGGCTGATGATGATATAGATTTGAGTCTTGCAGTGGGTGATTTAATTTCAGCCTATTTAGTTGCTACTGAGGTACTTGTTCTCTGCATGATAAAGT
>JAWWLZ010000082.1:6251319-6268766 GCA_035041345.1 Poliocrania exsul | reverse complement strand
TACCCAACTGCTTTTCTCCCCAAAATAAGAGCTGCAGAACAGGCACTCAGTTGCTTAATGAAATGAAACAACTATCTCTCTGTTGACAGTAATACTACGGAAATGTAAGCAGAGGGATCCCAAATTGTTGGTTTAAGGCGCATTCACCTTTCACACGTGGTTTGAGTCAAAAATCCAGGGGCTCAGTCTGAGTGAATTTGCTGGGACAGGTATTTAGTATGGGACTTGTCTGCCTGGCAGTAAGTAGCTGAAGATAACAGCAGAGTTATCTCCCTCTGAGTTACACTAAGGGCTCACATTCTAGTCAATGCAGATCTCATCTGTCACTCAGTGGACTCTAAGACATGATAATCTCACTGTAGAATAGACATCTAAAATACATCAGATGAATCATCTCTGAAAACATGCATTTCCCCTCAATTTATCTAAATTTGCACTTGCAGCTAAGGTTGCCTGAGAACCAAGAAAACCAGGCACGTAGTAAATCCACTTAAATGATTAGCAAAATTCTCAAGTACTTTATCCATGCTGTTAGGTAGAGACCCTGCCCTGCTCTAAGCATTTCTATTAATTGCTACATTGACAACTTTTACACTTAAATCAGAGTGTCAGTGGTCACAAGGTGAGTCATTGTGAAGTGAGAGGGCAGGGAGGAAGGCTTTTCTGACAGCTTTTCTTGGTTTATTCCCGAGGCCTTTTGATTACCAGGGGTAGGAAGGTTGCAGATAATTTTCAATGGCATATTAGCATTTGATTTAAAGCTACAAAGCTTTTGGTTTCTTGGTGTTCCAGTAGGAATTTGACCACCAGCAAGGCTGGAAACAAGTGCTACTGGTAAATACTCTTGACATGAACAATTCATAATCAACACAGCTCAGCACAACCTTTAAAGGAGCATACCTGAAGGAGATTGCCCGAGGCAACCCTGTTCAAGTGCATTTGCACTGCATATAAATCTGATGCAAGTTCTCTCCTCCTTGTTATGATCCTAAAGAGGCAGTAAGTTTTGGGGGCAAGATGAGACACTACTCAAGGTGGTGTCATGAGAATCAACCAGGTTAGGACTAAGACAGAGGGCTGTGGTACAGGTTTAACATGTATCTTGATAATATGAATGTACCAGCATTTCTACCATAACTGTATTATTTAACAGATATAATGAGGTTACTAGATTGGGTAATTGCATTGATTCACAGAGGAATATTCGCTATTGTAAGTATATGTTTAAGTATCTTGTCCTATTGAGTCTTTATGCCCTATTCTGAGGGGGAAAAAAAAGTGAAGTCTAAGGAAATACAGCACACTGGTGCTAATCTGCAGCACTTCTCTTCACATGCTTTGGCTCTCTGTATTTTAGGAGAGCCAGACAGCTTTCTTTGGGAACAGCAATGCAGCCAACTATTACCATATGCTGTGTGGGTTCCCTTTTTCCGCTCCTCAAAGGAACTGACAGCCTTGCCAGAAAAGAAACAAAACAGAGTACCTTACACACACACAAAAAGAGGTTCTGAAGGTTTTATTCAGGATCAGGAAAAAAAAATAAAGAAAAAAGAAAAAGAAAAAATTATATATCTTACATAGGAAACTTTAGAGAAATCTCAAAATATCTCAAAGCCTGGGGCATTGGTGACCCACCTTCCCATTAGGTCAGTGTACCACTCTACCTTGTTTTTTTCTCTAACCTCAAAGGAGCTTTGGCCATTGGATTATTGGCTGCTCCAAACAAAGGTTTATGTTTCATACCTTTTGTCTAAGAGTCAACTTCTCTGTACTGGAGGCATGGTTTTCACTGGCCATTTTCTAATGAAAAATCTTATTTTTTCCTGGTATTCTGTGAGGCTGAACATTTTAAATTGCAGTAGCTGACTTGTGCGCTATTCCATTTCCTTTAAAAATAGCAGTCAGCTCCCATATACAGAATCTCAGATCACCACAAACTTAATCCCACCACCCTTATGCAAACATATTAACTATGATGTCACTGGGAGTTGTAGGTTCGAAGAGCTGAAAAGCAGTACCTGTTAAACATCTTGCTAATGTTAGGATTAATGTTCTGTGTTTCATATCATGTCTTTGTTGCTTTTAACTACACGGTCTGCTCTCCCAGAGGGTATAATTTGGTTAGTTACTTAGCTGACTTCAAAGGTGTTCTTCTGCTCAGGTTTACAATGCCAACACTTAACAAAACTCCTGCCCTCCTGAACAACGCTTGTGTAAGATAAGGCATTGCTCAGGGCACTTGGCTCTTGGGCACCTGGGCTGTGCCAACCATGCCAGAGCTTCAGAGCTCCTGTGACCGTGGGGAATGAGGGACAGGAGAGAAGGGTGTTTTCTGCCAGGTAGTGTCATGCAGTCTGGAATTGGGACAGAGACTGGGAAAGTACTCCCTTGGTACAGGCATAACCTGAGCATCTTTACTGCAGTGAGCCTGGGTCCCAAACTACTGGGTTTGGTTAAAAAATAAATCCTTCTGAATCCAAACAGGCTTTGCCTTTTTAGCTTCTTTATGAGGCCAGATTTGAATGGGTCCTGTGCATTTGCACTGTGCCTTGGCTTGGAAGTGATTCCTCTGAGAACACAAAGCATGAAGAGCACAAGCGGGGGAAACCCAGTGCATGCATAGCAGCCCGACAGGGCCTGGGATCAGGAGGGAACAAAACATAAACCTGAATGACACCATCCATCCCAGGATACTGGTGCTACCAGGGATTTGCTGTTTTCCAGAGTACTCCAACGTGCCAACACCCTGCATGATAGAGTGGTGACTGCGGTGCCTTAGTGACCCTCCAGTTAATGAGGTGTAATGATTATAACCACAAAAATCTCCACTATTAAATATATAGGCTGAGTAATAAATAGATGCTTCAACTTCACACTTAGCAATTAATGTAATAGATACTACTATGGTAGACTACATGTAAATCTGATGGAGGAATAGAAATGTGATTTTTCTGATAAATATGCCACCCATTTTACTCTTTCCACATTATAGGTTATTTTTTGTTTTCAGGAAAATGAAAAGTCTCAAAATGTAAATTTGCAAAGGGCTTTTTTGCCATAGCATTTTTCTAACTACATTTTGCTAAAGCCATTTTAGTAGAGTGAGGTGCACCACAAAGTGAAGTTTATTGCAAATACATTGTATTAATTAATTTTCTACTACAAACACATTTAGTATCAGATCTTTACTCACATACCAGCAGCACAGAAGTAAATTTGCCTTGTTGAGGCTGTATCAAAATGTGGGTATCCACGTTTCTGCTTGCAAGTCACATTGAAGACCAATAAGTACAGTCACTTTTAGTTTGGACAAAAGGCAAGATCTAGGAAAAACGGACATCTAATTTTCTTATGAAGTTACAGCTGGACTGCCTGAGGTTTCTCATGCAATTTTGCCATTGTGAAGCTGCATCAGATTCTGTTTTTCCAGGCAGTTTTCCTACAGCTCCAATGAAGTTGATTTATTACTCACCTACTACTACATGTTATAACAGCAATATTAGCAAAGCTTCTTCAGTACCCATCCACTTTCAGATTTTCTTACTTAGAAGAAATTTATTTACTCTATACTCTTACACAGAGCATGGTCTTTATTCCTACTTTTTTCCCCTTATCATAAATAGGTTAGATGAGGGAGTTAAAGGAATATTTCTTAGGCAGTGACCCTCACTTAGATCTTAAAGTAATATTGCCACTGTCCTTAAACAAAAAAAGAAACCCAAAAACCCCAGGAAAGTCCTTCTCTTCAGTAGTGAAGGTCCAGAGTCCACATTTTTCCCTCTCCCCAGATTAAAGACACTTACCTAAGACACTCTAAGACATAAAACTAAGAGGCCAACAATCCTGCTGTGCTTAGTAGAGCAGCAAGGTCTAATGACTCCTGAGCTAACTGTAGAAATTATTGGACTCCCAGCACACCCAAGTGCCCAAATCAGGTAAGATTAATTCAGAACAAGGTGCAGACGGAGCACAACACTTCCCTCTCACACCTACAGCAGCTGGTACATGTATTTGTGTGCTGTCTCCTTCCTTCAGGCCCAGGGACCCTCACTGATCAGGCAGCATCCTTGCCTCTCCCTGCCTGTCCCTGTCCCTGCCTGTGTACTCTGACAGGGCAATGATGCTTTTAACAGGTAATAGGGAGTATAACCTTCATGGGGGATAACAGAGGGAAGGAGAAAGAATGTTATTTCTTATCCTCTTTCCTCCTATGATCTTGATGATGATGATGGAAGGGGAAGAGAAATGGATTCTCCTTTATCATTGCCATGGGAAATTTATTCTTGGTCTCTGAAATTAGGGACACCTGGGCAAGATGTCCCTTGTATGTGGCTCATCCCTTCACTGGGATTCATGGAGTGAACACTAGAGTTGCAGCTCTACTGTGGTCAACTCAAAAAATACAATTAAAGAAGGGAAGTGATGTGATATAAAAGGAACTACATGTCACAAAACAGGAATGTCCATAGTCTATGTTTTGAACCAGGCAGAAAAGTCTTGTGGGTGTTTTCTAAGCATAAAATATTTTATCTGAATTGAAGAAAGGAGTCCATTTAGTTCACAGTGTGAGCAAAGCTTGCCACTGAAGAAATATTTTGGTGGGGTTTGTTGGTTTTTGGTTTTTTGTGGTTTGTTTTGTTTGTTTGGTTGTTGTTGTTGTTGTTGTTTTCCCTGCAGTGTGTGTTTGGTACTCTCACATCTGAGATCTCACTGCTCTCCGTGTGGTACCTGACACATCCTGCATGGATTTCAGATGCATTAATTCTGAAACTGGTGAAAAAGAAATAGTGACAGACAAGAGCAGCAAAAAATAATTGCCAGGGTCTTGCACAGAGAAAAGAGAGAACAAGTAATACAAGGAAAGCTGCAGATAGACATACCTCAGTGATTTCTTTCTGATTTGGTTGATGCCTGATAATTGACAGAGCTCCAATCTGAGGACTAAGCAGGGAAAAGAGGAGGGAGAGAGAATGACATAAAATAAGATGGAGAAGGTTCCGTTGCTATTCATTTTAATAATTTTCATCTCCCAGCATTAAGCTTTTGTATCTTTGTTATTCTAGTGGTGATAGATGGGGAGGTAAGAACACGGAAACCTTAGCTTTATCACCACTTATCATCCTTACAAAAGACAGGCAAAGTAGCAACTTCCTTAATAAGACAGGATGATAATGGATAAGTGGTTTCCAAGGACACCACCTTCGGGAGGAGACAGGCTTTGCAGTGCTGGCTTGGCAAAGACACTGCAGGGAAGGACAGCTGCTCTTCTTACCCTCTCCTCGGGTCAGCAGCACTGTAGGTGTTTGCTGGTCTTCATGGATGGGTGGTGTCACTGGTGCTTGGGAAGCTGATCCCAGCATGGTTCATGCCTCTGTCTGCCAGTGCTGGAAAAAGGGTGGTTACACTCCTGGATTACACTTCAAGGACCTGGAGACAGTGGGGTGGGGGCGATCTGTGGAGATTTGTACCCCTATGCTGCCCATGCCAAGAGGAGTGAGGTATTTCCACCGGTGGCTGAGCCAAATGCTCTCTTAGGCACCTTGGTTAATTATTTTGAATGTAGGAAATGGTTAAATATGAGCCTACACTCTCCTTGATTCAAACTCGAGTTGTGCTGGAAAAAAAAGGCTGAATGAAATCTATCTTGGGACATGAAGAAGTTCTGATTCAGCTACACATTTAAGCATATATATAATTTGTCAGCAAATGTATCATAAACAGTTATTTAAACAGTGCTGAATTAGGGCCAAGTTTCCCTCTTGATACCAGATTGTGATTTATTTTTTTCTACTACAACCCAGTGGAAAAAAGCAAGACTAGATTTTTGTTAATAAACATTAGAGGGCCTGAGAACAGATCATGACAATTCTGTTTTGATTTTCTCATAGGATTAAAACGAAAAAAAAAAAAAAAAAAGGCAATGGTGCTTCTTATCCTCTCTAAAGTTTATTGATTTCTAGGAGAAATGCCTTTTTCAGAAAAATAGATGTTTTTTGAGGAAGGGATAATATTCAATGGGTTAGATAATAAAATCCTATATTGCCAGGATGCATCTTATTTCAGTGTGGCATCTAGTTAAAGTAAAGGGAGATAAAGTGAAGACAAAGTCTTGGCAAAGCTGTGTTGACAGTATCACTGACTCTTATAACCCTAATTTTAGAGGGTTTATATTATTTAGAAAGAGAAAGAAATCATGTTTGAAGTTGGCTTGAGTAATCTCAGTTCAAACTGGAATGAAATTCTTCTCTGATACCTTTTTCTTTTGAGAGCTTAAGCTGAAACCCCTGTTTGAGGTCACATCGTTCCCTAGTCAAACATGTCTGTACTGAGAACATATTGTCCCTCCAAGGTAATGTCTTGTTGCCTAAAAATAAAATATGTTGCTGAATATTACTTGAAGCGATAATGGCCATCTTTCTACTTGCAAATAAATAATAATAAATTGCAAACATATAATAATAGTATATAATAATAATACAGTTGTGGTAAATCATGCATCCCTACAGCCCTACTAAGATCAGGTACAAGATCAGCTTCATAAACTCTGAGGACTTTAAATGCTGAATAAAACTTCTAACACCTTATTTTGTCCTCTTTGATGTCCTTCATCACTCCAATTCACAAACAGATACTGACCATAACGTTGATTTCAAAAAGCTGTGCTGGCTTTAAGGACAAACAAGTGAAAAATCCATCATTTCCTTTGGGATTTTTTTTCAGCAGTTATGTCAACATGCTAATACAAAACATGTCCTTTTTTTCAAATTTAGCTTTGTCTTCATTCCAGGTACTGGTTCTTGTTATCCTCTTCTAGGTTAAAGAGCCCTTCCAGAGCCAGGATGTTCTCTGTACAACTCCCACAACAGCAACCCAAGCAGATTCTAATTTTTTCCACTAGCTGGATGGGCGAACCTAAGTGCCCTTCTTTAGGACATCTTTCTCTAACACTGAAATTATTTTTGTAGGTTTCATTTGCAAATCTTTCCAAATTAATGCAGTGTGAAATATGGATTAAGAGCTATGAGGAACAAATTTGGTAGATGGGGAATTAGCTTTCTGATTTGGTGTCTGTCATCACCTTTTTTCTTTCTTTTCATCTTCAGAAAACATTGCTTTAGTGGAGAAAAATAAATTTGTGCAAAACATTTAGATATCTTCTAAATATGTGACAGGTCAGTGTACTGCAGCACAGCTACACAGGCTTTCATGTAGATTGGACATCCTGCATCTGCTGCACCATGTACAAGCTGTACATTTGTCCTGCATCACCTGAATGGAAATATGGACCCTGGACTACGTGGCAGCTGAAGCTCCTGCTTCTCCCTTTTGAGTGAGGTCACCTCAGCCCTCTGCAGTTCAGCAGACCTATAGGTGTCTGCAATCTGTATTTTCATGCTATAGTAGCTTGTGTGTAAACATGGCTCATCCCTTTGCAGTTCAGATTGTTGAAGTCATTCTTGCTGCTGTAAAGAAGTTGAATTCACCATTTTCAATCCTCTCTTTCTGGAAATTCAAAGTTTATTTCCTCAGCTTTTTCACCATGGGAAGAGTTTTACTGAGTGTGATTGAAAAAGAAGAGAATGAAACTTGATGGTACATTTATTGCCTTCAAGTATTTTATTCAGAAGAATTTTCGCAACAGCATCAGAGAAACACACTGCTCCTACACAGGTGCTTAAGGATTATCTATAATTTAGGCTCCCTGTATAGACTCCGTGTGAACAGCTAGACAAAAGCCTTTTGTCTTCAATATGTAAGAAGTAAGACTACCCAGCCCAATAGTGTGAAGAAAATTTAAGAAGCAAATAGTAAGTCTTGAAAGCATTGAATTTCAACTCAAGGGACTGTTGCATTTAAAATCCTTCTGATTTCAAAGGTTTAAGGTAAGTACTTCATAACTGATTTTATATTCTTACTAATTCCTGCTGTTCCATTGTTATACAGGGTTTATACTGAGTCCTCAGCACAGTGTGACCCTGCACCAGTGGAGCCCTTTAGTTGTAGCCTGTATAACACATTATAAAAGTTCATTCCACAAGTCCTGCTAAGCACCCCATGTATATACAAGATCGGGCAGTAAAGTTTTCCTGTTGTGCCTTAATTTTTCTGAGCTATTACTTACAGGGTTTTCACACCTTCCAAAGACTAAGTAAAGGCTGTATTTTTTAGATGATAATTTACTTAATTTTTTTATCTTAGTGGTGCATAACTATTTTAGGATGTAGTAATTTTGTGGTTCAGCAGTGTTTAGCTGTACACACCCCTCATTTCCAATACACAGATTTTGCTGTGCTAAGGAAAATTACTAAGTGGATCAGTGAACTGATGAAGGTTGGGAGATCACAGAATAGTATTACTTGCCTACTTCTCCCAAATACATCACTCCTGGAGATCTCAATCTTAGATTTTTTTTATGAAGAAGAAAAAGAGAGAGAGAGAAAAAAACTTAAATCATTGTGAAATACTAGTGAGGCAGCTGGAATTCAGCGGCCAGAGCAGGCTCTGACAAACCATGTAACCTGTTTCATTACTCTTTAAAGAAAAGAAACATATAATCCGTGGGCTTAAAGATAAGATTTGGAACAAGGTCTGCAGATAAGGAAAGCTACGGATGTGAAACCATCATAATTGTTTCATACACACCTTCATCTCCCTGGTCTCCATTTAAGTTGAGAAGCTTAATTATTGGTTTAGTTAATCAGCTGAATGACATTATCAGAAATCACAATGCGTTAAGGAATCCAAAGAAAGCCTTTGTCAAGTCCTGAAGACAGAATATCTCCACAGAAGACAGACAGACCATCAACCTGCCCACCTCTATTTCTGCTCTCTGCTCCCCCATTTTAAAGCTCTCTGGCATTCAAGCCACAAGATTTTATTCCAGGTGTTTCCAAAGTGTCAGCTGGATCTGTCTGAAGGACAAATTACCTGTCACCAGAACCATCATTTGGCTTTCCCTGCTCATCTATTACCTTCTCACTTTCTACAATCAAATTGCAGACCCCACATATTTGTGGATTTTTCACCAATGTTATTTTTCATAGAGTAACACCTGTTTTTCAGGCCACATGTGGTGGCCCATGAGAAGGAAGGGATCCTTTCTGCTATTTCCCTTGAGCAGAACCTCTACATGCTGCAATAGATCACCTTCTATACAGAAGGAATGGGATGGAACAGAGGTTTGAGCACAGGCTGCAGAGGCAGAAGGGTGAAACACTCAACAATTTCATATCAATGAAGAGTTTCTCTCAGAGATCTTTGAATGTGGTTTACAAATTAGTACATTCTCTTAAGCTGTATATATAACCTGTCTAGATCATACAGTCCTTGCAAAGTCACTATGCTTAGAAAATTAGCTAATCAATCCCCTGTCTGAGTGACTGAACACTCAATCCTCAATCTGCCTACAGCATTTTACTTCCTTAGCTTTTATTTTCATCTGAAAAGGTAAAAAGCTGGCATCCAGCCTAAAGAATGTTTAAATCGATTAAAAATAACATACTCAAATACAGATAAAATGCATGTGACCTTTTTTTCTTTTTTTTTAACAGAAGAAATGCCAGTAGGGTTGGAGATCAAGGCAGCAAAAGCTATTAGGAAAAAGACCAATTTTTAGGTACCTGAGATCATGCCCCAAAGGAAAAAAAATCACATGTTTTATCATACTAACTGCACAAGCAAAGTGCAAACTAAACCCCATATTGTTTAAATTCTGAATACCCTTTCCAGGTCCATCTTTTGCTAAGAACCTGAATGCCAAAAGAGGATTGAGGCATAACAAGAGCTCTGAGAAAAAGTAAGGACAAATAAGATGACTGACCTAGTGAAGAATGCCAAAAGGCCTCTAGAGACTAGATGGTATGCACCAAAAACTAAAGACACTAAAGCATAACATAGGTGAGCTACTGGATAATACCTCATCTTTTGTTTAAAACTGTCTTAATAACAAGGAATAAATGGCCATATGAGGCCAGTTTAAAGGATCATGGCAGAAGAATCAGGGAATTTCAGCTTTGGGGCAGGATGGCATTCATTCTGGGTAAATCGGTAGAAGATGTAGCATAGAAAGAAACTAGCAGGTATGTGGGCAAAACCTGGGATATATCAGGAAATGTTGACACTTTTGTAGAAAGAAAAAGATCATGCTGTGCAAGGTTATTTGAAGTACTTTGAAGGAATCTTGTCTTTGGATAAAGAACTCTAGTCTGGTGACAAATTTCCCCACTATTTCTAAAGGTCTTTGAGAAGCTGCTTTACCAGAAATTCTTTAAAAGTTAGTTGTTTTGGAATATGAGTGAGAAAGTCTTTGCATGGATGAGCAGGTAGCTGAAAGGTAGGAATAAAAGGGCAGGAATGTGTAGGGGTGTCACCAGTGCCATCCTACACATGGCTCCAGCATATACACCTTTTAAATTATACATCGAGGACGTGGATAAGAGTCTTGTCAGTGAGGTGGGGGAACTTGCTGATATTTTATTATTCAGAGTAGCAAAAGACAAGTGAATTGCAAAGAGTTGCAGAAGTATTACAGTAATATGTGACTTCATGATAAAATGGCAAATGAAATTTAACACCAAAGTGTGAAGTAATACATTTCATTTTAAAAAGGCCCCAAACCCCCAAGCTCAATCTTAACTTTGCGTATATAATGATGGGCTCTTATTACCACTCAAGAAAAACATCTTGAGGTTAGAAAAGTCACTTTCATGCAACTATTAGCTGGATGCTCACTGACAATCAAAAAGTAAAGAATAAAAAGCTAAAGAATAGAGAATAGTACAGAAAATATCATTATGCCATTATATGAATCCAGTAAATTATCTGACATTTGAAGTAATGTTTGTAATTTTAATCCTTCCTCTTCAAAAGGATACAGGCAATTGGAAAATGCTCAGAGAAGGTTGAAAAGGTGAACAGAGCTACAAAAGTATTTCCATACAAGTGACTAGAGTGAATAGAACCACCAGCAAAGATACAAGCTGTGAATGTCACAGTGGAGGTGGCAAGGTGGTGATTGCACTTAATCCTCATAATACAGGAATTAGAAGTCACCAAGAGATGATGTGAGGTGGCATGTTTAAAACAATTAAACCAACCAAGAGACTGGGTACTTTTTTCACATGGATATTTAAGCTGCAGTAGTTTTGTCAGAAGTACAGGTGTTGTAAATGCTGAAAGTTTGTATAGACTTAAGAAAATGACTGTACAAGTTCTGGAGAGAAAAATCTATGGGGTGTTGTTCCACAGAGGAAACACACCACTCTCAGGGGTTTCAGGACTGGGCATGTGGGAGGTTGGGCAAGTGCAGTAAGGCAGCTGCATTGCCTGTTCACATCCTCCTCTCTCACTGTGTGAGTGCAGCACTCCAGAATGGCATCAAACACTTTTTTCTGTATGTCTTAGAAAAGGGAAAAAGACATTGGCCAAGGCACAATTCATTCTTTATACCACTCCAAAATGGAAGAAGTTTGTACAGTTGTCTAGCTCAGAGAGAGGGTTTTGTTAAGAAAGCTCAGTAGAAAAGTCAACTTTCGCACCTCACTAAAACCAGAGCAGAGGCTCATCCCCCACCACATTCTTTGTAGACAAACCCACATCACAGCCCATTGCTTTCTGTGAGCCCTGGGAGGTGCTCCCAGGAATATTCTCCCAGGGGTTTCCAGCCATTCCTTTCATCTGCAGCTTTACTGAAGTTCAGCCTCTGGCCTGGCACTGTCATTGAGGATGTCTGGTCACCAGAGCTGTCCCCTTTTCCCCAGCTATATGAAGGCTGGCAGCTTGGTGGGAGCAAGTGTGAAGAGGTCTGAGCAGCTCCTGCTAAACTCCTTTGCTCTGGCTAGAAAGTGCTTGGGTGCCTTTAACCCAATGAAAATCAGGCCCTTTGTATTCAAATGAGGATGAAGTTGCTGCATAATTAAAATAATCTAATGGCAGGAAGTCCAGAGGGAATTTGCAGCTTCCTCCATAGAAACACTTTAAAAAGCAGTAATGTATCTGTATAATGCACAGCTGATTTACAGCGTAAGTGACAAACATCTTGGGGTTTAAAAAATAATCTCTTCTATTTCAATTTTCTCTGTATCCCTCAGCAAATGTATGCACCACAGCCTGAGAGACTCTACTAGCCCTGCTGAAGGATATTCTGATGAAACAGCCACTGCAAACAAGTGCATTACAGCAAGTAAAAAAGCATGAATACAGCGAGGTGCAAAATGACACAGTCAGCATTACCATATATATTTACCTAGGCTAGAGCTCCATGTAAATAATATATAAGGAATGACTCTTTAGAGTGTCCTAAGGGAGGAACAGTGGTTTACAACAGATCATCTTAATAGGACATAGTGTCTAGAAGGCCCTGGAAAATTCCTGATGTAAAACTTCTGCCCTAGTGTAGAGATGTGTTTGCCTATGACCTAGCTTTTACAAATGTTCACATAACCCATAAAATGCCTTTTTGGCAATATTTATTTACTCATAACTCATCTGAATTTACATAGAAATGTAAAATGGACAGACAACTGCTCAATACCAAAGCCCTCCCATGGAAAGCTGTTCCTTAGCCACTATCCTGTTTGATTTTTCTGTGATGGAGATTTAGGGTGACCATGATTCATCTGGAATGGCAAGAAACATGATGGAGAGGTAACAGAAAGCTGATTGCAGAGCTAAACATGGATGACTGCTGGGACTGTGAAGGGGGGAATGTGCTTGGCATCACTTACGGAACAGAAGTGGTAAAAGGAAGGTCTATAAAAAAGCAGAAGAGAACTCCATGGGTACAAGGGTGGTTAGAAGAGAGTTGTTACTTCAGGAGACTGTGAGCCATAAAGCATTGAAAAAGAGTGAGAAAACATTAGAAGAAGCCTAAGCATCATGGAGAACGGGGTGGGGAACAGAGTCCTACACACATGGCCAAAAAAAAGATGTCAGTGAGAGTTCAGGTTGAAGCTAAATTTGGATGAAAAGCAAGCCAGAAAAATGGCTGGGGGAATATAAAATGGAATTTATGGTTGTCATCAGCATTCCCAGTGAGTTGAGAGGAGAAAAAAAACCAAGGGAATGATAAGGTTGTTAGGGAAACAGGTGTGTACAGGCCTGGCAACGTGCTCAATTTGGTGGGTAATGGCTTGTAAAGTCAGCTTAGGTAGTGGGGTTTTACCTCAGAAGTGTCTGAGTATTGGAGCAGACCATTTCAGGAAAGGAAACTACGAAAGAAATACAAGCAGCCAGTAGCTGGGAATGTAGGATTTATCAATAGAGAAAAGAAGTAGGAATAAAGAGCAAGCAGAGACCTCAGAGTGAGAAAAACAAGGGAGAATGAAGGAAGAAAAGACAAGAAGATCACGAAGGAAAGATGGAGGATGCTGCAGCTTTAAGCAGCTTTGTCAGTTTGCTAGTAGGGGATTCTCTCTGGGAGCTGAAATCACAGTTGAAGGAGAACAGGACAAATGCTTGTAGGAAATTCCTCCGAAGTCCCTGAGCCCTCAGTGGGTGCATTAGCCATAGACCAGCACAGGTTAATCAAAGCTGGAATGCAAAATTAGGTTTTTGGGAGAGTTTGAGCATGTGAGGGGAAAGCGAATGGAAGAGAGAAGTGTACAAAGTATCAAGGACTGAGAGCAGATCCAAGAGGAGAAAACTTCATCACTGAGCTAATACTTTATTCTCTACAGAAGAAAAGTGCCTGAAGCCACTTGTTACTCATGTTGAAAAGAGCATGGCATGGAAAGTAACTGAGAGGGAGTTATAATCACCATAAAATCATCATAAATGCTGAAACTTATCCCTCTCATGATCACATTAACAGCTGAATCACTCGGCTTCTTCATTAGTCTATGCAGAAAAAAAAAAAAAGAAAGAAAGGAAATAAAGAATTATTTTTTTATAAGGAGCTATTTTTCTGAACGAGCAAGGAAACCACAAGCCAGCATCCCAGAAGAGAGTTCCTGCACAGAACTCATTGCAGGTTAGTTGTACATCATTTTATATTGAGCGTTGGACATATTGTAGAGGGACCAACTTGTTGCCGTTTTACATTTCCCAGTGGAATGCTGTTTCCACACTGATTCCTTTCTCTTGACAGCTCTGGTAATACTCTGGATGTGATGGGTAATGGCTTGTAAATTCTGTTAAGGAAAAAAAATTAGAAAAATTAAGAAGATGCCTTTAGTTTGGTGTTATGAAAAAGTTGTTTTTCTTCCATTCAGATATGTCTTCTTTGCACATGGCTACCAGAACCCATCTCCTTTTGCATAGACATGGACAGTAATGGGGAAAGGGAACATGATAACTCCCTTTCCTTTTCATGAACAAAAATAAAAATTTTGAGGTAGATCTTTGAGAGCACGGGTTTAGGGAACATGAGGATAGTCTCTTGTTCTGAATCCTCCTGCAGCTGTGAGATTGAAATCATGGCTCCTCTTTTCAGTCAATAGTATGCTGAGGTTTCTCAGAACAAAAATGCCTCCACTCTCTTTGAGTCATGTAGCAGGCAGAACCAGCACACTTTCCTTCGCATAGGTGGCTCATTAAAACCTGGTTAGACTATCAGTTTTCAGCCATTTATGATGATACTTTTTATTGCAGGATTAGTCTCATGAAAAAGATATGCCAAGAATTAGCAGTCAGTGCCCACCTTAACATCAGTAATAGCTCCTAGCACCTTTTCCTAGCTTTTCTTCCCCTGCCTCTCAGTCCTTTATCTCTGAAGGGCAAAGCTGCTGCTGGGCACCTCTGTGTTTTCCCTAGCTGTTCTTTAGGTACCAAAAACTTGTACACACACACACGAAAGGGAGCAACAGGAATTACAATATGCTGGGTTTATGTGTAGGAAACTTTGCTCTGACTCCTGGTTGCAGTGGTCACTAGTTTGTATATCCAGATCCTGACCCAAGAGGATGGCTGTAGCACCAGGTAATAGCAACAATTTTACTAAAACAAAGAATTTAAACAACTCGAAGCATTTTAAACCTGTTAAATTTATTATACGTTACATGAAAATGGTAACAAAACAGCTGAGACTATTTCTACTTTCACACCAAAGGGTTGCAGTGGAGAGGTGTTAGAAGAAAAAAATCAGGGTTTAGCTTCCTATATATTCCCCTCCTGTCTGAACTACTCCCATTAGTCTTTCCCCTCTGTTCATGCAACATGCTCCCAAGGCTTTGCCAACTCCAAGTTTGCACAGCTATTTGTTTTATGTTATTAATTTAAAACTGATTTCCCTGAGGTCATCTGTGACTTTCCCTCTGCTTTTACAGCTCCCAACATAACGGGACACAGCCCTGCGTAAAGCTTTAAAGGTGCAGTATGATGCAAAGTGCATATCAGGAACAGCAATATCACATTTTTAGTCCCCCTCCTGAAAACTTATTCAGTATGGGGAAAAAAGACAGGAAGAATGTTTTTAAAGCCAGAAGGGATTCTCTGCAAACAACTTGCTAGACCTCTGTGTAGCATGTCCAGGGTACATGTATTAATTCATGTTCAAGGTGCAATAGCTGTAGTTGGATTAGAACTACTTTGGGTGAGGGAGAGGTTTCTTTTTTGTTAAAGCTTGCATCTTAGTACTAGAACATCTACCATATGTCTTGGCAAGAACAAGCTCAGTCAAAACTCTTCTGCAACCCAGAAAGTTAGAACTAGAGAGATGCAGGAACAATGACAAAACTAATGCCTAAATCAACTGGTGGCCAGAGGACTTCTGAAAAACTTTTCCTCATACACAGGTATGATTAGTATAATTTGTGAGTGAAAATTACAGAGGTCAGTGAAAAATCAGTGAAAATATCTAATAACAATATTCAGCTCACACTGACGGGTATATGTTTGTTCAAGAAACATCACACGCACAAAATCTCCCATCATGGCCATCTGGACTTCCTCCAGGGGATGCAGTAGATACTTGTGTGCTTATCCTAAATTCTGCTGTCCCTAGTACAGAAACAGACATAGCTACAGATATGTAACCAAACACTTCTGTTATACATTGTGCATCTTATCTCTATTTCAGGTAAAACTACACATTGGCAACTTTTTTGACAACATGCAGCAAGGAATGAATGGACATAAATGAAATGAGATTTTAAAAGAAAAGCTTGGTAATCCACAGGTCATGTAACCAGTAGGATAAATAACAGATGGGCAAAGATAATCTTGGATTGGAGGCTGAACAGTGAAAATGCAACAGTGACTTAAAATGAACTTGCAATATAAAGCAGTCCTGTCCAGAGCAAGGCTCAGATCCCCAGGACCCCTGACACAGACTCTCTGTACTCTAGCAAGGATTTAGAGTCAGGAGCTGTAGAATCCAGCTCTCACTGAATTGTAGCAGGAAATTAAAGGGAAAGATGATCAGAAATCACCCTTTTTAATCCTGAGAAAACACCTGGGTCTTCTATTTATAGAAATAAATTTTGATATTAATGTTTAAAACAGAGTGACAACCAATAATTACATTTGCTACAAAGAGGAATAGAATTCTTTTAGTGTTACTGGAGTCAGTAATGATCTTAATAGGTATTAAATGAGGATCTGAATGGATGTAGTGCTGCTTTCCTTTTCTTTAGGGCCACAACTGGGATATTCACATTACCAATATGGGAAGCAACCACTGTTTCTGGAAACAAAACACATTATCAAGTACAGAGAACCTTGTAGGAAAGAGGCTGTTTGTAGAGAGGACAAAGAAGCCATGGGCAACATGAGTAGCTGCTTCTTGGCTTTATTGGGGGCTGTGTGTTTGCTTTGCTGCTTTCCCTGGAGAAAGCAGGCTTTACCCAGCCAGCTAAAGGCTCTCTGCTATTCAAGCTGCCTAATTACAAATTGCGTCACGTCAACTCATCTGACCCCCCATGCAGGGGGATTACAGACCGTTAGGGAGTTGGATGAGACTGCTAAATCTCAATTCACTTTGAACATTTCACAGATAGCTACTAATCACAGGCACTCTGTTCTGTGTGACATCTGAAGCAGGGTCATGTCTAATCTGGTGAGTCAGTGCACCCGCTGCCATTATTCCTCGGGGTAAACACAGGACATGTGGGTGAAGGCGGGTGACCTGAGCTTCCCACACATGCAGCTAGCAGATTTTTAAATCAGAGTGAGTGTATCATGAGCAGAAGCTCACTGATAAGCTGGGAATTGAGAGTGATTTCAAGGAGTTACAGGCCATTTGCAGGGTGGCACTGTAAGTCGGATGCTTTGAATTTTATACATTTAAATTCCCTTTCCAAACTAGAGGAATAAGGCTTGCTACCTGTAAGTTTACTGCTGAAGCCGATAATTCACTGTTGATGTCATTTGTTTGCTGAAAGTATGAATTTGTTGGCTCCCAAGGATTTAACGCTGAGGAAAGGCAGCAACTGATTAACATCTTTATTGATGATTTAGACGAGGGGATTGAGTCCATCATCAGCAAATTTGCTGATGACACCAAGTTGGGA
>JAWWLZ010000082.1:6203778-6238175 GCA_035041345.1 Poliocrania exsul | reverse complement strand
TTCCTTCATATCCCACAAGAATTTAGTTTCCTTAACAGTGTTCAGTGAGATGTTTAAATTTTTTGAAACTCCAGCTTCTTTGCACTGAAAAAACCTTATTTATCTTCATGCACATTGGCTCCTTGGAAATAATCCTGAGATATGTGAAAGATGTATTTTCTATTTTTATGAAAAGTCTATTAATTCTTCACAATATATCAGGATTTTATATCAGTATTTTCTAATTCTTTTCTTTATTGTATCTTATGGGGGGTTTTGTCTGGTGCAAAGGATAGAATCACTAATCTCTATATTCTTACACCACTCTTTGAGTTTTTTTAAAGAGTAGTAATGTATTTGCCATTAAGATTGTGTTTATTGCCCATACTCAGAGAGGAAGGCTCAGTTAAACAATATTGAGTGATTCCTCAATTTCATATTTTAGTGCCATTTGAACCCTTGAGTTAATATCATCTCTAATATTACAATTTGCACTTCATTTCAAGCCTTTTCCAACTCTGCAGCTGCAAAGTGTGGGTTGGATGTAGGAATCTTCCAAACATGTTGTGAACCATGAAGCAAGAATTTGTTTTCAATTCTGTGTAAAATAGCTAGTACTTCACTCTCTAGTCAAGGGTAGTTTATGAAGATAATAAGAGCTTGCAATATTTCAAAGTATTTTCTCACCTTTTATTGTCTGTAATAAAATGTTGAAATAAAATTAATAAAATATCACAACAAGCCCTTGTAAATAAATCCTTCCAAAAACCCATTAGAAGACACTGTTGAAGGAACAGAACTGCACATTAATTTTTGAATTATACAGATGTGACAAATCATGGCAAATCGACTATCTTCTGAAACAAGTGCTGACTTAATGCCCTGCTGGTCTGAACCTGCTGCCTCCTCCCTGCCTCCTGAGGGACATCTCCTCCCTTCAGAGAAGTCTATTTCTCTAATCATCCCTAAGCATGAAAGCCTGGAGCTCATTATCCCAGTCCATGTATCCTGTGATGGGAGTGACCTGCCGCTTTCTGCCAGCCGTTACACAAGTGAAACTCTCAGTGAGATGTCTTTTGGCAATTGCTGTTAAAGGGAGGGTGAGTGTGGGGCACATCAGCTTTCCGTGAGTTGCAGCCAGGGGAACTGCAGTTGTGTTTTTGATGCTATGGTATCCAGACCTAAAAATGACATTCACCCATCTGTGCAAAATAAAACCCCAGCCTTAAAGGGTGGGTGTCCAGGGACTCTGCTCCCCCCACAGAATGTCTTTCCCTGCAGCATCCTGTGGGAGATGTGAAACCTTGGAGGAAGCCAGGACTCTACTCACCTGCGGGTAGATGTCTGCAGGCAGGGTGTCTAATGGGAACCAGCCCTCCCCAGCTCCCTTTGGAGCTGGTGTGCTCATCTGAACACAGCCTGGAGCAAGTCAGATGGCTGGTAATGCAAAAAGCTCTGCAGATTATCAAGGGACCTCAGGGTAAACTGCTCCAAGGGTTTGGTCTGCCTTGGGTCCCCTCAGCCTGGTTGCGAGTCCTCTGGGAGCAGCATAAGCAACCATGAAACCTGGAGACCCTCAGGCTCCTTTTCTATGTTTTTTTCAGCCTAAATTTGCCCCTTTCCCCATCAGAGCAGAGGCTGAGAGTGGGGGGGAGCACAGAAGAGAATTTCCCCGTATTTCCCTGCAGCAGAGGCTGCCATCGCTCAGCGCTCATACCATATGGCCAAGGGAGAGGGTAGGAGCAGGTTGTCCCTGGGCAGCTGGCCAGGAGGACAGATGGCTGTGCGAAGGCACTAAAGACTGTGAATCAACCCTGAATATGGAGGGCACAAGTCAAATAAGAACATTTAAAGGTTTGTCCAGCCTGCAGTCAGCCACCGGTGTTAAAGGAGAAGAGGCACCGTTTGGAAGCAGTACTGGGGATTAAGTAATTCTCACTGATGGAGTTGTATTAGCCCAGTTAAGAAGCTGCCCCTTGTATCTGAGAAGCTAAATGTGTCCTGTCCTGCACTGCTTAGAAAGAAGAGGCTCTACTGTTCCTGAAATAGTAGTCCATGAGGGGAACAGTTTTTATTTCAGCATAGCTATTTTTCTGTTTGTTTTCTTTTAGCCAAATCAAACCAGACTAAATCCCTTTGAAGAACCCTTGATGCATCAAAGTGCTGTGCCATGCTTGATGCTGCTGCAGACACAGGACAGCCTATCCTCCCTTGGAAGGAGCAGTCTGAGAAAGGGAAAGCACCCTCTTGAATTAAAAAAAAAAAAAAAAAAAAAAGAAAGTACAAAGTCCAGGAACGCCTCCTGTTAAGATTGCACATGACTCATTTCATCCAAACAAGAAGCAGTGAGTGTCTGGAAAGCAAAGAGTGACTTTTTGCCTGCTTGGCTTTGCTTTTTGGCAACCAGGTCAGGAAAGTGCTAAAATCTGCTGCAGAGGATATTCACTTCACAGTCTCGATAAAACTCTGACCACTCAGATGAGAAATGAGTCCTCCTTGCTTAATAAGTCTTGCATGCACACTCCTTCCAGTTTTGATTAAACTTTCTTTTAAATTTGTTGTTTAGAGTGATGAAATCTCCTTAGGTTTCCTTTGAGCAAAGAAAGCTATTTCTCATCTAACAGGGGTTTTACTGTTGTCCTAATCCTAACTCTACACTAGTCATGCCCTGACTGCTTTAATGAAACAAAATAACAAATATTTCACCACATATTTTCTGTTGTCTTCCTGGACTCATTTTTGAGGCCAATATTTTAGCATGTAAAACAGATTTTATTTTAATATGTGCAGTCAAAAGTAAAACTCCCTGTAATTAAATTTTCAGAAGAGTTTCCATAATAAAGCTGCCTAATTCCCAAATATAAAGCATCAGATTCTGTTTGGATTCCTCCACTAACATTGTTCAATGATGAATAATATTCATATATAGACCTCATGGGAATAGCAGTTAAAATGGCTGAAGGAAGATGATTAAAGGGACGATAAGAATCATTTACAGAGTGTTAGAAGCTCTGGTACATAAACACATCATTAACTGTCTTGGAGCGATTATTATAGATTTATTGCCAGACAGGTGTTACAAAGGAGTGGCAAAGGTCCTGGCTGGGCTCCTGCTGTGACATAGACTCTCTATTTGTCCTTGCCACCTGCACTTGGTGATGACCTCTGTCAGGGTCTAAACCAGTAGACAGTGCCCATACACCACTGCAAGTGTGGACATTTGCTTCTCAGGGACACATTCCTGTGATGCTGCTCCTCCTGTGACCCCTTCACTAGTTTGATGGGTAACAGGTGGACAGTTTGCCAGCTGTAAAGCAGGTCTCCAGCAGAACCAAACCTCTGGAGGTGCCCACACCTGGTAGCAAGGCTTGTTTTTTGATTATTTTTTTAAGCAGGAAAGCTAATGTCTCCATTGAGGCATACAGATATTCCCTAAGCCTACTCAGAGGGAGGGATAAAAGTGAAATACTTCCCAGATCCATGAGAACCTCTTAGAAATGCAGTGGTTGGCACTGGCATACTCTTCACCACCCCAGAGATGGGCTGAGCTGTCCACAGGGCTCTTTTATCACAGTGCATCAGGCAGCCCAGCATCCACACCTGCCTGGGCAGGCAGCCAGAAAATCCGAGAGTAAGCAAGAAGCTGGCCCTTCTTCCCTTCCAGCACAGCTGTGCTGGAGTGGATGGCTCTGGGAAGCAGCACCTGCATGTGAGCATTGGAGACCTGGAATCCTCTGTTTCCCATGGACTTTGATGTCTGGGCCCTGGGGAGGAAGGCTAAAAGAACAAAATGAACAAAGAATGTAGAATTAAATGTCTTTATTTAAATAGAATCCACACTGGGAGTTGCTCCAGGCACTGGAGGTGGCAATGACTGAGATTCAATAACATCAGGGACTTCTGTTTAATCCATGCCATGTTTTTCTCCTCATTTTGGCTCTCCAAATAGCACCAGGTGGCTTCATGCTGCTGAGCCTTGGCCTTGGACACAGGAAAGGAGCTGGGATGGCTCTGGGCCTTGGCCAGGAGGGGTGAGCACCTTTTGCAGGATGCTGGCTCTCACAAGCCCCTCCAAGCTGTGCAACCTCCACAGAGTTGTCCAAAGATGCCAGCCTGTGGCTGTAATAGAGAGAGATCATCACACAGCAAGGTTGGACCTAAAGCCTGCAAAATATTTGCATTCTGCTGGGAGAAAATAAATCAGGGAATGAACAAAAGGTTGGGGTTTTTTTTCCACTGGCACCTTTTTCCTTGCCATTTTACAGCAATGTGGAATGAGGGAGGGGCACAGGGCTAATGAATTTCGACCTGTTTAGTCATAAAGATTTATACCTGTGGCTAGAGCTAATATTGACCAATCAAACAGCTCCCCAAATCCTACCCATTTTATAAAAGTTAATCATACCCTCATGGCAGGCCAGGTGCAAAATAAATTTTGATTTACAACTGTACCAAAGTGATCGGTATTTTATGCCGGTCATTAACAATATTTCACACTGGAGAGTTGTTATATTAGAAAACAGTAAAATGGTTTGTATCACATAATGATATTATATTTGGGCACCCCACAGAATGCCAAGGACTTATTGAATTCATGTCTGAATGGGACATTTGTTAAAAACATGATTATTGCAAGTGGCAAAAATTGTGCATTATTTTCAGAAGTTTGTTCTGCTAACATGCAGCTGGTGCTAGTGTCACCTCTCTGACTTTGGTGCTGATGTGGTGCTGACCCACATATTACTGTGCAATGACCATGTAGTAAGTGGACTGACTATTCAGATATGATTCCTCCTTGGCCCATGGAATTTAGAATTATAAAATCATAGAACAGTCTGGGTTGGAGGGACCTTAATCATCTGGTTCCATCCCTCTTGCCATGGGCAGGGACACCTCCCACTAAACAAACCAGAGCCCCATCCAACCTGGCCTTGAACACTTCCAGGGATGAGGCATTTCCAACTTCTCTGGTTAACCTGTTCCAGTGTCTCACCATGCTGATAGTAAAGAATTCCTTCCTAATATCCAATCTAAACCTGCCCTCTCCCAGTTTAAATCCATTCCCCCTTGGCTGATCAGTACATGCCCTTGTAAAAATTGCAGAGGGTATTGGTGTGGGTAGGTTTAAACATCATTTTACTCTTGCAGCAGAGCTAAAGTTGTAAAAATATATAATTGATAGATTTTTCTCTTTTTATTCACCTGGTTACAAATTTTTTTCCTATGTTAGGGTTTTAAAAACAAACGACTTTAACATTGGGAATATCTGCAGTAGATATTCCCAGTTTGTTTGTATGGCCTCTGGTTTGATAAGCAAGACACAAGCACACGGTATGGTTGTCCCAGAGAACAGCTACATTACTCATAATCCTGATACCTGATGGTACAAAGGGGACTTTCTTCCTAAAATACACATGTGCATGCATCAATATGAGCCTGTACAATGCCCAGACCCTGGGGAGTTCTGATGAGGATAATCAAAGAAGAAATCTGACAGTGCATGGTCCAGAAAGAACATTTCTGAGTCAGCCTCCAGAAGCAATTGTAAATAACTGCACCACTACTGTCACAGCAGCCTAATTGCCCTTTCATTACAGAGCATTTAAAATAATGCATTAAAATGTGCAGGAGAATGGGATTGAACAAAAGGTTCAAGCTCTTCGTAGAAAATGTGACTTTCCTTCCCTGTTGATGTCTTGATAAGTAACACCTGAAAGCTTCAACATTTTCAACATTTTATGCACAGGAACAAAGCAGCTGGCTCTTAAGAGGTGGCCACTTGCAGTGATGACTGAGTGAAGGCTGAGTTTTGAGCAGGCTTCTTGTAACTACTTATGTGGTGATACCTCTGGAAATATCACCTGGAGTGTGTCTGTTTTGTGCTATTGCTTTAGGTGTCTGAAATTTCATCCAAGAAATGATGCTTCACCATGGAAAGGGGAGATGTAAGTGAAGCTTTACATCCCAACTGACTTTTTGTTTTATTTTGCTAAGCACAAGGGAGCTGCTATTAAAAGACAAGGCTTTTACATTCAGCTTTCACTCACTGTTCTCATAGAAATTGCATTAACTTCCTGAAGCATTTGCAGGTACAGGAACTGTCAATGCAGCCGATCACAAATAAGGTTCATTTCTATTGTATGTGAGCTCCTAGGAACCAGAAATGAATCAGGAATTCTCCTTTCAGCTCACTCCTCTCCCCTGTTGTTATATGTGACTGTATAAACACTTAAAAAAGGCAATTTCTGTCTGTAAATTCAAATTAATTTTAGGTAGAACCACTAAAAGAAGTCAATCTGTGGCAAGTCAAGTTTAACCAGATTAGGGGAAAAAATAATGCAGAAAAACCTAAACAGAATGTAAACATTCAAAGTGATATGGCTCTGCTCAGAAGGCGACAATTATGCTCACGGATGAACCAGGATTAAACTGTCCAGACTTTCCAATGCCTTTCTTTAACCTGCCTATTTGCTTATCACTCCTATATTTCAGGTTTGTCTCCTTCACACCACTGCTTCTCCCATCATGTGTTCATGTTGTCACCTATATATTTTCAACAGTTACTTGGGGAGAAATAAAAACCAGAAAATCTACCAATTATTTGGCTGATCATTTTACAGAGCTGCATGAAAAAAAGAGGTGGTCATCTGAGTGCACTACTTGTCTTGTTCTAATCAAAATTGTTATTGGGTTCTAATTCCTTGGATGGAAGAAAAAAAAGGCTTGAATTAATAGTGAAGCTTGGAAATAGAGTGAGTTGACAAAGCACTTTAACAGCCTGCAGCTCCCTGAATGGCAGCTGATAATGAGCTCACAAACTTGTGACTTGGGAGAGCTCATCCGTGAAGGGGGAAAGTAAAAATTGCTTTTATGAGTTTTAAAACACTCATAACTTTATTAGGCTCCCCTTTTCACTAGTAAAATAAGTTTAATTACCCTTCATGGCTGAGGAATTATGTTTATTCTAAAGTGATTCATTTTTGTCTCCCGTTGAAGGGATTCTTTTCTTTTGCCTTTTCTTGTGCATCTCTCAGCTGTTCACATGTCAATGAAAAGAGGGGAGGAGAAGGCTGTCACCAGAGCTCTGGCAAACCACTGATGTTTAATTCTTTGTTTCCACTTGATGGGTTTATACTGTGCCAGCTTCTCCAGTGGTGTGAAGGGACTAAGTTCTCCTTTTACTTTTGACAGTCACTCAAAGCTGGGAGCCTCATAAACATTTCACCATGACAAGCTCTATAATTAAAAATAATGATAACAATGAGCAATCAGCAGCAACCAGTCTTCAACCTATTTGTGAATATTTGGGTTTTATAAACAGTATTTTGTGACAGTCACACTCCTTGCTATGCCAGTTGGATGCTCAGAAGATGATGTTTTGTTGATGTGAAGTCGCCCTGGAAGGTTTTGGTGCATGACTATATACTTGCATGTTGTGTAGTACAGGATTTCCAAGAAATCATATTGACTGAAGGATTCCTATGGCATCCAGCTTTGGAAGAATTTCTGAGGTCTCTGCTTGCCACTGTTAAGCCAGACTTCATGGAATGAAGCTTGAAGGGCTCTTCTTCCTCAGGGTGGTCTTCAAATACTGAAGAAACAATTTTAAATTGAACACTATCCTCATGATTAAGATGGGTTTTTTCCTCATTAAATAATAGTTTATTTCTTAATTTTTAATTGTTGCTACTGACCTTGCAAGTTCATACTCAGTTAGAGTCAAGATCTTCTAATAAATTAGGCTGACTGTGGAAAGACAGAACCAGTGTGCTGAAAGACCTAGGAAGTCTATCATGGATCTTTGAGCTGATTCCTGGGAAAACACTTGGAAGAGGAAGTTGTTGCCATTCCTAAATTTGTGAAATAGTTTGTTGGAAATTTTGACATCGATAGATAGCACAGCACAACACATAATAATACTGAGAAAACTGGAATTTAGAACTGAAAAGCAGAACTGAAGTGGAAAGCTTTATTCCAGGGTAAGAAAATGAATAGACAGAAGGTGGAGAGCAAAACATTGAAGCAAAGGGAGCATTTATTAAGAAGCTGGCAGCCAAAAATGGGGATATTTTATGATTGCAGTGTTACTGTCTCCTGGCTGCTTGGCTCCCTTTCTACCTAACCAGCTTGTTTTGTCCCAGAGATTTAATTTCCTGCACACGCAGTTTGTCTCATCACTTTCACTTTTTTCTCCAAGGTGATGGAAAGGCCCAGCTCTATGTTTTAGTTTTACATTTTGGCACGATTCAAAAATCTCTTCAGCAAATTAACAGGCTGGTCATTGGCTGAACCATCGCTTTTTAAGTGAGCCTGGCTGTTGGAGCAAGACGATTCAAAGTCAGAGATTTCATGTTTAGTGCAAAATACCTTTGTTTTGGCAGCAGCAGTGACTGAGGAGAGGCAGGGAAGTTTTAATTCACTGTAAGGACCATATGTACCTATAACATTGTAATGCAGTTACTTCAGCAGAAGTTACAACTGAGCAAAAGGGACTTGCTGAACATAAAAATGGGCACAGCTCATCAGTTCCCAAAAGCAACTATTTCCAGAAGGTCAGGCTGGTCCCCAGCTCCCATCAGTTAACAAAGATTCAAAGGTTTTCCAATTTCAACTACAATTTCTTAAAGCTACGCTGTTTCTAGCACTCTGCAAATGAACCTGACATTTCCCCTCCCCGTAGTCCTGCACTGTGAGGCATGACCAAGGTCTTGTAAGACATGCCTTTGTTCCTGCTCTCATTCCCAGGGGTTTCTTTGGGAATTTCATGGGCTCCTGGTGCTGTGACCCTGCTCTTCACAACCAGGCCAACAAGAAGAGCAGGCAGTTTAGTACTCAGAGACTCAGGCAGGATGTTCAAGTGGTTCTATGGCTTCTCCTTCATAAATAGGTAGAGTGGGCTCCACCTAAACAGACATTGCACTTCTACAGTCCAGGAGTGAGTGATTCTGTCAATGTGTTTTCTTCAGTCTGTGGAAAGAAACATTTTAATGTCAGGATGAGATAAAATGTGTCTTAACTTCTCTTAAAATTCCCTGACTGAGTTTCCAATGGCCAGGATAACTAGCAACTCCTGCACAGAAGCCTATATTTGATGTGTCTAGATTCAGTTAAATTAATTCCACAGTAATGATCACAGTGAGTCAATATTCTAGCCAACAAGGAGCCCTCAAATTAAGTCTTTTGATTGCCCTTCTTAAAGCAATCTTATGTCCTTCATAACCCATGGTGAAAAGAATTTCCCTTTATTTAAATGTTGTGATTTTAACATGGAAATTCAGATGAGTCCTGACAGTTGTAACCACACAATACAGTTGTAATGAAGCAAAGGTGTTTGCAAGATTAATAAAGAAACTGGGATTTTACTTTAAATTACACATCCTTTCTGATTCTTTAGAGTTCTTATTTTGCATTGTAAGGTGAGTTAACTGCATTAAGAAAAAGGAGATGTGTGTTTGCAGGATCTGCCTAAATATCATCTCACCCTTGATGTTCTAGCCTAATGGGATTTGAATAATGTACTGGTATCTAACCTCTGTAAACAGATTGAATCTAAATTATTTGTATGAAGGATTCAAGGACATCACTTTCGTCCTTGCTGCTATTCCCTCTTGACCACCTGGTCTACAGCTCATGAAGAAAACATTCCTACTTCTGAGACTGATGTAGAAAGTGTTTCCTAGAGGAGGACATAATATTACAAGAACTCTGTGATGATACAGAGCAGTTTTCAACAGCAAAGCACTGTGTCTTGGAATCTCCTGATAAATTTTCTTAAATACAGTGTGACATATCTGTTTTCTTCATCAGGTAATTTAGTATAGTAGAAACTGTTTTTCTGTGTTCAGATGTGAATGAGTCTCACCTTCCATCATCCAGGTGTTACATCATCATAATGTTTGACAAAAAGTTGGAATTTTTGCAAAAGGCAATGCTTACACGGAGAATCAAAATCTGTGAACAGTGTCTGGTTGCTGCCTGAATGGTGGTGGGAGCCAGAGTTGCAAGCAGCCCTGAATGAGCATCTGCATCTGGATTGCATGATAATTCCCAAAGGGCAACTCTTACATCCAGCTCCTACATGGCCACTATAGCAAAGGGACCATCCATAGTTCTTGCTTGTCTTAAACTTTAGATAAATATCTTCTTAGAAAAAGAGTACAACAATGCAAAATAATAAGGGTCCTTTGTGACCCTTTCTGTGTCTGCAAGAGAATTTTTAACTGTCTATTATCTATATACAATTTGATTGATTTTGCAGTGAGAACTACCTCAGAGAGTTCAGATTCTCCATCCAGGGTATTAATCAACATTTCAAAATGAAAGAATTTGCTGTGATTGGTCTAGAAACAGTAGATAGTGCCTGGAGAAGTCTTCAGGACAGTCCAAAATTCCCACTTGGACAGTTACACTAAATGATGACATGATTTATGTGAAAGGAGGCAAGAAGTTAAGTCAGTCCCCTTATTTCAGGTTGGTCCATTGCTTGGACTTCAACCACTGTCCCATTTGTGCAGCTGAAGAGTCCCTGCCATGCAGTGATTTCATAGGTGCTCAGTGTGCACTCTCAGGAGCAGCCCTGATTCCTCACTGCACCACAGCTACAGGTCAGACCGATGGACTTGATAGCTCTCACTCAAACACAGGTGTCTACCCAGGCCTCCTGGCCAGAGGACAAACCAAAATGCTTCACTGGACCCAAGTCACTAGTAGGGTGGGCCACTTCTTTCCAATGACTAGGCAGTAAGCTTGCTTCCAACTTGGGTGCTCTGAGTGGATGCTAAAGCCAGACTGGGTAATGGCAGGTTTCAATTCCTTCATTGCTCTCACACATAGCACGGCAGCTCCTACAAAGCAGGCACACAAAGTAGGTATCAGGTACATCATGGTAAGGTATTCTACCAGCCTGCAAACTCTTTCTGGCTCCCATTGTCACGCTGGATGGTGATAGAGTCGAACCAAAACATACCCTATAATAGAAAGAATTGAGGTCAGGGTAGAAATAACTAGGAAAAAATCTGCTTAACATTCCGTTTCATCTTGAATCAGCCATGAATATCAAATAGCTACACAGAAAATCCTCCTGCACCTTCAGGAGTTCTGAAACAGGCATGAAAGGTCATCCCTGAGGCCAGACTTCCTGCTGCTTTTGGTAAAGTTGGCAAACATAAGGTCAAAATATAGGAGACAGGCCATGCAGAGGCTGTATGGACCTTTTCACAGCTGGCAAGATAGCAAGAAGGGTGAGGAAGAAAATAAGAGGGTAAGTCAATCCTGCAGTTTCATGCAGAGTAACGCCACCACTCCAGATGAAGCAAACAACAGCATATGGGTAAATGCAGGAACTCATGGCTCCTGTCTGCACTGAACAGCTCCCTACACAAATCTGGGCTTGTAGTGCTGCCTGCTCTGAGCTCCAGATACTGATACAGATTTCAAAACCCAGGGGTTTAGTAAAAGCACTGGGAAATTTCATTAATTTTGCAAAACCAGTCTCAAAAATAACATTGTGATATTCTAGATGATTTCTTCACCCTATATGTGCATTGTTTTAGTGACAAGAGACAGTTCCATACATAGATATATACAGAAAACTCTAATCAAGGAGTAACACAAGGAGGAAGAGGCAAAGGATAATTTTACCACTCACTATATCTTTCTTTAATTTAGCTGTTCTTGTTTTCTCTGTCTTTCCCAACTGTTTTGCTTCCAGATTTGAAGTTTTTGCACATTACTGCTAGGCTGGCCTGTTCATGCCAACAGTTTCTTGGTATTATTGGTTCACAGTATTAACAGCTCCCTTAGACCATGAAATTTTAATAAAGTGAAATATATTCATTCTCGTGAAAAAGCAGATGTAGGAAAAATTAATTGATCAGGAATGTCTGATAATCAATTTCCTCTGGTAAGCACATAAAATAATTATTCATTCAGATCCCACTGTTCAATTTGCCACCTCTGCTCATGCATCTTACAGACAATCCATCAGCATTTCCCTGCTTCCACCAGAAGTAAAATGATATCTTAACAACACAGCTTTCAGATGGGGATTGTTCAAGAATTAAGTGCAAAGTATATCATCAAAGCAATCCCCTCCTGAAAAATGTTTTTCAAAATCTTTAACCAAGTCTACAAAATAAAGATTTGCCAGACTGAGAGCATTCATTGCAAATAGACATTTAAAAATTACAGCAACATTCAAACCACGCCACAGCTGTTTGAAATGATGTCATGGTCTCATCTGTAATGGCTGTTTATGATTTAGAGGTGGCATCAGCAAATGGAGATCAACAATATCTGTGATCTGATCCCTGGTCAGTTTGCTACTGCCTTGGGAATTGCTCTCTGGAAAAGAGATGGAAAACAAGTTGATAGAAATAGCATCCTTATTATTGACCACAATTTTATAGCAACAGCATATTAATTATTAAATCTTTGGACTAGGTATGTGTCAGAACTGGTGGTCTCTGTAAGGAACACAGTTCCTCTCATTGCTAGGCATTGTATAATGACCAGAATCATTGTTCTGTCCTCAGATACCTGCCACATGTGACACAAGTCCACAGATGGGGCTGATTCTGACCAAATATGGGTGTCTGGAGCCTTGGAAAGATCATGACATCCATTGTGGTCATTGGTGAAATATGTGTTTTTAGAGTGAGTCATCGAAAAGAAAGGTCTAACTTGGATTAGGTGAGTTACATCTTGCCTGTGCCTACCCACCCCTGCTGATTGGTCCAAACTTTAATTCTGCAGAAATCCCAAGTTAAGCAAGGTGATCCCACCACAGAGACCAGTCTATGGGAGTAGGTGAGATATTAATGCAAGTATCAACTGTGACCCCAGCTCAGCAGAGAGGACCAGTAGAATCATGGGATCATAGAATATCCTGAATTGGAAGGGACCTACAAGGATCATGAAAGTCCAACTCTTGGCTCTGCACAGAACAGCCCCAAGAATCACACCATGTGCCTGAGAATATTGTCCAAATGCTTCTTGAACTCTAACTGGCTTGATGCTGTGACCATCTCTTTGGGGAACCTGTTCCAGTGCCCAGCCACCCTTTGGGTGAAAAATCTTGTCCTAACATTTAACCTAGATCTCTCCTGCCTCAGTTTCATGTCATTCTCTTGGATCCCATCACTAGTCACCAGAGATAAGAGACCAGTGCCTGCCCCTTCACTTCACCTCATGAGGAAGCTGTAGAATGTGATGGGGCCTTCTCTCAGTCTCCTCTTGTGCACAGTTGCCTTGTTCACAAGTGCAAAGAAAGCAGTGACTACAGCTGTAAATAATCCTTATCCCTGCTGTGCTGTATGAGAAAATTAAGATATTTCCTGACTGGAAGACAGTAGATCCAGGGGGATGCGGCAGACAGAGCCTCAAAATTTGCTCTCAGCCAGCAGTGCTGGTTCAGGTTCTCCTTGACTGTAGCTCAAAAACCCATCACCACACTCAGCAGTGCCCCTGTAGCAAACTCCAGATTGAGGTGATATCAGGCTCAGAGCTATAGTTGGCACCCCCACCAAATGTGTGCCACATTCCTCTACAAGTGAAAAAAACATTCCACTGTACATTATCCATCCTGGTCAGAGAAAGGGATGTGTGGGGCTCCTCACTTGCAGTTCTCGATGAGCAATGCAACAATTACTCAAATCACACTTTTAGGTTTCCTGCCCTCCAGGAGCACTTTTAAGCTATGAAAATAGAATACAGAAAGCAAGTTGTGGAAAGTGTCTCAAACTAATAAATTTCTCCTGGGCAGAAGGTGTAGGGTGTTTGGGCATGCTGGGCTGCATGTTCAAGATTGATCACTCAGTTGAGCCCATACTGAGGAGTTTTCTCATTTCCCTTCTGCCAAACATTAACTTCCTTTGCTTTGCTTTTACTTTCACTAGTCCCAGAGAGAAATAGTTTGCTGAGTATAGCAGTATTTTTCATGCTAAATTATTCCACTTTTGTTCAACTCTGGCCCTATGACGTGCTTAGTCCTCTCTGCTCTCTCCAGAAACGAGTCAGGAAGCAGAGAAACTCGTGGTTTGCAAAAGGATTGTAAGATCTTCAGGTTCACGCTCACTGAAAACAAAACAAGGAAAATGTAGCATCCAGTTAGCAAACCTGCTAAGCAAACATCAGTGCTTATAAGAGAAGCAGAGCTGGACTACGTGAGGGCTGTGATATAGCTGTTCTCCTCTGCGAGAATAATTAGGAACTGAATACATTATTTAACAACTACTTGATGAGCTTTTAAATGTTGCACACACTGGGCTCAGGAAGGAATATATAATTTTACAAGGACACCTTGCTCTTCAGGTAGCACTGTTGATTCTAGAAAGATTTTCTGTTGGATATATCTTCTAACTTATTTTTAGCTTATTTCATAGTCCTCCACCAGAAAGAAAACTGATGCATTTCTTGTCCTGTAGCAGTGCTGTCTGCTCTTTAAGTATAGTCGAGCTCATCAGACCAGTGGTGTCAAGTTAAAGATGGATTAAGATATTATGAGACTGCTAGAAACAGTATTAAAGCAGAGTAAAGCATCTCTCTAATCAAACCTAAATCTTATAATCTGTTCTCAGGAATAACGATTCAGGACCTGTACTGAGCACTCTGCTTTGCTACTTACTTCCTATATGGGAAAATCAACAAGAAATGAACATTCTAAGACAACCATAAGCTTGAACTTGCAGAAAAGGGTCTGAATGGGATTTTCAGATATTTACTTGCACATTAAAGCAGCTGAAGTGGAACTATGTGAAAGTAAGGCATGAGCTTGTCTCTGTCCAGCCAGCTTCAAAAGCTGTTGTGGATAAATAGGAAATATAAATAGGAAATATGACCTGATACAAGTCTTTTTGGAGGACTCAGACCACCCCCTCTGCCCCTCCACCCCCGCCCCCCCAACCCCGCCAACCCCGGGTACTACTGAGAAAGACAGCAACGTGCTGTCAAGGACTTTTGAGCATTGCTGGTTTTGGAAGCCTATAGGCATCAGCTGCAAGCTTCCTAAATTATGTATGGGCACTACACGAACCACTGCCTTCCCATTCATAGGAGATGAGACCTCCAGAGGTCACCTCCTCTCAGAATCATCATCACATCGTTGCTGAAAGATGCCTGCACAGCTTTTTGCAACAACCCACAAGGGTCAAAATGCTGGACCCTCCTAAAGATTTAGTAACCTTAACAGGTTTTTCCTAATGCTTTAAAAAAGTCTCTGTTGCCTCCTACCCACAAGGAACAGAGTGAGCAGCTTATCCCTTGCTGCTTAAAATATTTTTTGTATCTCTGCAGGCTGTAACTGTCCCTCATCTTTGACTAAAGGACTCCAGTTAACTCCTCCAAACTTCCACAGGTGGTCTGCATTATTACTGGTGTTCTCTGGACTGAATGCTGTGGTCGAGCTGAATCTGTGCTTTTCCTGCAGGAAATGGGAGATCACTATGCCACCATTTTCAGGTATCCCAACATGATGCTTAAATCCATGACCCAGTTGACCCATCTGCTGTAACTCCTGTCTTTTCTGCAGCATCACAACCCACCTCAGTGCTCCCTAGCCAGTGTTTTTGTGCAGTTGATTGCCCTCCACCCAGCTGGAACCAGGCACCTGTCTTTACTGAGCTACTGTATCTAATATATTTTTATAAATTTATAAATAATTTAATAAATTTTTATAAATACATAATCACCAGTAGCATTCCCTTTGCAGCTTATACAGGAACAAGTCCTACCAATAAACAACTGACAAAGACACATTCATAGTTTTTAGGATTTTTCTTTATCTGATTCTATTATATGCCAAAATGACATTGGAAATCAAAGCACAATCAATTTTTGAGAACTTAAATTTCCCCCAGGTGTTTTCTGCAGTTTGGGAGTATGCAGGTGACTTTGATTCTACCACAAGGTCACACATATGAAATCTGTGGTGGATTAATTTAATATTGAAGAATGCTGAATGTGTTATTAGGCAGGTTTGCAATGGAGGTAGCTTGCACCTAACCCAGAGAGAGGCCTGAGAACATATTATCCTGAACAGAAAAGTCACTCATGGTAGATGCTTCAGCAAAAATTTCCATCCCACCTATTTCAGTTCACCTAGAGAAATGATTCCCTGGAATTTTGGTCTCTGAGTTTCCCTCGTGCACTCCTGTACACAGAGATGAAGAGATAGCATGTCATTATTAGGGACAAAAGGACTACAGAAATGATTTACAGTCTAATGGGCTTTTACTGACTGAAAGAAAACAAGTTGTTAAAAAAAAAAACACAGATAAAATATAATCATAGAATCATATGGAATGATAAGAGTAATCCAGGAGGAGTCACTTAGCCAGTTTAAATTTCAAAGGCAGCATAAATGAGGTGCCTGAATTCATAAGTGTTCATGCCTTTTGGCTACTTCACTATCAAACCATTTTCCTAAAGAACAGCAGGAATGTTTCTGCACTTGCATTACATGCCATGCTCAATGGGAGAAAGGGCAAAACCTTCCCAATTTCAAAGATGCTGCTCACCATGATATATTAGACTATGTAAATCACTTGGAGGCTTTCCATCTATGATCAGCTGCTGTGGGGAGCTCAGCACTCCTCTGACTGATGTACTCATGCTTCAGAAAGATTTCTGCCCAGACCTGCCTGCCTTCCCCAGACTGAGCAGCATACCTGACACCCTGTTAATACTAAGTTCAAGACACCACTCCATGGGAATGGCAAGATGAGGCCCTGCATGGAGCTTTCTCAGCAATAAAGCCTTGGGGACCAAGTCATGCATCAGAGTCTCATTGAGGTAAGTGACACACCAACACAGATCCTACAGCTTAACACACATATTGCTTTAAAAGCCTGATATTTCACATGTAGGTGCTGAGGCATTTAAACATGCACTACAAAAGGAACAGGAATAAAGAGCTTTGTTGCTGCAGCAAACTATCCATCTTGATGCTGAGATGAACTTATTCATGTGAATCTGCACACACTTTTTAAAGATTAACTAAGTCAGTAGGTTCAATTCTGATAAGGACAGAAGTATTAGCCCACTAGAACTCCCACTCAATTTAAAACAAACAAACAAACAAACAAACAAACAAACAAACTTGAAAATTTCAAGTTTAGCCATGAAAATCAAGTCTGGATAATATTTATGCAACAGAGTAGATATGGGGGTTTTGTTTTTCCAGCATTTATATGTCATTTTTTAAGCTAGGGAAAGTTTTTAGGGAGAAGAAAGCATCTTTTGTTACATTGACTGATTTACTTTGAAACAACAGACAGATTTCAGGCTTAAAGGCTCTTTGCTAGTCCATAAATAAGTGCACCAAACTTCAAAGGTGAATATGATCAAGAATAAAGGACGGAATTTAATTAGGTTCTCTTATTCAGATGGACAGGGGTGAAGGGAAGTCTGATACCCATAGTACAGAAGAAAGGATATTGCAAAGGGAAAAGTGACATAACAGTGTCTTCCACTGGAAAGACATACACAGAGTGAGAGAAAGGAGACAGTGACAATTTATAGCTCATGGGCAACTTCACTGGGGAACAAGTTGGAGTGGCGCTGAAAGTGGAGAATTATAACATGCCATAAATGTTTGTCTTTGTTGATGCTGTGACTTTTTCTTAACATGAGTAATGTCTTTCAATGTCTATCACCTTTGGAAAGCATTTTGTAGCTTTCTCTTGAGAATCAAGACTGAGAGAGTGGAAATTGAGTGTGTGGTAAAAGTTTGTTGTCTACTAATAATTGTGTGGGTTTGCCCTTTTACTTTGCCCGTGCAAGTTTTTTCTGACTCATGGGGGTTGTCTGATCCATAAAAATTTTATAAGAACATTATGCAGTGGAATGAGCCCTAGGTAAAGGGTTCAGGAATATTTTTAAGACTGGGGATATACTGACAATTTTCATACATATTATTCAAGGAATGGTAGGATTCCATTTTTTACATGCTGTTTCGTGGTATTTTCCTTTTAATGTTAAGTTTAATGATCTGTGGTGCAGCTTAAGTTTTGGGAAGCAGGTTTCTGAGCAAAGTTGCATCACATTGAACTGTCTTTGTGGAAAATATTTGCTGGGCAAGCATCTTCATTAAACTGTCAAGGTGGTGGCAAAAACCTGGCAGACTTGTATCTTTTTGCTATGTTTTGGATGACTGCTGGGTTTGTGTAGGTGGAGGTGTGACTTGCACATTTTTGTGTAGCACAATTCTTTGGATACCATTTTTATGCTGACCATGGTTTGCTGGACTTCGATACCACTAGATCAGTGTTCAAGAGAGAGTTGGATGGTAGACTTAAGTGTATTAAATTTGTCATAGAAACCAGTGAGGGAATCCAAATTTTCAGCCCAGCAACAAAGATACTATCTGTGTTTCTCAGGTAAAACACTGACTAAAGTTGACTTCAAACCATGGTTATTTAAACCTCTTAAGCATTGAATGCTGAAGCTGTTGCAGTGTGGAGATGCTTTGGGGCCTAATTCTGTTCATAAAGTCAGGAGGAACAGTGTGGGCAAGAGCTACAAAAAAGATAATTTGGCAGTATATTTAGGCTGGCCTACAGGTTTGCCTTTTTCTAACAGGTCCTCAGCACAGGCTGTAGGCACCAGGACAGTCTGCAATGCCATCAAGAGTGAGATCCCAGTGTACCTCCTTCATGACTAAAACAGAAGCAGCAAGGCAGCTTAAGCTGCACCATCAACCTTAGCTTTGAAGGTGAGAGATTTTACTTTGGGCTGGAAGAAGGGCTTGTTTACCTAACAATTTCCCTATTTAGGCCAGTGATGACAATCAATCTAGAAATCTATTTTACATCTCTCCGCAAAACTTGCTTTACTTACAACCTCAACTCATCAAGCTTCAAAGCTTACTAATTATTTCCATGACTCTTCAAAGCAGTGCCATCTTCTTTGGCTGCAAACTGGACCATGATCCCTGAGCCCTGCCCAGCCACATAACACAGGGGAAAAATACTAGACAGTGGCCTCTTCCCACCAGTCCGTGTTCAGTCACTGCTGATGTTACATCTCCTCTGATCACACTCCGGAGCAGTTGTTTCTCCTGCTGTTCGCTCTGCCTCTCCAGCCAAACAGCCCCAAGGCCCTGCAATGACTGCATTGGAAGATGTATAAGCTGTTAGAAAACAATAACAATTTAATCTAAACCCCACTGCACATTACTGCACAGAAGCCAAGGACATTGATTGAATATATCAAGAACAGTGACTGCTTGGATTTCTGACAGCCATGTAATGAATTACGATTAACTATGCAGTCACCATTCATGGAAGAATTATAGTCTGGAGAAGGAAAAGAAAATGGAACATTTGACATCAAAATAATTATTTAGAGCCCACTATTCAGACTGCTTAGGTAGATGCATTGTAGCCTAATGAGAGACTCAAGGGGCAGGCAGGGGAGGCAAAGACAGAAAGGGAAAAACAGGCTGATGGGGGGAATAAAACTGTAGCTGAGAAGAAGTGCTCAGCTCTTGTGGGAAAGGAAAGGGAGATTTAGATTGGTTATTAGGAAATATTTCCTTACTGAAAGGGTGCTCAAGCATTAGAACTGTCTGCACTGGGAAGCAGTGGAATCACCATCCCTGGAAAGTTTATAAAAAAGTGCAGATGAGGTTAAGAGGGACCTGGCAGTGTTAGGTTAATTGTGGAACTTGATGATCTCAGAGATCTTTTCCAGCTTTAATGATTCTATGATTCAATAATGTATTTGGGAAATGCAAGAGGCTCATTCAGGTGATGCTCTGGCAGGAATGGAGTGGTGCAGAATTGTATCTCCTGCCTCCCAATAAATGCAGTGCCCACAGGGAGCTCTATGGCACACAGTGGGCTGGGACAGCACTAGTTTGCAAACACTGCCAGGTCCCTCCCCATACAAACTTCTGCAACTTTGCCAGCTGGCTCTGAGAAGGGCTGAGCTCACTTGTACTACTTGCTCACAGGCCGGAAAAGCCCTTTCATACATGAGATCATTCCCCTGCATCAACCCCATTAGCCCACAAGGCTCAGCAGCAGCTGCTCTGAAGCATTCAGGTGGGCATCAGAATCCCAGTTCTGCTGCTGGTAGTGGTGGTGTCTCACCCACTGACAGATGTGGGCTCAGAGTCTGTCCCTGAGTGCTGCATTCACTGGTCTCAATATATGGTGACCAGAACCTGGCCAACTGCGGAGAAGACCAGCAGGACATGAAGCCAAAGAGGAAAAAACCCCTCAATTTTAGAAACAGTGAGCCTGGAGTTGTAATAGACTCACAGTAACAGAAATTGTTTCAGAGGCTGGGAAAAATATAAGTAAATCAAGAATATGGTATGGGAAGAAAAGCAGAAACTTGGAAGCAGTGAAATATGGCCCAGTTTAAAAAGGCACAGGCAGAAACTAATAGAATAAAGCCATAGAAAAGAGTGCATTATATTAAAGAATAAATTCACTATTAATATGAGAGTGGAAATGAGAAAAAAACCAAAGGATTGCTGAACCTGAAATAGAACAGCATGTAGGAAAACAGAATCTGATTCACTCAGTGTTGCAACCATCCTTTGAAATGGGAAAGAAATACACAATATTGCAAAATATACAAATTATAGAGAGGGAAAAGGACACTACATGAAAGAAGTCTGTGGATGCTGAATCACAGACAACAGCAAAACTGGACTATGGAGGGAGAAATAGCAAAAATTATAGGAAAGGACAATAGGTTTTGTGCTAAGTACTTAGCAGGAAATTACAGGCAAAGAATGCAATTCTAGGAAAAGGGGCAGCTGTACAACACAATACAGCGATGAAACAAAGCTTGTACCAATGAAAAGTCACTTGTGAGGGGAAATTGTATCCATGAAAACAACAATGGCAATAAAAGAATTAACAATATGGGAACAAGTGAGGATGCAAATATTTGGGTTAAAGAAAGGGTAATGATGGCACAGAAATCAGTGACAATCACAAGCATGGCTTTCACAGTGCTTCCTTGCATTCTCTATGAAAGAACTGCTTCCAGCAGATGTCTTTCTCTGCACCTCTAGGAAGGCACAGATTTCTTTCAAGCTTCTTGTTATTATTATTACTGCTGGCATTATAGGAGCTTAATGACCTCAGCCATGGGTCACAGTTCCATCTGCGCTATGCACAGTACAAACATTCAGGGTAACTTTATCATTTATGACCTGGCAGAAGAAACCAAAGCTGATAAGCAGGAGAGGAAAGAGTCTGGTAAATTTGTAGGTCAATCAGTACTGAGTTTCTCGGAAGGACCACTGGAAAGAAAAATGTGTTCCAGGGCAGCAAGCTACAGTCTGGATACCCCATAAAGTCCATGTTTGGCACAATCACTGGTCTACTGGATAAATTATTTGTCTATTTTTTCTTGCACAGATGGACACCCTTTGATGAGTGGAGACCATGTGCAACTGATGATTTCAAAAGATTTAAGATTGTTACTGAAGTGAAGCACCAGATAACAATTTTGTTATTTGGAGCATTATGTTGAATCAATGATAACTGCAAAGCAAAACTGACATTAAGCCAGAGAAAATGTAGAGCCTTCAATGTGTTTTATAATGCTGGATTTAAGGTCTTACCAAAACATCTTCAGATTTTACCCAGTTTGCAGACAAGAAGATGAACTATCTGAGACTAGAAATGCGCCAAATGAATTTTACAACAGAAACATTACAACAGAACCTGGACAAAAATGAGGAAGGAAGATTAACAAGACAGGGGGCTGTACTCATAAAATCTTGCAGAGACATCAGAAAGAAGGTGCTAACTTTCTCTAGCAGTGAGTGAGAAAGATGAAGGTGATGTAGGAGGCAGAATTGAAGACCTTAGCACTTGTACAGAGATGTAGCTCTCCTTTGGAACCCCTGGGAGAAGCACAGAAGAAAAACCAGCCCTTTAGTCAAAAAGACTAAGTAGATAGCTTAGAGGGAGAGGTGTAAGATGATGATGAAGCCAAGAAGAGTATCAGTAATGTATTTTATTTTGAGGTTTAATCTTTTAAAGTTTGATCTTTTAGTCTTTTGGAGCAACTTTGCTTGAAAACTGCAAATGTATTTTTTTTAAGTAAATGGTACTTCTGTCTCTTATACCTTGTACAGAGCTACTGTAAGCCTTTAATTATCCAAAGAGTAGCAAATCTTAACATTAGGATGCTATCTCCTCAAATATATCCTGTCTATAACTTACAAAAATGCACAGGTCCCCACATACCTGTATCCAGACAGTTCCATGGCAAGACCCTCCACAGAAGCTACACTTGTGTGTTCACTGCTTTTGAGTGGTGTGGAGAGACTCCAGGGACTTGCAGCAGGCAGTGATAGCCACAAAACTTTCTGTCACAAAACAACAAGGGAGAGCACATCTTGAAACCCTGCATGTTCATAGGGATTAGAGGTTATATTAAAACTACTGTGGTGAAGTCTCACATGGGACCAATAACAGACAAGGCATTTGGGCTGGAAACTGAGGCATTCCTGGAGGCATTTCTGCTGCAGTCAGCCTTGCATGCCAGAGCCCTGTCATCTAAAATCCAGAGACCAGGCTGCAAATGGATTTACAAAATCTCTGACTGCAGACAGGTTGTCTCTCAGATGCTCTCCTCCATGAGGCATGGAGCACATCTCTGCAGAGCACAGTTATCAGAGTTATCAGAGTAATCAGAGATCAACAGGTGCTGAGGGTGTTAATCTGCTTCTCACAGATGTAGTCCCAGACTGCAGTTAGTTGTCCCTGGCACTGGTGTGGCCTCTCAAGCTGTTCGTGGCCTTCAGGAAATTGTAGCACTTTGATAAAAATGAAGAACAGAAGTTATGTCACATTGTTCTGGGGCTGGATGTTGTCTTAGTATTGCATTTCATGCTGTTAAGGATTTTCCCTGACATCTTCCTTCACATTTCTACCTCCTCATTTCTCATACATTACTGGAAAAGGTCTTGACCTGCACTGCCAGACAGAGCCGTCACTAACAGAAATACGGTAGTCTGCTATTAGTGCTGGAGCAATGCACTTGCTGTGCTTCCAGCTCAGACAGCGGCAACTCCCTCCCATCCCTCCCACAACTGCAGTGAGATGTGCAGATAAATCACTGTCTGTAGACTTCAGACAGTGCTCAGCACCCAGCACCCAGCCTAAGAAAACAAAGAAGCCCATATATTTTGCTTTGTGCATATTATCAATTAGGAGACTTGTGAGAGCACTGAGTACCTTTAATTTGCCTGTGCAAATGGCTCATCCTGCCTCACACCTCCTGGGGAATGCAGAGGTGACTGGGAGGACCATCAGCGTCAGTGAGAGAAGCACAGGAAATAATCTCAATTGGTAAAATTCAGAGTCCTTTGGATTTGTTTAATTGGATTTGTTTAATTAGGCTTGCAACATTATTTAAATACTTCAAATGCTCTCCTCTCACCAAACAAAAAGGAAAGTGAATTAGTGTTTTGACTTAATTCTGGTTAGAACACAGCATTGCTTAGGCAAGACCAATTCTGGTAAAAAAAATAACCAACTCTTGAGGCTGAGGTCCTGATGTTCAGAGAAAATGCTATGAGTTCAAAGGCTAATTCTAAGGGAAAAGGTGAAATGTGAAGGAGAACCTTTAAGTGAATAGCAATTCAAGTTAAGCACATTATAATGAATAAGAAGAAATACCTGTGTACTGCTGCCACTGCACCAGCTTTTCATCCAATAGAAGAGTTTGACAAATGTGTATATTCATTTCTTTATTGGTTTTGCACTTGACATCTCTGACCCAGATTCTCTGTATCAGCCTATGGATTTAGCTGACTAAATGGAAAGGGTTATAGCTGAGGCAGTTACTTCAGGCTGCTTTTATAGTCAATGGAGGTCCAATGAATGGGGACAGAGGTGGGGGAAAACCATCGTACTGATAGAGACATCTGAAATATGTCAGGTGACCCACACTCTTAAACCACCTTTTTTATCTCTAACAACAAAGAGTCCAAAAAAGGCAGATCTTTCTGATAAATCTGAAGGGGGAAAGCTCTTTTGATTTCCCTATAATCATATTTAAATCTTACAAAGTCATTTTTACTCATATATTCTCTTTTTTCTGCTACCATCTCAGGCGATTAACTAAAATAATAAATAAAGGGGTTATGGTGCTGCAGTTCCTGACAGAGGCTCCTGTAGGAAAGCCATCTCCATGAGGTATCATAGCATAGCTCAGGAGCAGACTGTGATCTTTGGAAGCAAAGGCCTGAATGTGCAGGAGCCATAGGGCAAAATTTTGCTTTCAGATCAGACAAATCCCTTTCCTGCTTTTGTGGACTCCAGACAACTATATCCTTGAGGCTGAGGACAGAAACCTGTCCATAACAACACCATCAGTCCATCTTCATAGGACCACCAAGAAACTTGCACATTTGGGTTCCTTTCTGTCTTGTAGAGTGCTAAATTGAGCTTGGTTTGTCTTATCATTTGCCACTGCAGGTCCTGTAGGACAGATGCCATTCCCACACTTGGCTTGGCCAGGACTCACATTGTGAACACAAACCCACACTCAGCTGCAGAGTCTGGGTCATGGTGGGTTAAGCACATGTATATTCATGCAGTTTGCACAAATGCATCTGCATTGAGATTTCATTTTACTAGATGATCACTGTTTACAGATACATATATATGGTTTATTTTAGAACAATTTTGTTGCAAATGAAAACAGGTATGTAGCTGTTTAGGTGGTTATCTATAGTAATATGACAATATAAAAGCATAAAGATATCACCCAAGAAAATGTGTAAGTGAAAAGAGAGAGAGAGAGAGAGAGAGAGAGAGAGAGAGAGACAGAATAAGAGTTAAAAGAGAGGGGGAAAAAAGAGAGAAAAAGAATAAAAGCTCATAGTCACCACCCAGAGTTCTCCAACGCACTTGGTTGTTGCCACTGTCATTGCTGTTGTCTTGGTTTGTCAGGGAGTGGTAGGAGAAGTAAGCCCATAAAACATAAAATCCTCAGAAACCCTCTTGGTGCCTGTCCTGTGGTTGGGGGCCTGTTTTTGCACAGTCATGATGTTTTTGCAGAAACTAGAGGCCCTGCTTTTTGCAAAGTCATTTAGGCTTGGGGTAGGTGTCCACTTTGAAGGCACCGTGACTAAAAGCGAGGCATTTTCAAGGCTAATGATGGGTGTGTGCACAGCCTGGCTCATAGGAAATAAGCATCACACACCACTGCTGCTTTTCTTTAGATAGGCATCACCCACTTAGGGAAGCAGGGCAGTCCTGTGGTGTAATGGATAGCACTCTGGACTCTGAATCCCATGGACCTGAGTTCGAGTCTCAGTGGGGACAATCCCTTGGCAGTTAAAGCCTCCCTGCCATCCCCTCCCGTCAGATCTCGGATGCTCAGCAGGGTCAGCCCTGGTTAGTAACGGATGCTGTAGACAATCCTGAGGACTTCACTGTCACTGTCCAAGTTGGCTTGGCCATGGCAAATGGACCTTAGGACTTAAACGGTGGGGCCAGTTCTGTGCACGCTGTGCCTCACCTAAAAAATCCACTGCGCAGGCTGGAAGGGCACACCCATGTGGGGAGAGCCCTTCCCAAATCTTCGTCCGTGAAGTCTGGCCACACATACATACTTAGGAGAGCATCACACACCCAAAGAGCTGCCTGCTGGGTGTCCACAAATCTAACAGTTTGTAGACTATGGCCTTCTCCCCTCAGCCTTATCTTCAGTGTCATGGCTTCTTTGCACAGCTTGCTATAGTAGCAATGTTTTAAGTCAGTTAACAACGACCAACCCTTGTTGATGTAGTTGCCTCACTTTGTTTCCAGCCATCTTCACTGCAGGGCTCTTGTAACTCAAGACCTTATTATTTTATACTCAACTTGAGTTGAGTTACAGGACGGACTTACGTCTTTCTGTATCATTTTCACAACAAGGAGAGGCATCTCTCTGTGTGCTGGATGAAGGCAGTTGCCCAGGTCCTGGCAGATGGTCTTCACCACCACATAACATAGCTCATCCACACCACAAGGGAAGTACTTGTTTCCCCAGTCAAAGGCATGAGATGAGTGCTTACAGCATCTGTGCTTTGTAACATGGCCTGTGGGAGGCCATAAGCAGCACAACTACACTGTAGTCACTGCTGTTGCCCCTTATGGTCCTATTTTTCTTTTTATTTTGTTCATTTTATACCTCACTGCACATGATGGTTTTTGCTTTGCCTCCAGATTGCACACAGCCAGCTATTGTTTTTTGCAGATATTTGTGTACCTTTTCCATTAGCCAGCTTTATGCTTCCAGTTGCCAAATCCCTGCTTGTCAATGAGCCAGGCAGGCCACTTCAACATCAACCAGGGCAACTAGAAAGTAAGTGCATACTGTTAAGCAGTGTACATAGGGTTGATTTATTCCATTGCCCATGCCTCTGGTTACAATCCCTAATAGACACTCCTCAAGTGGCTGCTTGGACTTTACGCCCAAGCCTCTGGTTTCCAGGACTTAATGAGAGTCAGGACACAAATCCAGAGCAGATGTTCCCACTGCAAATGCTGGGTTTGACGCCGTGGTCTAATTGTCTTTGCCCTGCATCTAATGCTTATCTAACCAAGCCTTTTTAGCAGGTGCTGTGTGCTTGAAAGTAGTCTCCAAAGCCATCTCTTTTTTTCACTTTGAGAATGGCGAGACACATAAGTTATCTGGGTTTCTTACCCATACATTATCCAGTGTGACTTTCTTACTTCATTCTTAAAGTACAAAGCTGATCTCTCCTCCAAAACATCTCTTCACCTTACTGTTTTCTCATTTATACGTCTAAAAATTAGCAACAGTCACAAAGGTATTAGAGCACTACCAAATGTGGATGTTAACAAACATTTTCTCATGAGACTTTGGAAATTATTTGACACAATTCCAGTTAGCAAGTGCTGACCCATAATTAGAGTAAAAGGAATTAAATCAAAATTCATCTATTTTATATAAACTTATTTCCCATTTTACAATAGCAGTGTATCAGGGCCATGGTGTCCCATGTGAGAATAAAAGAAGAAATAGCAATTTAGATCACAAGTCTGCAAAGTAAAGTTTCCATCTAACATGATGAAGGATATCACAGCAAGACATGAGACACTGTAATGGAACTATTTCTAATACGCTTTCCATCCAGTAGATGCCTTTGTGCTTATGGTGTGCCAAACAGAGGATGGCAATCGGTTAACAAGGCAAACAGAGCTGGAACTCAAGCTGTGTGGAAGTTTCTATTTTTTGGTGCATGGAGCCTGAAACTCTTTATCTGAACATCTGCCTCATTAAGAGATATTGTGATGTTATTCACAACAGCAACAAAGAGCTATGGAAAGCACTTTTCTATCTCTCTTTTTCCTACTCATGTTCCACACCCCCCTTCAGAACTTTTCCACAACAGATGTATGTCACAACATTTACTGTTGGCTTTCACTGTGCTTACCCACAAAAATGGTAATGTTGTGCTTCAAGGGAGCATCATGGAAACCAGGCCAGTGATTTCTCAGTGTTTCTGAAGTAATAATCTATGCAATTTTATTGTTGTTTCTGCTGTTGTGAGAGACCTTAAACTGGGAACAAGGGATTATCTGCAAGTAATCTGCAATTACAAAGATATTGTCTGCACCTTCCTCAGAATCAAACTGAAAAGGCTGAATTTATATACACGGTTTTGGAGTTCTGTGCTACACTGAGGGGCAGCTGCATGAGGGAGAAGAATTTTAAGCTGTCCCTCAAACAGGATTGAAAACAGTGCTTTTCCAATATTTCTTCCTTCCTCAGCCTCTTTGATACCTCATAAAAAATAATGAAGGTTACTAGAAAAACCTGTATTGCACACCCCCTTTTAATAGGAGACCAGCTTCACACTGTTGTTATTATTTTTTCTTCTTAATCTTACTTACTGTTGTTTTTTGGCTTTGATTTTCTAATTGGTGACCTCCTGCTCCATCCTCACTTAGAAAGGCTGGCCAATGATCACAGCATTTTTAAAACAAGGCCAAGGATTCCTTGTCTCTACACCCCGATAGACTATTGATATTTTAATATACCTAAAACCAGCCAGAGTGGTTGAAACCAAGGCTATCCTCCACAGAAATAAAGCAATTCCTTAGGAAAGTGCTATAATTATCCAAAAGGTGGGTGAACAGGGATACAGGACTCTGAGATCAAAGAAAACATTAACAACTCCCCAAAATTCCTTTTCCTGCCATAGTACAGCATCTAGCACATTGATAAATTGGATTTTATGACTGCAGCTTCCAGGATGCAGAGCTGTACACAGACCAATCCAGAAGGAAATGGAGATTTCAAGGAATTTATTCCCAGATATTTGCTTGTCTTTAAGCAGACATGACTTGCCAGAGTAGGATGAATGGGTGTTGCACCTTGCAGGCTGTTCTATAATATTAAAGCAAACCATATCTTTAGCCAGCATGTGCTGGCAGTTGTTCCTTTAGGAACATTTGGCACAAACACAGGAGACACTAAGTGCTTGTGCTGAGACCTACCAGTCATCCACTGTCTCCTAGGCCAAAAATTAAATAAGCAGTGTGGATATAGCCCCAAAATTTCAACAGAGTGAGCAGCCAGGGTAGTGAGGAGCCATTAACTGATTTTAATAAACATTGGGAAACTTTGTTGCCGCACACAGGTAAATATTTGGGTCAGGGTTCAGTGATTGCCTTAGTGAACGACATGAAGAAACATCACTTACTCCCTCATTCTTCTTTCATTCCCTTTGCTATTGGTCAGAGCCTCATCTGATTTACCCTGAAAAACTCCCCCCACAGTGATGATGTCAGATAGAGTGCTACAGGTGAAAATCCATACAGAAAGAAGACCAAGCCCCAGCAAATCTAAAAAATACATCCAGAGTATTCATGCTCTAAACTCATCTCCCAGCATGAGTGTTTGGGATCCAAAGCATTTTATTTCATATGATTAACAGAAGGAACTGTTTAATAATAAGAGCGTGTGCCTGGATCCCTTCTTCTCAACCTCCACTTGTCATACTCTGTGTGATGAGCAAGGTTTAAAAATGTATTCAGGAGAACATCACTCTGCAGAAGCAAAGTCTCCAATTGTGAACCAATTCAAGGTGTTCCGTCTTTGAGATCATTTTCTGGGCCCTGGCTGGCCCCACAGTGAATAGCATATACCCAATACACAGGTCTGTTTAGCTTTAAAAGACTGCTTGAGTGGATATAGGAAAATATTGATGTCCCTATGCCATTATTTTTCAAAAATAAACTATATTAAATTAATCACCTTTTTAAAGTCCTGAGTTTTTATTTTCTTCATCTTTTGGTTTTTTTCCTCAGTCCCTTGTGTTCATGTGAGCTCCTAGGCACAGGCATGTGGAAACACAGGCACATACTTTGGCTCCTGGGTATGTGTTTAGGAGTTTGTTACAAAATTGTTCACCATAGTCTCCTAAATTGATTACTGCAATAAGCACTAAAGGATGAGAAAGGCATCAGCTGAAACAAAGAGGGTATTTTACGGATTAAAAGCATCCCCTGAAAGTGCCTGAGATACGTGGAAGTTACTCTTTTGTTTTATATTGACAAACAAGCAAAGAGTGAAGTAGGGAAATCTGAGCACACCATTCATTACCCTCAACACAATGTTGCCCGAAGGACCTCTTGTCAGAAAGACTTTGTTCCTGTGTTTTCTTTCTCCAGCCCCAGTCTTGGATCTGGGTTGGCAGCTGGCTGAACATGAGCCAGCAATGTGCCCAGGTGGCCAAAAAGGCCAATGGCATCATCAAAAATAGTGTGGCCAGCAGGACCAGGTCAGTGATTGCCCCTCTGTACTCGGCACTGGTGAGGCTGCATCTCGAGTCCTGTGTGCAGTTCTGGGCCCCTCATAAAAAAGATACTGTGGTACTGAAGTGAGTCCAGACAAGGGAAAAAAAGTCACTGAAGGATTTAGAGAGTAAGTCCTATGAGAGGCAGCTGAGGGAGCTAAGGGTGTTTATCCTGGAGAAAAGGAGGCTCAAGGGGGGACCTTATCACTCTCTACAGCTTCCTGAAAGGAGGGTGTAGTCAGGTGGGGCTCAGCCTCTTCTTCCAGGCCACTAGCAATAGGATGAGAGTACACAGGCTCAAGCTGCAGCAGGGGAGGATCATTTTGGGCATCAGGAAGAATTTCTTCGTGTAAAGGGTTGTTAAACATTAAAATGGACTGCCCAGTGAAGTGGTGGAGTCACCATCCCTGACAGAGTTCAAGAAATGATTGATCTTAGCACTTAGTGCTATGGTGTAGTTGCCAAGGTGGAGTTTGGTCAAAGGTTGGACTCAAAGATCTTGGAGGTCTTTTCCAACCTAAATGATTCTGTGATTGTGTGGATACTTCAGATGTTAAAAATTAGTTGGTATTTCACTAAGTTGCCTTACCTGGTATGACCTCAGTGTAATCACTGTGTGGTGTCACACCTTGTAGCACAAGAACTCTCTTCTCAGCTACAAACACAATTGTGGTAGTTCTGCAAAGGACCTCCACCCCAGCCCTGGGGATCTCACTCTAGTGATGGACTTTGCAACTAGATCTGGCTCCAGTCCCTTCAAGAAAATAGGGCATTCGATGCTTATCTTTGACTTTTGTGTTATTGTAAAATATTGACTGTAGCTAGCATTAAGTTGCTTGGGTAATGCAAGGTTTTCTGCTCAGAAATAAAAAATTGGGCAGGACCAAATAAAAATTGCTTACCTGGCCCTTGCAGGATGTTAAACTCATTTCTGATTAAAAAAAATAAATGTATGTGAGTATGCCAAAGGTACTCACATAAAACAGAACAATTATGTGCTTCAACTCACATTCAGCTGCACTCAAAACCAGCTCATGGGCAGGAGGATGCCAATACCTGGTTGCAGTGAGGACACAAGCAGCAAAGAGCAGTTTTAACCTAGGACATTCTGAGCTAAAGCAAGAAACTAAGGCAAGGTCCCTGATACACAGATTGTACTCGGTGTACATCCTCCATGTACTACAAGCAAGCCACTGCCATACTCTGCTCCATGGGATTCAAAGGTGCAAGTCTCCAGAAACTAAAATTCCAACAGCTACATACCTAAAAGCACCACCCAGAAAGGTATATCTGAAATTTCTAAGCACCACTGTTGGAGGAAGCTGGTGTGCAGAGCCCTAAGAAATTAGGACAAAAAGGTTTCACAGCACTCTCTCCTGTTCCCAAGAGATGGAAGGGTGCAAAGACACAAGCATGAAGATTTTTGTAGACTCACACCTAAAGCTACCCCAGTCTGAGGCAGGAAGGAATGGATGGGCTGGGGAAGCAGCCACATGTGGTGGCAGCTGCATCTTTGCAATTGCTGATAAAAAAAGCTTCACTGTGACCATACTGCTCCAGGTGGGCTATCTCAGCTGATCCTGGTCAACATGGGACTGATGGGACCCTGGAATTGTTTTGTAGGCATTTTCAAAGCCCACATCTACCAAATTATTTTGAGTTGGATGAAAGAAAGTACTGGATATACTTTGGACAACAGTCCTGTAATAGTAAGGGATGAATTAAATTACTCAGTAAGTCTTCTCTATCTCTAATCTCCGTGATTACATGAGACATGAGAGATGGGGTTTTTAGAACCAATAATATTCATAAACTAAATATCTTTCATCCAGGAGAGAAAGACAAAAATTGAAAAGTGTGCTAAAATCCAATCACTGTGTTCATAAATCAATTCATTCACAAGACTTTTTTCTTTTCCCAGACATTTGGGTAGAAGTAGCTCATGAGAAAAGGCTCTAACTAATGCCTTGGGCAATGGAGAAATCCAAAAAGCACTTTCCTGCTTCACAGACATGTTTAACATAAAAGAAATTTAAACGTGATAATTTTTCAGTTCAACAGCTTTTGACTTTATAATGAATAAAAATTTGAGCAAAGAAGAAGAGGAATGAGAAGAAGAAAGAAACACTTCATTAAAAAGTACTTCAGTCAGAAGCCTTGTGTACTGATAGAATAGCCAAGGACATTCACAATTTTGAGGACAATTCAAGGACATTCTGACATTCACATTTTTGAAGATTATGGCTAGATTTACCAGTAATATCTTTTTTTTTTTTTAATGAGAGTTATTATCAACATACTATGTTTGCTGGTGAAACTTGAATACTGACCCATGCATGTGAGGCGCTGGCTATTGCATTTTGCCATAATAAATAATTTTAAAATTAATAATTCTACTTTGTTTTGTTTAAAACTCCCAAAAGTATTAATTTTTTGGTCACCTCACACTGGGTCTTCATTTGGAGAAGATGATTCCCCCAGTTCCAGTGGTGTCAGTGGTGAAGGCAGACTGGAGCTCTCAGGCTCTACTTTTTCCCAGTTCTGCTTTTCTTCTGTCAGAAGGTTCCTGGTGAGGACCTAGCCCACCCCAAGCCCAGCATGGAGAGTGGTACAGAAAGCATTACTTTGGCCATGAAAAGTCATTAGTAACTACCTACTGCTTATAGACCACTAAATGGCTTGGAAAGGTCTAAAACTAGGCACTGTAACAAATGCCAGCTTAGTCATGTTTCATTTCTTCTATTTAACGGTTCTGATCATTATTTTTCTTACAGCGAGGTAATTAAGTGTATCTGTCATGTATTTGACTTTTAAGGTTACAGGCATTTGGTGAAACATTAAATGAAAACAGCAGTGATTCAGAGTTGTTGAATTTCTAATATAATATTAATCTTCACTCAGCCTTTTATGCATCATTCACACACACTCATATGGGCAATCACTCCCCCTGCTTGATTTTCCAAAACCTTTCCTTCATGTCAATCATTATTTTAATAGGGTAACAGCAGAATGCTTCTGTCTCTTCACAAAACACAGGGACAGCTCTTCCTCATCTCCAGCAGGCAATGGAGGGATTTCAGTTTCCCAGAAAAAATGTGCATTTTTCAGTCAAGGCAGTCTTTCTTTACACTATAGGTACCAGACACAAGGAAAGGCCTTATGAAAACTACCTGTGATGTCTCTTCTCCACCATTAGAGACTGTAACTGGAGACAAAATAGTTCCCAAATACAGAGTCAAGCTGTGTCTAAGGACAGCAAAACTGTTCACAAAGTCTGGGATCCCTGCAATGCTTTTAGTGGCAGAAAGACTCATCTTGGTGCTGGAAAACAATAGTAGACATTTAGGCTGCCTTAACTCTGCTGTCACAAAGGTCAAAACCTGACTTACTGGGGATGACAATTAGGCCAGCAGCAACTCTTGAATGAAACTCATGGAAGGTGCTGCCATGTATTTTCCACATTTCTATCAGTATAGAGAGAGCAGAATTTTATTCCTCATTCCTACAGAATTTGTTATTACCTTCTCTGGAAGGGCCTCTCTATTTCATAAAGCACAAGCCACCAGGAGTATCACTAAGGTTATTTCCATAGCTTCATTCACAATATACTTTCTAAAACTCAGTGTTTTATACTCTGTCATCCATGGAGCCTGGCAAGACAGAAGACTATTTCTACAGAGTCAAAGAAAGGTAAATAAGAAAAACGATATTGTTTTCCATAGGTTTAAATTTGCTACTAGTGCCTGTTCCCACCAGGGAATGGTTTCAGATAAAAAGTTGGAATATATACATTTAGAGTATAGAAAGCTTCTAGGAAATAGAAGGAAAAAGCCTTTTAACTACTAAGCATGCATTCAGTTGGCTAAATGTAGCTTCCTGTTCTTAAACATTCCATTCTACACTAGTCGCATATGGATCTCATCAGAATTAGTGGATATCCAGGCAAGAGAGTGAGCAGAGTCTGGGGGTGGGCACCTCCTCTGAAAACAGGTATCTGTAATGCTGCTGTCGGAGCCCATTTCTCTTATGCTTGGAAAGGAAGCCCAGGATGATACTATGGATGTCTAAAGCTATGGGACAATAAATCCAGCTGATTCATTAAACTCAAGTGGCTAAGCATGGCAGGGCTCAAGAGGCAGCTCTTCCCTCCCACCCTGAGCAGTGTGTGATCCCTGCACACCAAGCTGAATTAAAGTCAGCAATCTCAGGCTGAGAAGGGCTCCTCGCCTGTCCAGAGTGTTCATTGCTCATTCTCAGTGCCTTCATCTGCACAGTGCAAGCTGCCCCCAGCATAAATAAACAGGCTTGTCTCATCAGAGAACAAAGGCAAAGACAAACATATACAAAGCTGAACTATCATTCTGTCACCAGACCTTCTGTAATACTATCAATATTTTAAACAGCCTCCTTGTCCCTGTTCAAAATGTGGGCTGCCTTCTTTTTTTTCTCAAAATAAACACAGTATTTTTAATTTTCCAAAAATACCCTGCAGGCTCAGATGTGTCTACTGACTGTGTACAGACTGAAAGAAATAAGAGAACAGCACTACAAAAAAAAAGTTTGATATCCATACAAATAGTTCTGCACAGCTCCAGAGGCCATTGACAGGCTGTGCTCAAAAGATGGC
>JAWWLZ010000082.1:6172916-6188649 GCA_035041345.1 Poliocrania exsul | reverse complement strand
TGTGTGTGTGTGTAAACCTGTTGGATCCAAACTTTTTTCATAAACTCTATAATCTTGTCTTGTGGAGTAGATAAAATAAATCCATCTTTTTACTAACTGTGCCCCACCTGTGGGAAATAAGGACTGGAGCCTAAATTAAACCTATTATCTAATGGAAGAGAATCAGGGAAATATGGGGAACTTCAGACCAGTATGTTCTCTAGGATTCCTCTACTGAGAAGACAGATTTCTGGGTGCTGGAAAATCTTCATTTTCTATTTCTCATCCGTGGATGACGCATTTCAAGAACTGGATAATTATCTAAAGTAGCCAGCTATTGAATTTTTTCATTTCCCATTGGTATGAAAAGTAAGCACATACTTTTTGCTAGGCAGAACAGTAATCAATAAGTAATGGAGAAGTAATTTGTCTGATGACATCAACTGGATACCAGTCCTTCAGCACCTCTATTAATAAATGTCATGTACCCATGCCAGGAAACTGGAGATGACATTGAGCTTTGAAGTCATGGTATTGACTATGAAATATTTCTAAATTATATCTCAATCTATATTGCCGGTTTCCACATGGGATTCTAGATTAGATGTGCCTCTCATTTCCATTAGCTGTAGTTGAGAGCAACTCCACTGGTTAACTCCAGTCTTAAATTAGTGTTGCTGAAGACAAGAACTTGGTTCACTATGTAAGTATCAGATGCAAGTTTAACACTTTGCAAATTTCTAGCAGGGCTCTCAGGGTAAACAAACATCTCTCTGCTGAAACTAAATAACTCACCCTGGAGAACTACACATCTAGGTCATAGAATCACAGAATCAATGTTCACCAGAATATACAGATCCAGTGGTATATTTTGCTTCCCTAAAGTAGATAATTCACTTTTTAAATGCAATTTAGGGGTCCAGTTTTCATCCTGAATTCTGTTGTACCTAAACACATCTTCAGAGAACAGAGACTTCTCAGGGTACTGGAAAGGGGTGCAGCAGCATCAGATGATTAACAGCCTTAGAGGCAGAGGGACCTTTCCCTACCTGGGGAACTAAAGAATCTGTGATCCTTTCCTTGCATCCTCCGCCTCATTGCATTGCTCCACATCTGAGATCTTGAAGGCAACTTTGCCACTCACAGGAACAGTTGCAGTAGCTGCCATAGCTGCTTTCTCACTTTTCCTGTGGAATAGACAAAACTTCACCTAATGTCACTAGGATCTTCAGTCCAGCCCTATGTGCCCAACTTGTCCTGTTTCTTCCTCTCAGTTTTATTCCACACTCACTGTTCTAGCCTTTTCTTCACTGAGATTTCTTCTGAAGCCCCTTGCATGTCATTAATTCTTTTGGTTGTTCCAACATATATGATTATGCTGTTTATTAGTGATACTGCCTTTGAATTCAGGGATGCATTTGAGTCTTTCACTACCACTCAGGGATCTGCAGTTGCAAATGAATAGATTCATATACCACTGGACAGGCTTATGATGCTGAAAAAAAGCATCCAATGAATCCTGTGCAATAGTGTATTCTAAGAAAGCTCTTCCAAAATGCATAGGCATTGATTTAAAAGAAGCCCCTTATAGGAAACTAAAACTCTTCTCATGGGTCCAGTGGGGACAAGTTCAGGGCTGAAAATTCAGAATGTAGAGATATGATTGCATCAAACTGTGTATGACAGCACCCATTAACAGGCTGTTACACTCCAAAATCCGAGGCAATCCAAAGTGAAGTGAGCAGATGTAACACAACATGCTACCAGCACACTCCCAGAGTCTCAGAGGAGCCCTGCTTCTATTCATTTTGATTTGCAAAGCAATTAACTAATACAAATTAAGGAAAATAAGAGATAACTGTTAAATCTGGCTGTAAAAAGAACATTCTGACACAACTGTCATAGTGTCAAATTTCTGCAAGTATTTGCTTTGATAGTCCTGAGTCCAACGGGAGCTGCACACATTCAGCACTTGGTATTTTTTTAGTATATGAGAAAATATCATACTCCTTTCTGAAAGACTGCCCACTTTTCCAGAATACATTTGCATGACTGTTTGTAGATAAGATACCAGATATTATTAACAGAAATTGTGACTCATAGAAGTAACTTCAGTGTTAGATGGCTGAACACCTACACTAAAATGTTCTTTCAGTGTAATGAAGTTTTGCTGCAGTTAGTAAAAGTAGCAGGTATCGGGTATTTTTGAAAATCAGACTGCTTTATTCCATGGATAGCTCTGGCACACTCAACCCATTGGCTAAAATCCCATTAGCGGAGTCCCATGAGAAACAGAAAAAGAGTGGTAGTGCTGGCACTTCCTCAGTCCCTGGCCCAGCCTGCAAGTGACACTGCTGTCATTCCCTTCCGCTTATTTCCTTAAGCAGGGAGAGGGCTATTTTTTTTCCTTTTAACCACCAAATTGAATGACAAAAGGACTTTCAGTGGGAGTGAAGTGCAACTTAAGGCAAGTGAAACTTCCTACAGATTCATATCTAACAGGTTTGGGTTTGGGGGGGTTGTTTTTTGTTTCTGCTGAAAAAAAATGGAAGTATTTTAGACATATTGAAGTTTTGTTGTCAAGTTTCACAAAGAAATGCCTTCTAACATGATGGAACATTTCTATTTAACAGCTTCCAAAAGGAAGCTCTTGAGTTTGTCACTTTGAAGTCACAATTTCAGTTCAAAAGCAGAGGGAAAACAAGGCTTTTACAGCCCACCCAAATGAAACTAAACATTTCAAAACAAGTATTATGAATACAGTGTAAACAGAAGCGCACAAAAACAGACTCCCTCATAAGAGAAGGGGCTGGAGAAGGAGGTCTGACAAGCCTGACAGCCTTCAGTGTGTGTCTGAGGTGATGCCCAGGACAACAAAGCCATGAGGACAGACCTAAAGGTGGTCCGTTCTCCACTCTGCTTGTCCATCTCCACTTTCTGCTTTATTAAATCCCTGTCTGTGCCTGTGATCTTGCCACACTGCTGCTCAACACAGCCAGGTGTTCTGCAACATTGGGAGCTACTGTCCCCTCCTGGACAGAAGTATAGATGCTCTGTCTGGAAATTCAAGGTCCTCTGCCCAAATATTTCACTTTTTCACCCCCAACTCCACAAGGAAAGTATTGTTCTTTTTGTGGTTGGTATTTAACTGTGGATCATAGTTTACTGTTTTGAGTTCTGGCCACATCTCAAGGTATGGCTGGAGCGGAAGGTCACTGTTTGCTGTTTGCTGGAGTATTCGGTTTGGCATGTGGGTCTTACTCCTTGCTTTGTATAGACAGATTACTCAAATGAAAAGGAACTTGATAGCAGAGTTTAGTTGATTGAAAAAAAAAAGTTACTCTTTCATTAGTTAAAAAGCCTGGCAGAATCTCTACTTGGACACAGAAGGTTCTCAGCATGAAAGCACTGCCCAAGTCTAATGAGCACCAATTCATATCTAAGGTGTTGTGTACAGTTTTGAAACCTGCCTAACATTTGTAAAGGATCTCAATAATGCAAAAATAATTTCTGAAAATGCTCTTTAGTTTCTTTATTAGCTTTAAGATTAAGACAAACACTTTCAATGGCTTGTGGAAGCTAAAAACTATGAGACTGCATATTTGTAAACAATTATACCAAGACTATCTTGGCAGATCTTACAAACTGTAACCTGGTTCTTCAGGTGACAAAAAATGCCAAGTGATAGTTGTACCATTGTTGCAGGAACTGGCAAGAGTCACCATGTGCTAACCCAGAGGAAATTGCTTCATGTTATTAAGAAAACAAGCAAAAAATAATAATATTAACCCCTCCAAACACACATACACACACAAAACCCCAAAAGCCAAATCAAACTAAAAAGAAAAAAAAAGCAAACAAAAAACCCCAACAACCAAACAAAAAACACCCCCCCCCCCGCCACCAACTCCAAACAACCACCATGAAGGTGAATTTCTTAGTTTTTGTTTTAACCATAGAGCTGCAAGCTAACAACCACATTTTGTTTTCATAATGCCTTTCTCCCCAAAGACAAAGAAATACTTCCATTTCTTTGCTGCATGTGTTCATCTGTAAAGTGTAAGTCTGGAAAGACATTGTGTTTTTGACAGGTGCTGATTCAACTTGGCCACAGAATATCCTGGCACACCAGTACTTTTCCGAACAGTTGTCTTTGTGCTCACCAGAGCTAAAATAGAGACATGGAATTGATTTTCCAAGGAAATGGCAAAATGGATTGAACAATTTGTGTAGTATTTGGAAGCAAGGAGCATGACTGTTGGTTTTATTGTCTCAAAAGAATTCAGATTATAATATGCTGGCAGTGAAATATGATAGCAGTAGAAACAAAGCATCCATGAGGAGGAGAACACACCTACTTATGGCAAATCTCCATAAAGGCTTTTGCCTTCAATATTACTTGAGATGATGTTTATTACATAGATTTATTACCCTACCCAGAAAGCATTTTTGGTGAGTTCTTCTTATGTTGTCATCATATTATCCCTAAAATGGGGAAAGTATTACTAAAAATTGAAGTGCTTTAAAAAGACACTTTTAAAATGATCTTTCATGAGCAACAATCATCTAAGTAATTCATGTGTTTAATTGCAAGTAGTAAGAGAAGAACCAGAAAAGTTTAGCAATTAAGAGGGATTTTCCCCTTTGCTCACTTTTCTGAAACGACAGAAGCTGTGAGAGCAGAAATGATAAATGAGGATCTGAAGACATCTTTAGCTTTGTAGTTTGGGATGTTTGAAATACGAGAGACAAAGCAATATCATCAGTGTATTAGATGACAATTTTTCCATTAGCTGAATATAACTGCAGGGAGAGTGATGCTGCACTGACCACAGGAGAGGGAATAAACAAGAAGGCTCATAGTCCTGTGGCTAATCAGGTCTCAAGATATTTGGTTCCAGCTATTACACAAGCTCTTTACATGTGACCTTGGACAAGGTACTTGGGACTAAATTTTCCAACATTCAGATCCTCAAGGTCCTTAAATATGTGGAGATGACTACATTGTTTTCAAAAATTCATCAACAAAAATTAGAGAATATATGTTCCTAGACTTGCACAATTTCCAGAATTGTCACATTTATTCTCCTTGTTCCTACCACCACCTACAGTTCTATCTCCTGTATTTGTCATATCTACTGGTACTATGAGATCCCCTCATCAGAGCAGGTGATTGAACAGAGACAAGCAGAATAATAACAGCAGGAATCAGAAGTATCCAAAGGAGGAATGCTTTGAAGAAAATTTGAAGATGAAAACAAGCACGTTAATGTAAGTATTCTGTCATAAACTGATAAAATTTTGAAACATCAGACCCACAGTGGTGACTTGGAATGGTTCTGATTAATGTGAACTTGCTCTCTGTGACTGCGAGAAAAGGCTATGAAGAAAATCAGACTTCTAATTCTTATTCCATTTGGACAGATCCAAGGAGAAATAAAAGTGATGTATACTTTGTCAACTGCCACCAATACACTTGGGGCTTTTTCTAGTAGGTCATAATGACATAGTAGAAGAATAAAGGATGTGAAGCATAAAATCCATTCTAACTGCATTCAGATTATTAACTTCAACTTTTCTGACCATTTCAGGATGTGCAAAAAGAATAAAAAATGCCAAGCTGTCAAAATGGAAAACACAACAAAACCAAACAAAACCCAAAACAAACAAACAAACCAACCCCCAAACCAAAACAAATAAGCAAACAAAAAAAACCCCCACCACAACCACCAAACCCCATGAAAGTCTTCCAGGCTGTGTGGCTGAGCCATAGATGTTCAGCAGCATAACAGACACAAATTGATTGTGTGGGTCACCAAGAAATCTTGATCAAGAGAGCAGGTAACACAGAGCTCTGCCCTGAATAGTAACACTTATGCAGCAGAAATATCTGATCTTGATATTGAAGAAGACAGTGACAAAACTTCAAAGGAAGAAGGACTTCAGAGAAAGCAGCACTGGGGCCAACATTATGCAACACATCAAATGAATTTTTAATAAACTGGTTTTGGTTTGATCACTCTCTCAGATTTTCACTTGTTACCAGTGATACAACCACCACAACAGCAATTCAGATATTCCACAACAGTTTTGATTCCTAGAAGAAGCACAAATCAACTGTGCTTTTTAATGCCCAATATAGAGTCCATTATACCATAGAGGAGTAACTGCACAGTCTTCTGAGAACAACATAGATATCAATTATTCTGTGTATAAACATAGTCACAGAAGATATAGTCTATTTGGAGGATCACACAATAGTATCCTAATTGTGGGGAAATGTCCTTTTACATATTTTAAAATGAAAGAAATAATGAGCCACTGCAATATAGTTCTGGTTAAGTGGGAGATACTCCTATTTACATACATTGTAAAACTCCCACTGACTCATTGGAAGCAAAATAAAAGGTAAATAAGAGCTCAGGCTTGAAATGTTTATCATCCATGAATCCATTATCAGGACTGTTGGGATGGAAGCTGTCTGTGGAGCCCAGATGCATCTGAGAAGGACCCATCTCCCAGGACCTTTGCTCATTGGTCTTGTTGCATTGATTTGGGGTGTGTGATTGGTAGTAAGTGGAGCTGGCCACTAATTTTCAATTTACTTTGTTTCTTCAATGACACCATGAGGAAAGGAGAATGGGGAAGTCTGCCAGAGGAATCAATGGGGTAGGAGAGTTCTTCTTCCTAAGGAACATAAGAATAAATTATATTTTTGATGGTGAATTTCAGAATTAGGTGCTACTTTGTGACTCAATATTTTACAATATTGACACTTTCAAAGAGAAACTTTCACAGAAACTGTGACAAAAATTTCTTTCCAGAATGTTTGAATCAAGTTTTTACTATTTCTGCAATTTTAAAACACAGACTTGTTTCATTCTGATGTGCAAGCAAATGTTGAAGCACTGACATGTCCCTCAGTACTGCAATTCTGTTCTCCTTGTGGTTCTGGTTTAAAGCTTTTCTGCTCCACTTTCCTCTGCTTTTGCAATTGCGAAGGGAAATGTTAACTCAGCTAGAGAAAGCTTTTGCTCTTGTCATTGCTGTTAAGGATAAAGCCCAGCAGAAAAAAACAAATACAGGAAAGCATTTTTCTCTCTCAAAAAAAAAAAATTCATTTGACATTTCTGCTTTACAAACCTGTGTCAAATCCTTTGCACCCCTACCTGACAACAATTCATGCAACACCTCAAAAGAAGGAAGATTTGATGTGAACATTACAGCTGGAATTGTACTATTAGGATAGTTTTGGGGTCAGTGTTCTGTGCTGTCCTTCTTAGTAACTACCCCTACTCGACAGATCCAGGGGGGAAGCACTGACAGCATCCCAACATTCCCTGAGGTTCTGTGCATCCCCCACTTACACACATTTTGGGGTCCAGCCCAGCTGGTCTGAGCTTTCTGGCTCTGACCCTCCTCGTTCCCTTCCCATCAGACTGCCCCAGGAGAAGAGGAAAAGGAACAGCCCTTAACAGTGGACAGCCACACTGTACAAAAAATCTTTGCATCTTGGGGAACCCCTGCCAAGGACCATTATCAGGCATGGCATTACAGTTATTAATATTATTACCTCGGGTTACACCTGTGGACAGAACAAAATGCTGAAGAGAAATGTGCCAAGCCACATTATATGTACTGTAAAGTTGCTCCAGCATTTCTCACAAAAGCAGCTCCCTCCTGGGACCCCTAAATTTCCATTTCAGCCACTGGACAACAGTGGAACTTTGTGCACTGGGCATTTGCAGGAATGCAGCTTCCCACATGCACAGGGAGTTATGAACAATGTTTGATGCTTGTGGCTCCTGGGCTTTAGAAATCTGTTCCTTGGGTTTTATTCAGACAGTTTTATACTCTTTTATGGAGTTGCAACATTTTCTTGGAGAAACATTCCTAACCAAAGTTGTTTCTAATAGCTCCCTCTCTGGTAGGAAAATTATTTTTCCCCGAGGTTTATAGCTCTTTAAATAAACACTGTCTCATTCTTTTCCATGCCATGTATCTCTCTACTGTTAATTACACTGAACTTCTCTTGACCTCTTGTTCAGGCAAAATGAAAATGAACAGGTTGCTTAACTAAGTATGACCTGCTTGTCACAGCAGTGCTAACAGCTCTGCAGTCACCTTCCTGCCTTTTCATCATTTAGTGCTTCATGGCATTTTTTATGAAGACTAGAACAAGGGGCAATGGCTTTAAACTGAAAGAGGGTAGGTTTAAATTAGATATTAAGAAGAAATCCTTTACTGTGAGGGTGGTGAGGCACTGGCACAGGTTGCCCAGAGATACTGTGGATGCTCCATCCCTGGAAGTGTTCAAGGCCAAGTGAAATAGGAGTTTGAACAACCTGGCCCTTTCCTTTTCCAACACTGTTCTTCATGCATGACACAAAAGTCAGAGATAAGTTCTCTGCTCAGGTAATCAGAGGTTGTATAGTATTAGAATGCAGCCAAACTGATGTGAATGAAAAGGCAAAGTCAAAGAGTGGATAAACATGTAAGGCAAATTAAATTTATGTGATGGGATGTCTTTACTGCCAATGGGCTCTCTGAATCACTTGGATCCAGTGGCAAAACAGCCTAAGTGTTTTGACATGTCGTGTCCAGAGGCTTCTCTCCCTCATGACTGCACACCCAAAAGCTATTTGCCATTTCTGTTATGTAAGGCAATTCTTGCTGGCCACCACTGCTTGTTTTTCCCTGAGTAAAATGCACTCAGGCTCCCTCCATGCAACTGTGGAATGTGCAGCCTGTGCTAATTTGAAGGACATCTCTCCTCCTCCTCCCCGATGATCCAGAAATACAGCAGTGAAGTGCCTTAATGGTAGCATCAAATAGCCTTATGCCATGCATTTTTAATTTCTAAAATGGTCCTTGTTAGAGTTTCAGGGTTCAGAGAACTAGTGTGAAACATTGCTAAAATGGATAAAAACATCTTTCTTAAGAACAATCATCCAATTCAAGCTGCATCACTCCATTCAGTTATTGACACTTTCTGGCAACTATTATGGCTTTATTGGTACAGTGTCCAAAGGCCTGATAACCATTAATAATTTTGTGGCCTCATAGCACCCTAGAGATGTGGCAGTGCAAAATATAAAGATTTAAGTCATTGCTGGTTGAAGAAAATGTCCATGCACAGTGCAAGCTCTTAACACAGGCTCTGAGGTGATGTACAGTATCAAGAGGATTATGAACTGCCACCACACTACAGATCATAACTCGGTCCTCATTGTCAGAAATGTTCATCCAATCTCAATATCCCAGTTTGGGGCATGAGGGAATTGGTTCAGTTGTCAGAGGATTTGATCCCAGGAAGTCCCCTTGCACCATCTAGAGACAAACTTTGTTTCTTGGGCCTCCCATACTGCCTGGAGAGTAGTTGGGCTTCACAACACAGTCAAATAGGAAAGGTAATTAAAGTGTCTTTTTGAGTACCTACCACTCCAGAAGTTCTCCTAGAGAGAGACTTAGAATATCTAGCTGCAAAGCTCCCCTTTCCCTCTTTTCTGCTAGTAAATGTCCAGTAGCTCTTTACAATCCTGCTCCTCCACCCAGAAGCAGAACATTGTGTTACTTTTCTGAGTAAAAATCCACTTTTGAAGTGGACAGTGCTTTATTTCCCAAAGGAAGAAACTGAACAAACAATGCAGACTGTTCCAGGGCTGATCTTTAACACAAATGTTTGATAATAATTTGTTGTTATTTCCGTTGTCCCAGCGCCTGGGGCTGTGATGGTATTATGGTCCTTTATCTCTTGCTGATCCCTCCTTGCTGCAGAACACAACAAATGTATGCTGACTCAGAAGAGAGTCACAGGTTACACTGTCAGCTATCAAAAAAAAAAAAAAAAACCAACAAAAAACCAAAACCAACCAAACAAAAAACCCTAGGATGCTACTTCAGGTCATGATAATACCCTTATCTCTAATAATGTCAAAATTACCTAGAGGTCTCTTATTTCATATATTTTCAAAGCTTCTATATGAGCTACATAAAGCTGAAGCTAATCTTATTTGCTTGAAATGCATTCATTAGCAATGCAGAGACAGATCAGAGCTGTATCACATGTTCCTGTGGTTCCATTAGGATCTTTTGGTGATCAATGACTACTGAGCTCTTAGGGTTGTCATATGGAAAGAAAAAAACTTTAGATAATCCCTTAAAGATCTTAATTATGCAAAAGCAAAATTATTATTTTAATAAGCCAAAAGTATTTAATATTAATCTAGTTGCAACAACTTCTGCCTGAGGATTGAGGATGGCCTACATTAATCACTGAGTGTGTAAAAGCAGGTGATGGCTGAAAAAAAGCTAAGTAGGCAGCATCTGGCAATGGGATCTGCTTGGCAGTTTGTCTCCTTGTAGGTACCAAATTGTGGGATGTTTTGTCTTCATTTCCACTGAGCTCAATGCTCAGAAATTCTAAATGGGGCAATATTTTCAAAAAATGTCTATTGCAAGCAGATAAGGAAATGCTTCTGAGTGTCTGGAGCCCCTGGGTAGGGCAGGGGCTGTCAATCCCTTCCATGCTCTGAATTCATATCTCCAAAGAGAAAAGTTTCAACACGTTCTTAGTCTCATCACATTTCAGCATACCTGCCTTGCATTTTTCCATGTTCCTTTCACTGTATAACTAGGAAGACAGAGAGAATAATAGAGAAGAGATGGATTTTCCATGTGTTCTTTGGATCAAGACTTTGTGATCCCAGTCCTTAACTACATTTGAAGATATTGCTAATTAATTTGATGCCTACATCGAAACAGAGCAGATATTATGCCCTTAATGTAAACACTTCAGCCTTGAGATACTGAGAAAAGAGCAACACAAAACATAGGCAGAGCAGTTAGACTTAGCATCCGGCTTGTGACTTTTTAGTACTTAAAGCTTTTCACATTTAAGGCTTATATTATGCTGAGAAGTATCAGGCTAGGCATGGTGAAAGGCAGAGAAAGGCCGCAAATCTTAGTGGTAGAAAAGGAGTTTTGAGAAAATAGAGTGCAGATGTAACATGAAGGGAAGAAAGAGGAACAAACTTTTCCATTTGATGCCTGCTTCCCTTACCCTGCGGCAGAAACAAGCACTTTGCACAAAGTGGTACTAAAAGCCTTCTCGTCTCTATTGGAAATCACAGTGAACACATTTAGTAAGCAGAGACCTGATTAACTGCCTGCCGTTCCCAGAACAAACCCGATTTACTGCAACCATTTCCCCTGAGACACCTCCTTCTAACAGGGTTTGGACAACATGAGCTACCTCAATATCTCACTGACGGTCCATTCCCCACCCAGAAAGGATGAATGTGAGGTGGATGCACAGTCCTTCCTCCACTCTGAGGGTAAAGCATCTGCTCTGATATCCCCTTGACACTGGCAAGAAATTGGCATCTGAGCACCTGGCACCTCTATGTGCCTAATTTAGTCACAATCCTCACAGACGTTTTCACACTTCTGTTATCAGCTTTCTGAAATTATGTCCACTACAAACAGGCACTGCTGGGTTTTTAACAACTTTGGCAATCAGCCCCAACTTTTTCACTAGATTGGTTTTCAAGAAACCATGAGATGAGGTACCTGTGAAGCTTTTACAGTGGTGCATTCAAATAGTAATATTACCTAATACTTTGACATTGTAACCATAAAGCCAGCCACAGAACAGACCCACAAACAATTCAAGGCAAAGAGTAACAATTTGCCTTCTGAAATTTCAGCCAGGCATCAGTAAAAAGATAAGACTTCTTTTGGTCATTATGGAAAAATATCTATTTATTCATAAAATGGAGATATGCATTATTTTATATTGTGGAGTACTGTTGTTCTTAAACAGAGAGGAAGCTGATTTTCAGAAACCAGTTTCAAAAGCGCTGATGTAGAAATATGAATCATTTTCATAGTCTAACAAATCAAAACCAGTTACTTTACAGCAACTGACCTGTGTTCATGCTTTTAGTCCCCAGTAAGTTAAAAGGTCCCTTTTTCATTGTGTGTTAGCCCCAAGTTCCTCACATTTACTGTCAGGTCGCTGGAAAGGTGTGCTTGTACCTGAGAAATAATCATGGAGGAGCTGACACAGAGTGGTTTGATAGTCCCCAGAAGTGCATTCATATATTCAAACCTTTCCGTTGCTAAATGTTTGGAAGGACAGGAACATCAGAGCTATCGCACTGTAATTAATGTGCCAGGGGGCCAGAATAAACTATTTTTCCCTGCAATAACTTCAAGCATTTTTCCAAAGTGGTGCTCTAAGCACGTTCAATTTCATCCATCACCATTTTCACAAAGACGAAATTTCTGTTGGGAGGTATTTTTCACTCCTATTTGATACCAGGACTGAAAAAGCTGCAAGACTACAGAACATTATTTGGGTGAATGACTAATTTCAGGTTTCTATAGTTACAGAGTAACAACTACAAAAATAAATTAAGGCATTAAACTTCTATTGACTTCAACAGACAGTGAGCCAAGGCTCCTTCATAAAATTGTTAGCCTAGTTCAGTTTCCCCACTTTGCAGCTAAGACAGGGTTTATTTAGAAGCGTGGTCTACAGGAAAGATCTGTGAGTTAAAGCAGGTATACATTCAGATCTGCAACTTTAGCTTGTACTGTCAGCTACCATGGTGGTGCACACAGCAGTGCTGTCAGAGATCTGCTTCTTTAGCCTTCTGTGCACACAATGAGGGTACATATGCAAGAAGCTGCATAGGTCTGATTTACCTTCCATCTCTGCCTTTTTGGCCTTCCCAAGTTAGGACACAAGAAACAATAAGAAACTGTCAGGCCTAGTCTGAACTCCAAAACCCAAACCCAGACCCATCTGGCTGAACAAGAAACAAACTCCTCCTCTCTGACGTGGAAAACACGTGTGGAATATTTTGTAATATCTACTTCCTTAGATACACTGGTTACTGAGGAAGCCATGGATCAAACCCATTACGATAACCAACACCTTCATCAGGGCAGTGCTTGAATTTACATCTATCCTCTTCCAGCTTAAAACCATTCCACCTTATCCTGTCACTTCATGCCCTTGTCAAAAGTCCCTCTACAGCTCCCTTTTAGTCTCTTTGGCTACTGGAAGGTGTTGTATGGTCTCCCTTGAGTCTTCTCTTGTCCAAACTGAACAACCCCAACTCTGTCTGTGACCCTCCTCTGCACTTATTCCAACAGCTCCTGTACTGCTTACATATGTTGCTAGCATGTATCTCATGAGACTCAAGAATCTACTGATTTGCTTTGATTTAAAGAATCAGGTGAAAGACACCTTCTGCAAAGGTACAGATAAGGATCTGCTGCAGGGGTGGCAGAAATTTGAACAACAAGTGCAGTGACAAAGTTAGATATTGGCATGTCATCTGAAGCTGCTAAGTTACAAGCAGCTAAAGAGTGAAATCATTCACATTTTGTCATGGCCACTAAAAATGATGTCTGGCTTTGGGACTTTTCAGGCACTGTGCACTAAGCCAACTGGAACTGTTAAAAAATTGTGATCAACCTGAATTCCTTTCGTGAGCCTCTATGGCTGGAAAACATAATGAACAACAGGAGAACAAAATCAAAACTCTAAAGGAGAGTCTAAAGTACCGAAATGTGTTGAAGACCATTAGAAACATAAATGAAATAGGATTTTTATATTCTGAAGGCAGTGCATAGCAACAAAAGAAATAAAAGGGTAGTGAAGGATAGGAAAAATCTCAAAGGAATAGAAAATACAGGTGGACGATGCCAACTGCTCCATAATTCCTACCCTACTGAAGTTCTATTTGCCCTGAGGTGACAGGTAAAAGAAGAGCTAGGAAGGCTTACTGAACTTAGAGAGTGAACTGTTGACTGTTTCTCACAATCTAACAAATAGGCCACAAGAACAAGCAGTCTGCCAAACACCACACCACACTTCAATTGTGTAACTCATTGCTGTGATATGTCATACAGGCCAGAAGAATAAATGGATTAAAACACAAATTAGTCATAAGCCATATTAAAGGGTGGCAGGTCTACTGAAGGCTATTAAACACAAAGATTAAAATATGTTTAAGATTAAAGGATTAAATCCTGTGCAATTTCAGGGCCTCTTGTTATTTCCTGAAATTTGCTGGACAGGGGAGACTTCACTTTGTTCTCAGACAACGGCATTTCCAAGTCACAGCTCACAGCATCTTCTTTGTGATGGATTGTGGTCACACATATGTTGCCATTCCTTCAGACACACCCTCTGTCTTTGATGCCTTTGGTCTAGAGATCTTTCTCTGATATTTTTGGTTCCCAGTCACTCTGAGAAGTTTGCCACCATCTTAATTTTGGGACGCTCTCGGAGCTTCACGAAAGTGTCTACCTGTCCAAGAATGCTTTTAAAGAAGCATGTTGTGAGCCCAGTTTTGCTTCTTTGGCTACTTAATTTCTCACTTGTTGTTTGTTTTTTTTTTATTTTTGGTCTACCCCATTTCAGATGACATCGATTTCATTCCAAATGTTACACATTTAAATAGGGATGATTTGCAGCTCCCGAGAACCCCTTCTGCTTGCAGTCACCTCCACTGCCCCTGTCCTGCCTCCACATAGACATAGCACTGACAGTTTCAGTGCATAAAACTCTTCTTAGTTTTGGACCCCAATTTTCAGGGAAAACAACAAGACACTGGAAAACATAGGAAACATCACAGAAGATAACTGGCACTGTGCAGGTGAGCAAAACGTTTCCTTTTAACCTTGAGGCACACATTCTAATCCCCCTGCCCTGTGCTTGGCTTTTGCTGTTAACAACCTGTTGCCTTCACTGCTGAGAGCTCCAAGGTAGAATTTAATGCATCACTTTGAACCTCTTCACCATAATGAAGAGTTAAATCAAGGCTCTGCCTCATATTTCACAGTCCATTTAAGGATGGCTGATGTTTAGGCTCTCTGCCACTCTCCTCCCAGAGATATCCAAACTGAGCTTAGAGCTAACCCTGAACTGTCACAACTCACAGCCCCAGGATTAATGTAAATCATCAACAGCTACTGTTTATATTAATGCCCTGGGCTTCAGCAGTCCTGACTTAATTGCCTTCAAACCTGGAAACATGATTATGTAGTTTGATATCACCGGGTAAGGTGCTAATCCCATCCCTTCCTCTGCTCCTGGGCTGTGGGATCCATGGAAGCCACTCTGCATGGAGTCTCATTTATTTGACTGCATCAGGGTCCTCTGGCTCTCCTTTTGGGGCATGGCAGGCTGCTGGGGCAGAGAGCAGTGAAGGCTTAGTCTGTCTTAAACCAGCTATTAAACTACATATTTTATTTGATAGTTTTACAGGCCAATACAAAGAGAGACCAAGGCACCACTTTTTGCCTGAAGAGGTTGTTTTCCTGGGGTGTGTAATTCAGACAAGCTCCAAGACTGGCGTGTCTGGAGTTTGCCCTTGTTATTGTCAAAAACCCAGAGAAGCAGTTATTTTTGTGGGTCTTTTTGTTATTGTCTGCAAGGAAACAATAATCTTCCAGATGAAAACCCAAACCAAGTTGCTCAGGAAAACCTGTAGAGACTTCATTCTGTTCAGCTTCAAAAGTGCAATAAAAAAAAAAAATCACTGTTGCCAGCAAAACAAACAACACATATTAAGCCTTTTTATCACCATGTCTAATGTTTTACTAGCTGTGAAATCACATTTTCCAGGATGAACTGTCTCAATAGACTTCTGAAATATTCTGGTAGTGCTCAGTGGCCATCTGAAAGAGGGATTCTGTCCCAGCCACAGACAACAGACAGAAGTCAGATGCGTGA
>JAWWLZ010000082.1:6121840-6136576 GCA_035041345.1 Poliocrania exsul | reverse complement strand
GATCAATTATCTGCTGGTCAAGGAGGAGAGTGACAACCAATCTTGGCAATTGTTGATTCAAAATTAAAGTTATAGAGTTGGGTAATGTGCTCAAAAAAGAGATAAGGAATGACTGGGAAGCTACAAAATACAGAGGTATTTGATTAAAAGTGGGTTTTATCTTAATTCATGTCAAAATTGCACCCATTTGGCTTAAACTTAATTCAAATAAATAAAAAACAAGAGGAAAAAGTCAAGATTTGAGAAGCTAAAGTGATGTTTTTGCACTAAATAATCTGATAAAAACAAGGCAACCCTGTTTCTTCTCCCTGCACAGTTAATATGTTGAATTGTCTCCACAAATAGTACTTGTCAATGGCTCATAAAAGGAATCAGTTGGCACCTGGTAATGTCAATTTCTGCTCTAAAAAGTGAGTTTGCATTAATGCCAATGTGAGATGCTCTGTTTAACGCTTCTCAGTGGTTTCCAAATGAAATGAACTCAGGAACTGAGTCATTTTCACATGAGATTAGTCCAGTCAAACACACTCTCCTGAAAGAGACAAAAGAAAAGTAAAAAACATAAAGTGTGTTGCTGATGAGGCCACAAACCATTCTGCAGACTTAAATGGAGGCTTTGCACCTCAGTAGATTCTCCTTCAGGAATCTTAAACTCCGCAGAAGTAAAACAGTCCTCCCATGAACCAGTACAACATTCTGGAGTGCAGATAAATGCAAGTATCAGTTTGACTGGAGAGAAGTCAAATAAAAAACTCCAAGAGAAATTGAGCTCTTCAAAAACAATGCTGGAGGTTTTTGTGACTCCAAGATAGACGTATGTGCTAGTTTTTCCATGCTCCAACTGCGTGTCTGCTTATCTTGGATGCAGCTGTTTGTGTGGGGGTGTCACATCAGGAGGCACTTTGGGGTTGGAGATGATGGTGTCCCAAGGAACACAACGTGGGTGACAGTCACAGATAAAGAGGCATCAGAACTGCCTCGGGACAGGTCTGGCACTCACCAGGGTCCTCATCATACACTGTACTCTTGCTGAGAGCTCATTCTTCGTAGCAAAACTTCACTCATTGCAAAAGGCCTGCAACACACGTGGCCCCTTGGAGCCTGAGGAGGATTGAGGAGAGGTGAGTCAGGAGGTCTGGCTGTGGAATATCATATTTATCTCATATATACACAAATGCAAAAACTTCCAGCTTCTCACTTCCAGGCATACAGATAAGCATGTTTAAAATTTTGTGCTATGCATTTATTCTACTTCCTTTCCCTTTTCCCTTTCCTGCCTGAACTCACACGTTCCTCCTGGGATATTGCCACACTTCACATCCTACATCAAAGCTTGGTGCCTAAAGTTTTTGCCAGTGGCACAATTTCAGGTGTGTCCACACTGCCTCCACAAAGACACAAGTTTCCATGACTTCGGTATTCGCAGTCTGGGGTGTTTCTGCAATAAGTTGCCAGCAAATGGTTGGCAAGAGCAGGTCTGTGATGGGAAGTACACAGAGGACACAAGGGAATGTGGGAGGATGCAGAGCCTGCTGGAGTGCTGAGGAGGGATAAATGGTGACCTGATGTAGTATAGATCCAACCTGGGGAACATTTTAGCATCCATGCAATGCATCAGAACTTGAGTAATGCTCAGAGCCTCTCACTCCTGTAGGGTGGCCAGGCAGGATGTGCTGATGTTCAGCCTGAATGAGCACTATGGTGTATCAGGGAGCCAGGGACTGGTCCTGAAGTCATCAGCTGATGCAGAGAGAGCCTTTGGTCCCAGCTCCAGAATGTCAAACTCTCAGTAGTGATGCAAACTCTGGCTTTCTATGCCCTTTTTTCTGTCTCTCTGGTCAGGCAGAACAGAAAGCAGGATAAGACATTGATAGACTAGTAGGATTTGTATGGAACCACAAAACAATTGCCTTGCAAAATCTGGGGAGTTGCAGGAACTTAGACTCTGGCTTATGTGACCCACTCTAGCAGAGTCAACCACTCTACTCTCTGTATTTAAAGGTTCATTCCATCTTGTAGATTGTTTTGTGTGTCCACAATGTGAGGTAAAAGCTGGAAATCTTAAGCTAGTTTTGCAGCACTGACAAAAGTTTTTTCAGCTTTAACTGATCCCAGGAGCATGTGTTTTTTGTAAATGCCATTGGTTTCAATGTCTTTGCAAAGCTACAAATTCTGGGAGGCAAGAAAGACACTCTGATGATAACACACGCAAAGAATCAAATGCACAATTCATTGCTTCCTGCTGTGCACTTGTCTTGGCTACAATGGTAATAAAGTGTATTTGTCACCAAAACCAGACAATCTTCTTGAAATAAACAGAGGAAGTCACAAATCTATGGATAAGAAGGTGCCATTTCTTTAAACAATTTTCTTTTCAGAAATGAACTCTAAACTATTTTCTGCAGTGGTATACATTGCAGTTTAAATGATTCATATACCAGCTTACTTTACAGTTTGCACATGATGCATTTTAATTTTTAGTTTAAATACAAAAAACTCCTGGCAATGTACTGATGGTGGGTAGGAAGAGAATACAATCAGGATTTGAAGAACTGTTGCCAAATCACAGCCTCTATAAAATCTGTTAGCAGTGGAACACTGAAGGTATTTCCCTGCCACCCCCATAAATGCAGGATTATATGCATACCAGCATTTCAGAAAGGACCTGATTAAAGTATTGAGTCCAAGACCAATAGATATACTTTAATTTATCTCCTTACTACATTTCAGTACTGTTCATTCTTTATAGGTACAGTGATTTCACAGTAAACTGAGCAAAGTCTCACTTAATTTTGGTGTTGGTTTCTATATGATAGATGACACAAATAAAAAAAAATCTCCTCCAACAAGGACATTATTTGACATTTTGCTGAGTATTAATGGGCTAGTGAGATAAAATTTGCCAGACCTGTCATGATACAGGTATAAAATGCAAATGTTTCTAGTAAGCTGTCAGTCACAGAATTATGGTTGTTCAAATGACTTGTGTTAGAGTCAATCATTTTCCTAAGTTTATACGAACAACTGTTATTGCAATTTATTAATTAAGGATGAATATAACTACACGTTTTTGCAAAGGATATTTCATGAATAGTCCTCTGTTTTCAGTCAGTATGTAGCATTCCCTCACATCTACTATAAGAAACACATTGCAAATTCATTAGGTGTTTTGAGCCCAAGGGTCTGGTATTTATGAATGTTGTATTTCATGTTTATCTCAGTAGTGTACAAGTTTGTGCACTGCTCAAGGCTGATGAGATTCTCTGAAGCTGGTAAACCCCTGCCAAAGTTACTTTCTATCACATCTACAGAGAAGCCCTGTGACAGAAATAATAATCTGCTGTGGGTCGATTATGTTCACACTACTGACATAACTCTCCTGAATGGATCAATTAGAGCAAATGCTGCCAGCGAACCATCCTAGGATGGTTACCTCATAATGACTGTTTTCCCTAAAAATCTGAAGGCTGTGGCAATTTGCAATGTATACATTAAAGAAAATGAAAACAAACCAACAAACGTATTTCTTGCAGTTCCTCAGAGATCAGGTGCTTCCCCAGAAGCTGTAACAAAAGGCAGCCCACCCTCTCTTTCCCAGTTTTCCAACATGCCTCAGTTGAGGGCACACTTCAGGATGCAGACTGGCTCCAATTTCCTAGGCCCATGACCTTGAACATAGACAGTAACTATTGATTTTCTGTCAGGCATTTATAAATGCCAACTGTCTTTTAACCTATAAAGCACAATAGAGCAACCATACCCTGAGCTTGGACTTCACATACAAAAAAAAGAAGTGTGATAATTTGACAAAGTTAATACCAAACCGTCTCCTTAGATTTGGCTACTCCTTCTGCTTGGCTGTTAAGTCCACAGCCTAATCCCTGAATCCTAGAGCCACCTTTCTTCACTATTCAGAGCAGAGTGGGATGCATGCAGGAGATACATTTAGAAGCCTTGAAACCCTTTTCTTGGCAGATGATCAACAGCTACTAGAACGCAGAGTTTGTGACAAATGCTAAACCCTCTTATATTGACTACTCCATTGATCAAGCCAAAGAAGTTTGCTTTAGCGTTTATTTTCTTTAGATGTATGAGGCTGATAAGTATTGTACAGGGAAAAAAAGTTACCCCACTCTAATTGCAGGGTGAAGCCATATTTCTAAGAAGGTTCTGTGGTTTGGTACTCTGTAGGGTGGAAATCATTTTAAGCCAAATCATTTCTGCATACACACATTCTTCATGGCTTCCTTCTGTTACCATATTGACAATGAAGCATCGTTATTAGATGTAAGAATGGAAACAGAAGGTCATCAGGTCTTATCCAAATCCCACTGAAGTCAATGACTTGAGATTTCCATGAACTTTAGTATGGACAAAACTTTTACTACTGTAGCCACAAAAATATTGTTGGTGGTTAAATTTAACCACTTTACAATGTCTTGCTTTGTAACCAGTATTCTTAAGTACAGCCTCAAAAAGTGATCAGTGCTAAAAGAAAGACTACCTGATTATACCTTGGACCCTTCTGGAATATTTGATATAAAAGTGAAACGAGGAAATGCAAAGCTTATAACATGATACTGACTTTGCCCTGCTGCAGTTATCAGCACACTGATAATGTTCCTGAGTAGTGCCTCTTCAGGACTCACAGAAGCCACCAAGCTGACCATACAAACATAATGGAGCAGAGCTGAACTGATCTTTGCCAAAGTCATGGTGAAATTTAGATCTTGTTGAGCAAGAAGAGCTCCTGTTCTCCACAAACACCGGCAATAGACTGACCACAGTGCATTGTCCGAGTGTCTCTCTATGCCTGCTTGTTCTTACATTTAAAGGTTATCTGGGACCCCCTGATTCTCCAGCAGAACATAAGATAACAGGTTACATCTGGTTAGTTCTGCTAGAGTCCAATAATTAGTGTCTAACTAAAGCCTGACTTCTAGAATAGCTTCCAGTCTTGATCTGAAGACTGAAGGAGGCAGCAAAAACACCAGGTCCCTTGTTATCTTGTTAAATTTCTCATTTTCTTGACCACTCAGATCCACATCTCTTGGTCAGTTGGCTGTGAAAGAAGCCTTTTTTATGAGATGGAGGTGTTTCTGCTGTTTGCAGAAAGATGAACTGCCTGCAAAAATAGAGAACTATACATTATACAAGTGTTTAAGTGAAGGTGAAACAGATAAAAGAAGGTAAAAACCTTAAGACTGTGTCCTTCAGATACTCTAGTGTGTTCCCAGCCTCCAAGCTGACAGCTTGCCTACAAATTTCCTGATTTTGAAATGTTTGAATCTGCTTGGTCTTCCCATTCTGGAAGCGCATGAAGCAAAGAAGTCTTGGATTAATAACACCACTAAAAGAAATATTTAGGGATATTTTGAATCTGATGTGTAACATATGGGAAATTTACAGCTCTGTCAACTGATAAGCAAATACCTGCCAGCCTTGGAACAGTGAACAGTTATTAAAATGTTATTGTTTCTCTCTGAACAAGCACTTCTGGCCTTCTGGTCACTGTGACAGTAAGCCTCTTCCCCTTTCTTATTCTTTTTCAACTGCTTTCTGCTATGACATTTCTTCACCTCTTTCAATTTCAGGGAGCAGTTTCCCTTATCTGTGTTTTCTGAAATAGTAATTTTCCTGACTACCTTATTCTCCAGTTTTCCTTCCTGCTTGCAAAGGACAACAGATTTGGATCTCAGGTAAAATCTCCCCTGAAACCTTCACCTTGTGAATGGACCTTGTCATATGAGATACTGACACTACCGAAACCAACAATTATCAACTATATGGAATCAGCAACAAAAGCAGTTAAGGTGCACACTTCCCTACCAGATTTGACAATTGTTTGCTATTAGCCAGAGACTATTGAGTTGCAATCTGACAAGGGCACTGCAATGGTTGTGTTGCTGTCTGCTGCTGTTCCTCACAAAGTATCATCTCACTTATCCCATCACTAGATCCCTCTTTTTCCAGACCACTTTTGTTTCCTTATACCCTTTCAATTCTTCACCCTTGATCCTTGTTCCATCCCACTCTCTCTTCTGCTCATGGCCTTGGATCTGTGTATCTGTGGAGAAACATTAGCAAACTGCAGTTTTTCACATATTAATACTTTATATTTGTGCTGTTTATATTTTGTTGTTTTTTCAGAGGAAGGACTAAATCACAGATCTGACACAACCTTCTAGCTGAAAACTTCAGTCTTTGGCTCAAGGCACAGAAGGTTACACCTTCCCAACAGCATGACTGCAAAGAAGTCTTTACCACTGCTAACATGACATTTGTATCCATAGATCCATTTTCTGTGGTTTTTTTAAGTTGGAATTAGAAAAGGAAAAAAAATTAAAAGTTTACTCTGCAAGAAGTGTCAGTTCAGTAGGTGATAAATCTGTTCCATCTAACTTCTGAAGAAACTTATTCAAGGTCTTTCATACCAAGCTGTAAATTAGGCATAATATCAACACACTAGGCTTTGCATCAGAGGGATATATTCTAGCAAGAGATGCTTTCAAAGAAAATCAAGTTGATTGTCCAGGACATACAAAAAGAATAAAACTGTTTTTCTGTGTCCATAGAGCAGCAATGACTAGAATAAAACAACTGAGATTTCTGGCATTAAAAAATTGTCAAGAAGTATTCTTTCAGCCTGGCTAGTCACAGTCTGCCTTTATCCCAAACAAATTATTGGATTTGATTAGCATAAAGAGTGCAAAAATCTCTTGTGCTTAAAAGCTGAAGTGCTTTTGTCTCTGTTAGGAAATCAGACTTAAACTTCACAGAAAAATTAAAAAAAAAAAAAGAATGAGAATCAAGTCTACATGTGTATATATCTGTCTGTGTGCAGAAGGAGCAGGGAGGGATGAGATAAGCATATTATAGGAGCAGTAAGGAAGAAAACGAAAACAAAGGAAATAAATAGTCATGCGGAGACAGATTCTCAGCTGGGATAAATCATTGTTGCTCCATTAGGGTCAATACATCCAGACAATTTTCATGTTTAATGCAGGACCCTTTGGCTTCAGCTGTGGTAGACCAATTGCATTTAAGCCTACACCAATTATTTTCAAAACTGACTGTAGGCAGTCCACAAAACTTCCCTGGTACACTCATTTTTTGAATAACATAATTTCATCCTGTGTTTGGACAAAGGAGGATAACACCACTCCCAGCCAAAATTTGAAAGTGCAGTCATTGCTGTCCCTGACACAAGGCAGTGGAGAAAGGCACCCACTACCAGCAAGTTCATACATTTCCTTCCCCTGTCCCTTTCTCTTTCCTTTTTTCTTTTCCTTCCTCTCCTCTCCTCTGCTCTCCTCTCCTCTCCTCTCGTCTCCTTACCAGAAATACCTTTTCACTTTGTAATGCAGAATTCATTACACTGGTCCAGATTCAGCTTTCTGCTGAGTTTTCTGTACTGACTATGCAACACAAAAGGTTTTTTTAATCCTCCTTACTTTACTGAGATGCAACTGGGGGCAACAGGATCAGTCCTACTGAACTGGTTGCAATTTCTGCAGGTGCAATTACTCACACACAAGTATGTTCACTTTTTAAATGGCAGTTTTACCCAGACATCTATAACCAAAGATCTGCTTTAATGGGATAAAATCAGGAGGCACTCCCAGCCAAAAGAATACTTCAGTGTTTTTAGAGCTGTTCTTGGAAATAAAGGCTGTTTTGAGAGAAACTGTTCCCAGGACTGAGCCTGATATTTGTTTTGCTGTATTTTTGTCATGAGAGCTCTCTAATGCAAAAAGATGTATGTTCTAAGTATCTACATAATGGCTTCCCTCCAAAAGGGCCATTACAGGCTGTAAAATAAATAGTACTCATTTAATTCCTTTTGTAAATATACACACTTTGGAGACAATAATAACACAGAGAAAGTAAATTATCTATAGAAAACCACTGCATCCAAATGAGTTTATGAAACCAAGGGGACAAAACCCAACCAGAAGATAATGGAAGAGTATCTTGTGGTGAAGGTTGTCAGCTCAGCAAACTATTTAAGCATATGCTTAATGGAAAAAAGGACTCAGTATGGTCCTGAGTAACTTGCTAAATGAAGGCTTTAGTTATGTATAGACATATAACGAAACAAAAGCAGGCTGCAAACAGAACCCAGCTGAATGTGGGATGTTCAAACCTCACAAAAGTAATTGGAGCACCCCCTATTTGATAATCTAAGAAACCCGTCTGCTCATCTGCTGACACCCCAAATCAGGAGTCTGCAATGGGTCAGTTTTATCCACCACGACCAGCCTTTCCAGGAAACAAGTTTCTTGAGCAGCAGGTTCTGTCCACCATTCATCCCTTTGTTCTTTCTTCAGTTTACAACTTTGCATTTGCTGTTGCAAAAGGCACATTGCTTGGCCAAGGTCACTTCACCAGCAGATTCAGACTACTCCATGTCCACCACCTCTCCTTCCATTATTTACCACTTCCCCAATATTACTGTCTTCACCTTGCTTTGTCAGACAGGATTTTATTCAAGACATTGACAGCACTGTTAAATGGCAGTCTTAACTAGCAGTTCACCTGTCCAGTAATGATCTCTAATTTACAGGAATGTTTTGAGTCCTTTCCATTAGCAGTTTTTAATCAATTTAATGCATCCATGTTGATTTTCTACTTTTCTGTGTTGGACTAAGGGAAATTTTTTACCAAAGACTAACTCCATCAAAGGGAAATTATTTCCCTTATCAACATAGTTTGTAAAGCCATCAAGTAAAGTTATCCACTTTAGTCTGGCAGGATCTACTGCCAATAATCTTAGGTAGATTAGCATTAATTACATTACTGTCTTTTAATCCTTTATCGGTCAAATCTCACATTGACTGTTCCATTATTTTCTCTGGAATCAATGTCATACTGAAAGAACCATAATTATCCAAGTCATACTATTTATCCTTTTAAAACATCAGTGTATTCATTTTCCTGAAGTTTCATGGCCTTGCTAACCATCAGTTTTAAGGAATCTAAGACTACTTTGGCTGATCCCTTTAAAATTCTTGAATGCAAGTTATCCACCTCTGCTCTTCTACAGCCTTTTAACTCCTTAGGAACTGCAACAAGAGCATGCACTTGTGCTGCAAGATGAACAGCATTACTGTAACTACTAGACTCCTCCAGAGAGAGCGGGCTTAGTTTAAAGGCAGGGAAGGGAGACATTCCTTCAGAGCAAGTACCAGCCATCCTAGCACACTCTTCATCACAGGCCACAGGAACAAGGAAGTCCCAGAGAAATCCAGAGCTGCCACTGGCGCCAAACCCTTCCAGGAGAAGACCCTTTCTTGACATGGAACAAATTTGTGCCCAGTTTGATGTATGGAACACCCTACAGCCTGCTCATGAGAAAGTCACATTTCCCAGTTCAGGGGGAAATTTTCTCTAAAATGGAGCTGTTGGAGCACACTGAAATTTAGACTGTGTAATTCAGAGATTGCTGAAGAATCAGACTGGTGAACCCCTTATGCACTTCGGGAGTGATTAGGAAGCAAGTGCGTTGTGATCTTCACTGGGCACAGCTAAGGGAATTGCAATGTTTTATTTCATGACTCTGTTAATTTCATTTTCTGTTTTTGTACTATACAGAAAATGGTGGGTCCAGGCACCGGAATTTTAGCAGCAATTATGCTGAGAATAATTTCTTTTGTGCTTTCTGTTTGGTTTATTTTCTCTTGTGATAACACCATAATGTGACTCAATTTTTTTGTTTTTTAAACAATCTTTTTAAAACAAGACCAGCAAAGAAAGATTAATCCCTCATCTCCTCTAAATCAGGTCCTAATGCTTCAGGAGCAAGTTTTCACTGGGCCAATATGATGTATGACATTTTAATGGCATTACTACTCAATCAGTCACCTACTAAGTTTCTCTCACTGACTTAACAGTAGCATAGAAGGAAAATGAAGGAAAGCTTAATAAACGCTTAATGCATGACAGTATGAATTGGCAAAACATAAAGGGTTTGATTTATATTTTATAATAAAATCTTTTTACTTATCGTTTGAAATAGATCTTCTTGACATTCTCTTAATTGTTGATTTGTTAACTAAACACAGGCTTTACAAATCAGTAGTTCTCTTGGCCTTGTTCAAATTGCATTTGGTTTTGTCCAACTTATCTGTTGTAACTTTGAGAAGAGGCCTGCATTCAGCACCCAATTTAATATAAGTGGAAAGGTACATTCAGCTAATCCAACCACTTTGTCAGGGGAGGTAACATATTCATTTCCACAGCAGTCAGCTGATAGACTTTGCCCTCAAAATGGCTGAAAGACAGTGAACTTGTCTCTTGCTTCGTAAAACATGCTGGACAATATACTGTGCTATACCTTCCCACTATTCCCCAGACTCCCGTTCCTGACATCCCTTGGTTGTAAGGTGCAGGTATGCTCCAATATGCTACACAACGGCTGTCTGAAGAACTAAATAGTTAAAGACATTGCTACCAGAGGCTGAAAAATAAAGGACTGACTTGATTATCTCCAACAAACCCCTTTCTTCTCCCAAATCCCAAACTCTCCCTATACCTCAGCACCCAGAGGATAACAAATCAACTCAATGGACTTATTGCCTGTAAGACAAAATGGGAAAAATAGCTTTACTTAAAGATTTCAGTGTTGTTTTGCTGCTGTTGTCATTTGTTTTTGTTTGTTGGTATTTTTAATGTATCTCAAAAGGTTTAGCAAACTCTAAAGCATGAGATGACTTCACAGTGAAAAATGATGCATTCAGAAAATGTCAAAAGCAGAATGTTTTCCTGCCTTCAAACTCTTTGCTTAGGTTTGCAGGGTGTGACCATTTGTGACAAGTAGAGACAGAGATGCTCTTTAGAGAATTTGATTTGCTTTGAGCAATATATTGTTAAAGATGATAGATATCTGTTGATCATGTTTTTAAAATACATATTTGGGCAAAATCACAATTTTTTGACAGAAAACCATAATAACTGGAAATTTCAACTAGCTCTGGAAGCAGCCCCATCACTCACCTGTTCTGGCACTGATATTAAGGATCCCCATAGCCAAATCCAGAAATTTTACTGCTTCATTAAGGGATTTGCCTCAGCCTGTGGTTGCTGTGAGCCCAACCTCCCTGCAGAGAAGGTGCTGGAGAAGGCTATGCAACATGTACTCAATCTTTTGTGTTAAAAAATTGTTCAGACCTTTTGCAATGCAACATTTTCTAATAAATTGCTGAAATTTTCTACTCCTGAAGCACAGATGCCAAGAATGTACAACTAACATCTACAACTCTGGGCACAATTTCCAGCCATGTGTGCAAACTCATTTGATTTGTAGAAATATTTGTACAGTTTATAGACACACAGAGTTCCTGAGGCTTTTTAGTAACACTAAATATCTTGCTACTGTTTGCTCGTGGCCTTGGGTAAGAATTACTAAATGGGTGCTTGGCTTAACCGTAATGGAAAGCGGATATGAAAATAATAGGTAACAGCAATATAAAGCAAATGATTCAAAGCATCTCCATTAAAGCATCACCATAAGCACCAGAGGAATGGCTATGAAACAAGAGCACAGCACTTTCCTCCTTAGCTGCTCCTTTGTGAAAGAGGAAATGGATCAGGAAAAAGACAGAAAATCTATATCCATTTTTTTCTAAATGGCCTATTACATCAGAGTAACACCTCCATATCATATCAACAATTTTATAGCTTAGCCTATTGGATTCACATGAATTTAATATCTGGTTTTACTCATTGAACACAACTCATTGTGGGCACAAAGGCCTGCAGCACACCTGGTGAGTTTGTATGAAGGCAGCTCTGCTGCCCTGTTCCCCTTCAGGCTCGTGCCCTTCTGTGGAACTTTCTGGCCCACAGTGATCTTTGGAATTCACCTCACATGTAGGTGATTCTCATTGTTTCTTTGCTACAGGTCAGTTTGTTCATGTATGTCAGGAGTGACAAAAGCAGGGGATCAGCTGCAGTTCCCTGGACCTCTCCTGTGATGGACACTGGAGAAGCACTTTGTGTCTAGTGTGGTCACCAGTACTAGCAGGGGATGAGAAGCTCAGTTCATTGGCTCCACTGGAATGGAGCAGTGTCCACACCAGGATGTAGTGGCTGGAATTGTGCGCTGGGCATGGGGAAAAAATCTGTGTCCTATGGGGATCCCTAAGCAGTGGATCAACCCTGAGGCTTTCCAACAGGGCCTACAGGGACAGGTCCTGGGGAGCTTCAGATGCTGAAACAGAAACACTCTCAAATCATTGAGTTCAGATTTCACAAAAGAGGGCCCCAAACAAACCCTTCATAGCCCAGATTTATTAAGACTGAAGAGCAAATATTGTAGGAAAGTGTATTCTCCTCTCAGACACCCTCCCAGTGGCAAAATTGGGTCTGGTTTTGGAGTAAATGAATCACTGCATGTGCCTCAAATGGCATTAATTACAACCTCTTTGGACTCATTGAAAGCAAAACAATGAGTCTGGATGCTGCATGGGAAGCCTCCTGTCCATCTCACATGTGTGAACATCATGGTGAAATGTATCACTTTATCTGCTGCAATAGGCTTAAAATAAATCCCATTTATAGGATCTTGCACATCATTTCACTATAAAAGAGTTTAATGCAGAAAAGGAGGACAAAGAGGAACACAGACTCCTTCAAAGCTATTCCTCATGCAGAAGTTGCTATCAGATTTGTAGCTGGAACATGGGGATAGCTGAGCCCCCAACCACTTCCCCCAAAGAGACACTCTAAACCTTCACACTGGGATCCTCACTCTGACTGAAGTACAAAATAATGTGAATTTCTCCCTTTGCTGAGAAACAGAAGCAGTTCTGTTCAAGTGATTCTAACAGAAACAACTCATCAGCAGTAGCCTTGGGGAGGTGATGTGCAGAAGTTATAAAGCATAACTCTAGTTTAAAATATGTCCTTTTTGCTTGCAAAGCACCCTCCTTCAAGCAAGCTGGGTCATACAGAAAACTGTTAACTCCATAGCTCCCCATAGCAATCCCAATATAGCCACCCAGTGAGACTTCCATGGCAAGGAGTTCCCCATCCAGTGAAGAAACAGGGCCGCTGGAGTAAGGGCAAATATTCAAAAACTTTGACATAAAGAGCCTTTGTTCTTCTTTCTCACTGTAAGTTAGACTCCAGATGCACTTACATTTATTATAAATATGAGGAAAAATAATGTAGATACTTGGAAACTCTGTGAGAGAAACACTGAGTCCTGCTCTCAGTGCACTGACAGGCTCTAAATCCCCAGAGCAGCCTGTAAGAATCTTTCTGTGCAATCTTCCTCTACAGCCTTTCCCCTGTTCCCCTCTGAGGTGTCTGGCTACCTGCATCCAAGATTTGCTCCCACATGATGCCATCTGTAATCTTGAATAGGATTTCTTTGAAATCAGCTAAGTTTTGAGATAAAGGTATAGGAAGTTTCCAGACTCTATACAGATCCCATGCCAGCCCCACTGTTATAATCACCTCTCCTTTGCTCATAGCATGGTCCTGCTCTTGCTGTTTCATGACATACAGATGCCAAAGCTAATTGGTACCACTTACAAGCTTTACCTCCAGCACTGTTTGTCTGATGGATGGAGACTGGAAGCACAACAGGGAGAAAAAATCAGGGTGATACTTACAGTGTGTCTGAGACTGCCACAGAGAGACAACTTGTAAGAGAGGACTGATGATGCTCTTGCAAAAAAGAACAGAAGTAATATTTGACAGAGAAAACAAGTGGAGGAGGATACAGTTCCTTGCAGGATCTGAAAGCTGCAGCAGTACTAGGAGAGGGTGGAAATAATCAGAGAGGGTCAGGGAAGTGGTAAAGTGGCACCACTCATTTTATCAGGCTGGATTGTCACAAAATCATGCCCCAGGAAAGTGCATGTCTGTGGTGGGGCACAAAGGTCACAAGAAGGTTCAGAAAAGTATGTAATGATTACTGATAACTTGAGCTTCAGCAAAGTCTGTGATCTCCACGGAAACATCTAAATTTTGCTAACTCAAAATATTTCAAAGAGTAAAATGTTTTGCTAGTGCTTTCAGACCATCTCAACAGGATAGTTAGGCTCAGGAACTATCCCCCAGTATTCCCTTCTCTTACATCTGATCTGAGCACTATGCATGTATTGGTAATAAAATGTTCTCTGACCCTAACTGGCTTAAGTCTAACTAAACTCTGTTATTTCTCCCTAAAAGTCCACTGACTTGTCCTTAAAACCCAGTGACCTCTTGCACTCCCTACACATTATATGGCCTGGGTCAAGTAATATTTAACTAATATTTCATTAGTATGGGAAACCAAAGTCTATGTCTTGTGTTTGTATTCTAGCTTTCCCAGATGTTTCCCTGCTGGGACAAGCCTTTACCTAGAACTTTGAAAGGGTAGATAAGAATGATGAAAGGGAAATGCCTCACTGAGGCAAGGGAAATGCCCCACTGAGCCAAGTGAAGGCTGTCACTCCCCAGGGGTGTGCCATCCAGGTAGCTGGGTGTCTTGGTTTGAGCTAGCAAACTGCCAACTCCCCCAAGTACAGAGAGAGAAAAGCCTCTTTCTGCCCACCAAAGAAAGGAAGGAGAGGGGAATAAACCCTTCAAACTACGTTTATACTAACACCACATATATTTTACAGAAAAGGAAAAGAATTAGAAGAAATCACACACTTACACTAGCTAGAATACAGCAAGGTGCAATTTCCCCACCCCTCAGCAAACACACAAATTCACAATTTGACCTCAAATCACTTCAGAAGA
>JAWWLZ010000082.1:6101794-6112680 GCA_035041345.1 Poliocrania exsul | reverse complement strand
TTTTTTTTCACTGAAAACATGCTATACAGTCTTTCCTGGGCTCTAGGAGCAGAAAACTGATTTAATACTGAGACGTCCCTCTTAAATCAGGAATGTATTTTTTTCACTGGAAAAATGAATTCTATTTTTGGTGAGATCACACCTCCAGAAGTTCTGAAAACCCAAATCCAAATGTTACCTGAGTGTGCAATATTTGCTATTACTTTCTCGTGTGAGCCCTAAGCTCTGATCTTTACCTCGATATTTTTTGCCAGATGCTCTGTAGGATGACTGAACCCACAAAATATAGATGCCATTCAGAGGATGTCTGTGAATACACATGAGCAATAGTGGAATATGGAAAATTTCTTCTAATGCTTAAAAAGTTAAGAATGGGTCTTTGGTGCCCTTGTGTGAAACTGTTTCCTTTATCTGACAACATCAACCTTGCTCTTCTTTCTGCCTCTGCTGCCCAAACCACTGGTCTCCCACATTTATCAGCCACAGACAACTCTCAGAGCTGCTCTCTCAGTGTCTCAGCCACTCCTGTGTAACATCAGCATTTATGCAGCATCACATATGCCAGCTGGTACCCAGGTCCCCACTAGGATTTGGTCTCACACCCACAAAGGTTGTTAAGTAAATAATTTCATCAGAATCAATGAGGATTAGATGGCTAATTCCTATCTGGACAATTCAATGCCTTTGAGGAGCTGGGTCTTGGCCCATGCACCAATGACATTTGGAGTAAAGAATATGTGCCTTGATTATTTTTTTAATGAGATCGAAATTAAGGTTGTTTTATGATGAGAGTTAAACATTATTTGTCCCTTTACAAATCACTAGTCCAAATAAATCTGGTAAGAGGCTGATCTCTTCTAAAGGCTGTAAGTTCCCAAGGGCAGAATAATTAAATTTTCCAAAATACTTATCATAATTATGTTTTGTTCAGAGATTAGTTGAGCTATCCTCTTGGGATCAATTATGACTCATCCTAAACCCAGAAGCAAAAAAGTTTTTTGGTAAATCCTACTGAAAATGAGTACCAGCTGTTCCACAAAACAAAATAGCTTTTTCCTCCCATATTTTAACATACTAGTGAAGTTATTAAAATGTTGCTCTTGGTCATTCTTCAGCATTTTGCACAAAGCTCTTGAAGGTCAGTGTGGCTGGCAATTAGAGAATGGGATATGCAAAGGAGCTCTCGAGGAGAGACGATCCAGGTGCAAGAGTCTGTTTAATAAGAACATGTGGTTTGTGTGAGAGAAATTAATATTGCTCTGCATTTTCTGATGAAAAGAAGCAGCAGGTTAGAAGGTTATAACAGAAGCAGATAAAAATCAAAGGGCCTAGTGCTGACTATCTCATCATTTCCAACCTTCAGTAATTCCTGTGGAAGCAGCTTTCTCATGTCCTGCTCCTGCAAAAAAGGCATCGTATATTACAATTAAATTCAGCATGAAGAGATTGATTTGGGGTCTTGATTTTCATGGCATGTTTCTATGGACAGCATAACTATATCTTGATTTTCAAGAAAAAATTAAAATCACATGTCAATGGTACTTAATAATTTAGCACCACAATTCCAAATCCCTGTGATGATGTACAGATGGGAAACTACCAACAGCTTGAGCACTGAGCACAAACAACTTTTGTTCATGTTTAGAGGTGGTAGAAATTATCAACATCTTATCCAAGCCTGCTGCTCAGGACCACTGAGTTAAAATGTTCCTAAGCCGGTGGTCCCCAGACCCTTTCTGTCCCCCAGCACAGGACTGGCCCGGGACAGTGGATCTAATCACAACTCACAGCTGAACGCACATTGTACAATGATAGCCCAGGCTTTGCTTTTGTGTTTTTCAGGTTTTCATGCTTTTGGGAAAACTTTGTACATATCTGTATGCATTCGATACCTTCATCATCTAAAAGAGAGTCCTGAAGATGATGACCAGTGAGGAAAATGAAAGGGCAAGTGGTTCTCCAAGCTCTTAAAGCAGCTCTGCCTTTTTTCTCCACATTGGTACATCCCTTTCAGGGGGAGTAAGGATCAGCTTAGAGATTTCACATGCTGGCCTACTGGTTGAAAGCCACCAAGGTATGGCTGGTAATTTCACAGAAAAGTCAAACTTCATGTCCTGTATCATTCTGCATTCATAGTCCATTTTTCATTCTCTTTAACTGGTTCAGTGAACCTGATGAATAGTTAAATTTAAAAGTGAAGGCTATTTTAGGGAGAAGGGTGTTTTCCATAGGGAATAGACTACCTGTCACAAGAAAAAGAAAACTCAATTATCAGGAATTATCTTCCCCTGTTATAAAAAATACCTTTATTTTTTATTCATTGTGACAAATCTCCTTTCTGCATCAGTTAAACACCTACTGGAAAGAGAAAGATTTTGGTGGGCAATTTCTTTTGTGATTTCTTTGCACAAGAAAAGGATTTATCTATCAGCCCTTACTGTGAGTTTCATCAGCCAATCATTAATGAAAGGTAAATCAATTGCATGAGTCAAACAGATCAATAAAAAATGGAGCAATTAATTTGGCTCATGACACTTTACAGGATATCATTTGCCTAACAAGGAGAAAACACAATTACATCAATAACCTCTTCGGTTTAGAAAGGTCTGCTATAAGAAATAATTGGAAGTGGTTTTAAACACCAGATTTCTGAGTTTACAAAGATTAAAGCATTGCAAAGTGTGATCTCTCCTGTGAGAAGTATATCTGCAAAAACTGAACAGTACTGTGAGCAGGAAGGAGAAAAGAATTCATTTGCATTACCCTAAAGTCCAGCCAGACAGCTTGAGGGACAGTGTTTAGAATACACATGATGTATTAATCTTACCAACATTAGAGAAGCATCATTTAGTCTTTACTAAAAGTAAGTGTGTTGTCAAAGTGATTTCTATCCCCATAGAGCACAGGCCACCATGTGACAAATATTGTCACCTGTCTGCAGATGACCTTGCCTAGCCTGGGGAATCCTTACATCAGAGGGGTTCTTCATGGGAAAAGACTTCTGCTCACAAAACCAGCAGCAGAATCAAAGGTCCGTGTGGAGATGTGTGTTGTTATCACACCATGTGTCTGCTGTAGGCTTGTCTATGAAGGACATCAATGACCCTGACTCCTCAGACCTGTTCAGCTGCAGCAGCTGATTGACAGAGTAGGTGTATGAACTTATTGAGTCTAATTTTTCAAGCAGAGACACATGCCAAAGTGACAGCCCCTTCTCCAGAGCAGTACCAAGTTATTTTGGTTCATATGGACTGTACAAGTATGCAAGCATTTGGTCAGCTCATAAAGCCACCTGCACTGGGTTACACACAGGCCTGGCTGCACACAGGCAGATCTCCCTGGAACTAAAAATTAACATAAGCTTCCAAAGAAGGGTGAATCACACTAAAAGCACATTGGTCTGAGCTCCAGAACTCACGGAAGAGAATCATAGAATGGTTTGGGTTGGGATAGACCTTAAAGTTCACCTAGTTCCAACCCCCTTGCCGTGGGCAGGGACACCTTCCACTATCCCAGGTTGCCCAAAGCCCCATCCAACCTGGCCTTGAATATTTCCAGAGATGGGGCACTCACAGCTTCTCTGGGCAACCTGTTCCAGTGCCCTACAATCCTCACAATCTAATTTAAACCCACTCTCTATGTAAAGCCATTCCCAACAGTCCTATCATGACATGCCCTTCTAAAAAGTCCCTCTCCAGCTTTCTTGTAGGCACCTTCAGGTACTGAAAGTCTCTCACTTATTTGGGACAAAGTGGGAATAGAACATCTCTCCCCTCTTCACTCTTTTCTTGGCCACATAATTCCTTTAGAAATTTTTGAAGCTTCCTCTCTCCAAGCAAGAGCTCAAAAATGCTGGACAGGCCTGAAAAAATGTGAAATTCAATAAAAGTAGCAGTACAGCTGAAAGGATTGAAAGCTTGAGAGTGTGACTAAAAACCAATTAAATACAAGACTAATGAGCAGGCTGCCAGTTTTCCATCAGAGGACTAGTGAAGGTCTGCACAAAACACCTGCATCTGATATTTGTATGAAGGAGGATGAGTAGAAGGGAAAAATGTTCATGTACAACATTTAAAGATAGATGGCATTAATTGAATCCTTGGTCTTGTAAAGGCTTGAGCTAGTTGGTGTGCTAGGAGTATAGATAAAGCAATTAAGCAATAAAAATAGGTACAGCAGATCTTAATGAAAACCATTGTGGTGATTTTCTTATTACTATATAAGGTAAAAAGAAATGGTCAAATATACAAAGAGGATCTGTATCTTCAATACTTTGAGCTTAGAGTCTGGAGGATTTAGACTCATCCATGTACCCTCTCAGCAGCAGTAAAAACATGTACCAGGAAGCTCACAATAGTGGAATGTGATAAATCTGGTGTTGCACTGAGCTGCAGGACCAGGCAAAGGTGTATGAGTTGGTCTGAAGGAGCAGTGTAATCCCTGCCTCTTGCAGTCAGTATCTGGCCAGTATAATTTGGGAGAAGTAGTCAGACTGGGATTTCCAAGATCCTAAGCACAGGTTCATATCATAGCTATAATCCAAGCTTAGTTCAGGGTCTTGGGACAAGGTTTGAGCCTGCAACATGTATCTGACCTACCCCTTTGTGGTAAAAAAAGCATCCATGAGGAGCATCCAAGATCCAGAATGGGGGCTCATGCACAGATGTGGGAAAAGAGGAGGCAGGACCTCAGGGCACACAGAGGGACACAGCTGATGTTTGGCTCAAGCACTGTCACTTGGTTCTAGTGCTAAGTGCAGCTTAGGGCAAACTCCTCTGGAATTTAAATACTAGAAAAATAAAGGTCCATCCTGAAATAAGTAAAAGATAGCTAAGATAGTCCAGTTGAAATGTTTCTCCAGAACCAACACTGTCTTAGAGCACTGTGATATCACCTTAGTGTACATGGAGGATCTCTTTGCTGACACCTTGCTCCTGATTTTGCTTATGCTGGTATTATACTCTGTCATTTTGGAGGGATTGCTTCTGGTCCAGGCAGGGTGAAAGAGGAAACAGTTTGGGTGCAGAGCAACAGGTATTTCTAAGTCTGACACTCTGGCTATGCTGGCAACCAGAGTGGAACAGAAAGGAGACATGAGCAGGATAATAAAGAGAAGTAGGGGACCCTCATGTGCACTGGAGCATTCCCACCAGGGTAAAAAGGACTGATGTGTCTGGTGTACATCAGTGACTTAGTTAAGAAATGGCTGCACAAACAAACAGGCAAACAGAAAACCTGTGAGGAGACTGTCAGGGCCAGTGCATATGGCTGACAGTGACAAATCTAAAGAAAACACATAAAAATTAAAAAAAAAAATAAAGTAGCACAAGAACATAAGCAGGGAAATTAGGCAGGCACCAAAGAGCATCCCATTAGAGTGAAATTTGGTGTTAACAACCCCTACTTATAGTCATCATATGGCCTTAATGAACAATTTGTCTTTGCCAAAGCCTGCTGTCCCTACTGCAAGCCACCATGTTTGATGTCCTTTTAATGATCCATGTGTTTCATTTGTAACAACCCAATTAACAATCAGGTTCCAATAGCTCTAATTATCGTCTACTGTTAATATTGTTTCTGTACTGTAGGGAGTTTGTTAAACTGCATTTTGCACAACTGAGATTTTCTAACTCAAAGACCTGCTCAGCCTGTTAAACTTCTGGAGGGGAACCAACTGGTAAGGACAAGAAAAATACAGCTACAGAAGAAGTGTCACTGAGCTCCTGCAGTAATTTCTCCTTTTAGGCCCAATTCTTGGCTGCAAAGACTGTACTATGTGCACAAATCATGTGGTTCAGGGGCTGCAAGAGCCTACAGGCTGCTGAACAGCATTTGGAGATAGTGTAAAAGAGAGAGACAGTATGTGTTGCTTTCCTTGCCAGTATTCTGACAGAGGAGCACAACTGCTGGTCATTGCAGCATTTCTTCCATCCAACATGTCAGCGTGCTGCAAACAACCAAAATCAGAGCAGAATTGCTGCCCCAGACACACAGTGGGCCTGAGTGTGCACAGCTCTGAATGGACCACATGAAGAGGATCAGTGTTGCTTGGTGAACACAGTTAATGTGCAAAGTGGGTCCTTTCTGCCTTGCCATGAAAGAGCCATACAATGCACTGAAGTTGTGCCCTCTCTGACTCAGAGGCAATGACAGGATGGGCCTGGAGATGGGCCATGATTTCCTGAGGTTACACTTTCTCCATTGCTTCAGTTATCCTGCTTATGTTACTATCATGGCAGTGGCTACAGTGTGGTCCATAATGTGACATTTGATGTCCTGATGTTTCTGAAGTGCATTACTCCCTGGTGTTTGGCTTAGCCCTCCACAAACAATGCATGAAGAAGTCCAGATATACACAGAGGATTTCAGTACCCTACATAGGCCAACACAGACTTGGTACAGAAAATAGTTGATTTATTTGAGAGGCAAGCTAGAAAATGTGGCTATATCCTGTCTGCTGAAATTATGTAACATGAGCCAAATAAAACAAAAATAAAAAAGCCAAATAAATAACACAAGTTCCAGCAGCTCATGAGCCCTTTACATATTTACAGTCACTTATGGGGTTCACTGACGCAAAGGACAAAATTATAACCTGATGATGATGTGGACTGACTGCCAATCCACTAACAATGCCCTCTGGGGGTACTTCGATGTCCACAATAAAATAGGAAATGAACAATTTTAGAGCATCCTTCATATCACCTCATTATCTCCTTTGAATCTAATCCTGTTTGGGACAGCAGACTCTTAATTGTACCTTTCAATCTTTTTGTATATGTTGAACATTGGTGTTTTCTTAGAAACCATACATGCACATAGGGTATTATAGAGATTTAAAATTATTAATTTAACTTTGGTTTTAGCTTTGTTATACCCTTATTGGTGTAGAAATAAATTAGGATTTTTATGTCAGAAGGCAGATGCTGAAAGAACAGATCAGTCCAACATCATTTTCATCCTCCTTGTAGATTCTTGTTCCTTGATTTTCTGCATAAATTGGCAATATATTCCTATCCTGTGTAGCACTGGATAGCTAACAACCTAGAAACAACAAACTCACTTTCTATTTATAAAGAAAGAATACCTGAACCTTTTTTCCCCAGCAGGTTACTTTTATTTTTGCATTAAAAAAAAAAAAGACAGAAAAAATATTTAGAAAATCTTTGAGATTCAGAAGGACTGAGATTAGGTTAACTCAGAAAAAAATCTGTGTATCAACAGAAACACAAAATGGAAGATATCTCACAACTGTCCCTGTTGACAGCGCTCATCTATATTTAAGAACAATGTACCAAAAAATCATGACAGTTTAACATTTTTTTATATGTAAATAAAGCAGGAAGGTCTAAATCCTCAGTAATCTGATGCAAATTATGTGTGGGACTAATGACCTGTGAATCTAAAATAATGCACAGAAGCAAGTGAAACAAGGCTACCCAAAGCTACCAAGACCTTCCTTCAGCTACCTGATAGATGCCCTTTGGAAAGCATCTGGGTTTCTGAAAGCATGTAAAGTTTTCCTGTAATAACAGTGGGCAAGATGAATTTTACTAAGACTAACAGATTTTGGTCTTAATGGCAGAAATAATTTTCCAGAAAAGGCAGAGGAAGAAAGGAAGATGTAGAAAGGGACTGATTAACAGCTGCACTTAGGCAAGATCAAACAATCTAATAAAATTAAGTATCTCGGCAAGACCAAAATAAGACCCAGAAAACCAGACCCTACTTGATTCAAGTAATAAAGATGTTGTAGCCAATAAAAGTTTATGTGGAAACCTAATCCTCTAAAATGATAAAAACTAATTTCACACAGAATAGTTATGAGGTTACCAAATTACCCTTCTTTTTTTAACTTTCTTTTATTGTCAGTTGTATTTCATACATCCTGTGAAACATCTGTGTAGTGGCTGAGTTTCCACACTGTAAAAAACTGAGCATCCACATCTTACCAGAAACCAGATTTCAGCCCAAAGAAAATAAGATACCTAAATGATTATTATTATTTCTCTTCTATTTCTGAGGGCCTTTATTGCTAATCCAAGACTTGAACCTGCACCAGCATATCAAGAAGATATTTCCTGCCCAACAGGTTTAATGATGTAATTGATTGGCTTATTTTACATTTGGTATATAAATGGTATTTATATGGTATATTTTTATATTTGGCATGGACAGCTAGAAAGTGCTTTTCTGCACTGTGTAGTGTGCTTACAGGAGGTTTCACACCTCCCATCTTTACATGTATATAAAGTGAGCACTTATATCTGACCTATATGAGCAATGGAAAGAAGTAGACACTTCTGGGAGCTCCTCTTGACTCAGATGTCTGCTTTCAGGAGATGAGTCATGCCTTTGCAGTGCCTGCTGGTCTCCACTGATATTAAGGCAGATTGAGGTCTCTGGGTCAAATGTAAATTTGATCAGACTGCCTGCCCACCCCTGCTAAGGGCACCAAAATGGTAATGTCAAAAAAAATTGCTGTTGCCCTAAATTATATTTCCTTCCTTTTTATCCTCGTTTCCTGCCTGAACCAGCTCCCTAGGGATATCAGGTGCATGTCTCCACAGTAGAAACTTAATGTTATTCTCAAAAGAGCAATGTTCATCCACAGGTTTGGAGTGAGCCATGTCACTAAAGTCCAACCAAAGTATAGACACATTCTATAGCTCAGAGTGCCCAAGAGGCACACAGTTTGTGTCACATGAACATGTGCTGAATCTCCAGACAAAGTGTTTTCCATCCTCCTCTCACTCTTTTGTGCACCTCTGCCTTTGGACCAAGTGATGAAGAGCCCTGTGATAGGAGAAGGATGGGAGAGAGGGACATTTTGAAATAGAGCCACATCCTCAAAGGGGTGCACTGGCATGGTCCCTGCAAACATGGGGACCCTCAGGCAGGGTTGTTTCTGGGTTTGTGCTGTGGCCACTCCCTTACTGTAGAGGAGACACAAACCCCAGTGTTCCCCATTCAGTACCTGTCTTCTTACTACATAACACATGATTTAGCCTCTGTTTTGAGTTTCCAGGTTCAGTGAATCAAAATATGATTTATAGACCAATAATACAGTATGAAAAGCATTCTCATTTCCTGCAGTATGCACAGTAATTGATGTTGATGCCAGTTGACTGGAAGATTAAGGGGAAGATAGGGAAATTCAGAAAGCCTGGCCTCAAATCCATAAAAGTTATTTCTACTCTCTGCAGAGGGCTTTGGATGCAAGTCTCTGTGAGCCCTTCAGAGAGCTTGAAGTTGTCAGCACTGTGTTATTACTAAAATACATTTTTTATTTAAAAAGTGAGTGGCTGGTTTATGGTAGTGTTCTTTATTTACAGAGAGCATTATACTGGCCAGATGATTTCTCTATTGGCAGTGGCAAACTGTGGAAGATTTGAGTTGTTTTAGGATTTCTATGAGTTTGATGCAAAGCAGAATTTGATCCCAGCAGTATGTAACCCACGACATATCCCATATAATGCTCTCTCAGTCATTATATCTTGTCACCTTTTATATATGCATATCAAATGTATTTCAACCTTCACCACAATAAATAATGGTGGCTGCAATAGCCAGTCTACCAGAATTTTCACTGATTTATAGTCTACGCTTCTCTATACAACAGATTTAAAAGGATCCATCTACTTCTCTAGCTGAGCATCTGCAGTTCCATTTGGAGTACACTTTTTGGCAATCAACCACAATTTGCAGGATAATATCCTTGCCTGCTTTCCAGCAGAAGTGATTCCCACTGGCTGAAAGGGAAATTTTGGCTCTCACAATAAAGATTTGTATTTGTGCAGTTATACCAGTTGGTGAAAGTGGGGAGATGCGAGGTGTGGGTAGAACTGTAGCATGCACAGCTTCTTTTGGAGTCTAACTTAGCTCATGAATGAACTGGCATGAGAATATATGCAAATGATCTGGAGTTGCCAAGAAAGAAATACATTAGAAAATCCCCTACTCTGCTGGAAAATTTACTAGAACACCAGAGAGGAGGACTGAGACTGGCTGTTAAACATAACAGTACTTAGGAAAACTACATCTCAGAAATTTCCTAAACTGTTGGCTTAGGGAAGATAAAGGCTACACACTGCAGGACAGCTCTGGGTACAAATTACATTTGTCTCTGAAGTGTTTCCTGAACAGCAGCACTTATCAAATGCCACAGGATGAAGGGACAGACAAACCTTTGGTTTGACCAGTGTGGACATTCTTATACACAGTAGTATAAGTAGAATTAACAGATTCAGGTCAAGTAGTTGAAGATGATTGAGAGCCCTTTTCCTGTGATGTAAAACTGCTCTAAAGCCCTAGTCTTGTCCTTATAAGAGTAACAATTCTCTGGCAACAATTTCAAATAATTAAATATTCAGAATTTAGGACCTATTTCCCATGGTTCACAAATAGAAAGATGAGAAATTTTTTCATCTTATTTACACAGCCTCCAAGTGCTGATTCATTGCTGATGGATTTTGGATTAGGCCCACTCTGCTTGCAGAGGCCCAGCCTTTATTAACAGCTGTCACACTCGCTGTAGGATAGGTTTAAGGCATCCATGGCAGAACCAGCCCACTGAAGGAGCTGCTCAGGCAATCTCATAGGAGGGAGTTGTTGAATTAGATATGAAACTGATATTTAAAGGCTGCAGCAGGAAAGACCCAGGAGCTCATGCCTATAGAGGCAGAGAAGCAGCGTGTGACCTCTGAGCCTACTGCAAGCTGATGATCATCTTCCAGAAAAGAGTCTCATCTCATCCTGAGCATTAAGGTGTGTGGCATACATTTTTCTGTGGAGATGATATCACTTTCTATTTATTAAAGGATGACCTTAGATGTCTTACCTAGAACAGATGACTTTATACAACTAAAATTGAGATGAGTCCCCAC
>JAWWLZ010000082.1:6044077-6097201 GCA_035041345.1 Poliocrania exsul | reverse complement strand
CCTGGCTGTGTCCCCTCCCAGCTTCTTGTGCCCTACCCACCCCCCCCACTCCCCCCCGCCCGTCTCTTCACTGCTGTGAGAAGCTGAAAAGATCATGATTTAGAGTAAGCACTGCTCAGCAGCAACTAAAATATCAGTGTATTATCAGCATTATTCTCATCCTAAATTCAAAATGCAGAAGTGTACCAGCTACTAGGAAGGAAATTAACTCTATCCCAGCTGAAATGAATACAATTTCATAGCACTTTTTTCCCTTCCTTTTCTGACTGTAATAAGATGGATTTGTTGATAAGTAAAAGCTATTAATTCATACTCATGTTTTGATAAAGAGAAAATATAAAATCTTGATTTTTCTGAATTCTGATTAATTTTAACCATTCTTGTTCCTAGGATAATGAGTTAAGAAAAGTAACAGAGATAGGATGAACCTTTGAAAAAACATTGACAGGAATCTGTTTTCATCCACTTACTTTGACTGTCACTGGATCCCTCTGGAATATGCATTGAATGATCCTTTAATGATGATAATTTATGAGAGACTGTTGTAATAATAAGAAAACTAGTAAACAGAAGATACAGAACCCAGGGATTACTAAACAAGAATTCTTGATTAATACTGATTGAATTATTCATGACAAAAGATTCCCTCATATTATTCAATTAACCTTTCATAAGATCACAGGTAGCCAATTCATTTATCTATTACATTTTAAAAGTACGTCAGGATATGTCCCTCTTATAGCAAACATAAGATCAAATGCAGGAAAATCAACAACGACATAACAAACACGAGCTGAAAAAATGAGAAGAGTGCTTTCAAAATAAAAAGAATAAATTTCTGTTAAAATATTCAGTAAAATTATGCAAAACTACAAAAGCAATGGAACCATTATTAATGCTTCCATTAACAAGCAGCATGTCTTTGTTCTGATGAGGTTTATTATTGCTAGCAAGGGGCTGTCGCTTTCTGAGAGCTACTTAGTGCTTCAAATGGCTCTGACAAGAACAGGATCAGATCAGTCCCAGAGACAAATCTCAAGAAGTCAATCCTCTTTAAATGAACCAAGTAAAACAGGGCTTGCAAAGCAAAGAGGGATGATGGTCAAGCTGGTAGTGTCAAGGGACCAGGATATCCACAGTGTTACCTGCTCCACAGGTACATCATCCCCTTGTGTGCGTCAGAGGCTGGTTTGATCCGACCTGGCCGTGGAAAGAACACCTGGAGAGGTGCTGCTTGTTTGCTCCCATGGCAGCTCCAGGGTGCCAAACCCCCAGAGATGGACTAAAACAGCCTTTTTTGAACATTCAGCATCTGAGCATCCTCCCAAAAGCACACACATCACAGTGTGCAGGAGATTCTGGTCTCATCCCCCGGATGGCCAGTGACAGAGGACACCCAGGGATGGACGCACAGGCTGACAGAGACTTTCTCTGTGAAGTGCTTGGGGTTTTGCAGTACCTGAAAATCGAAGCAGTAGTTTAAAGCACCAAGAATTATCCTGGAAGCTTACTGGTTTCCCTTAAATGTGTTTAAAGTGCAGGATGGGGCTTAGCTTGCATAGTCTGAGAAATAATGAAATCAATTAGAGCTTGCTTGGAGGTTTCCTGTCTGCTGCATGTTTGTTGAGGTGGGCAGTGATTCAGATAATACCTTTAATTTAGTCTATCCCATAAGAAAGATTATAGCAGTTCAGGAGGATTTTCCTAAGCTTATTTGCAAGTTGTGCAGAACAGACTTTCTGTAGTTCAGGAAAAATTATATGCTGCTGAGTCAGCAGAAAGAGAATCATCTACCAGAATTTGGATGACCCACTCACACCAGATCCAAGATCCCTCCACTCACTGTTTCTGATCATCAGTTCTGAACTGCAGGAAACAGATGCTGCCAAATTTTTTCCTCTCCTCTCTCTTCTGCTACAAGCATTGAATACATAAAGGCATTTAAACAAGTAGGTGTTGGCTCCAGCACAATCACAAAGTGTATATGCTATGCTCCAGTCTCAAGAAAACTTGCTTTTCTTCACTACAATTCCAAACCATCAGATAAAAAGTAATTCATGCCTTAACTGATTCAGTTCACTGATGAAATATCAAAATCAGTAATTTTTATATATATATTTCCAAAGACAAGGAGCCTGTTACAATGGGGATGGGGGTATTTGGTTTACTTTTTTATGTGATGGGAATGAGAAACACTGCTGGACTTTTAGGAAAGCACCCAAAAGCACAGTAATGACTCCTTCCTTAATTGTGGCTTTTTTATTTTTTTTTACTTATCATTTTGCAGCTATTAATCTGCAATCTTTGCAGCTCATCTGCCACCTTGTGGCCCTGCTGCAGACTTTTCTTGGAGCTGAAAAGGCAGAATGGGCTCCTAAGCAAAACCTCTGCATCTGCTCTGCACTTGTCAGCTTTTGTTATTATTAGACTGATTAGCTTTTCATTCCACAGTGTGAAAAATTGGGAATCTAAATATAAAACATCAGGCCACACCTGTAAACTATCAAAATATGTTGGTCTACTATTTTGTGTATGTGGGAATAGTATCAGTTGCATATACATCATATACATGAAATTCTGAATATATATGTATATCATATATGTATATACACATTGACAAAATTATAGAAAATGAGGCTGAAAAAGACCTTGTGATCTCACCTAGTCACTATTCTGCAAAGCTGGATGAGATCTATCAGATCCTTTTTGGCCTGTTTCAAAGCTTTTGATAAAAACTTCCAACAACAGAGATTGCTCAACCTCCCCAATAAGCTATTCAGATGCTGACTGTATTGCTACTAAGCTACTTTTCATATTTAAGCTAAACCATTGGTTTTAATCCTATCACTTTCTGCTTAATGTAGACAGAAAGTATAGTTTATTGCTTCTTTTCACATATACAGAAAACATTAATGAATTTATATCAGTTTCAGTTCTTTCTCTAATGTTAACTGATTCTAATATGGATAAATGGTGGATATTTACATTAGAATTATCTGGGCTTGAATTATTCACAAATAACCAAGTAGATTGCATGTCCAATTTAACTCTCATTGAAGAGGCTTGATTTCTGAAGTGTCTTTTTGTAAAATAGGTCTCTGTATAGTGAAAAAAAAATAGGATACTAGAAACTGGGGCACCAGAAATAACTGGTTGTTTTTGAAAATCAAAACACTGATATTATGAACATTTATATTATCAACATTTGTATCTCATGATGAGAAAAGTTTCAGCTAACGAAGGTCCAGGTGCTTGATCTTGCTATCTTGATATCTTCCAAAATTACAGCACAACAGCCAACCCTTCCCCCAAAGAAATTTTTAAAATTGCTTCTAGTTTTTTATGTTTTAGCTCAATTTCAAAAACAAGCTGCTACTCCATCTGCTGCAGCAGAACACATTTACAGAGTCAAGCTGCATGTTCTACATGTTAATACCATTGTGTGAGCTGCACCATTACTGCTCAAAGACAGATTAAATCTGCACATCAAAAGGATCCTACAGAATACACCAATTTGAGGTGTTCATAAAGACCAGTCACTTTTACAGCTAGTGCCATGCCTATTAAAAGTACTTATGCACATTGCTGACATTAAAGACATTCCTCAACCTTATCTAGCCATTTACTGAGATCTGTTTTTAAATTAAATGTCACCTGACATACACCTTCTTTGGCTGAAAGGGTGGAAGAAAAATGTACAGCAAAACTCATCAGGGAAATAAAATTACCTAACATCCTTTTCAGTCATTGCTTTGAAATGTTCCTCCCATCCCCAGTTCTCTTAAGCAAAGAAACAAATCTCTGTCTTCTGTGAGTTTTTTACTATTTTTTTCACCAGTGCTTCAGTTCACATTGTCTCTTACACACCAATACTATCACAAGATTCTCAGTCAACTACAAATATGACAACATTGACTGTGGAGACAGAGACTCCTCCTTTCCTACAAGGTTTGTAGGCCCCTTCACCAGCACTTTTTAGGCAATTGAAAAGTATTAACCCCTCACTCACACCAACCCACAATAAATTAAGTCTCATCCCAAGTCAGTACATGACAAGAGGTGTGAATCACACCTAGAGCATATTCCGTCCATATTCTGGTTAAAGCACTGGCCTTACATTTTTGGTCTCAAAACTGATTGTAATGGCAAGTGGATTAATTTAGTCCTGAGTATCACAAGTGGTCAGAAAACTTTGGCTGTCATTTATTGACAGCAGATGGAAAAGTTAAAACTCAGGCCACCAGAGAGGACAATGTCTCACACTTCCCTTGGAGGGTCAATGTCATTTTTGCTCAGGGCTCAATGATGGCACTTACAGAGGACTATCCTCCTGCTGATTCACTCATGGACAGATTAATGTGTTGGTCAAGGGCAGAGAGAGGCTGTAGGGTTTGAGATGATTTTGCCTTTTTACAGCCACTGAACATGAAGAGACTTGAAAAAATCCCTGTCCGCCCTGTGGCAGATGACTTCCATCTCTCCCAGAGGGAGCCTGAATGCAAAAATACAGCACTCTGTTGAAGTATCACAAGTTGGCCTCAGTCTGTCTCCATGGAGGCACTTGATGCCCAGGGTTGAGGCTGTCCCCAGCTCCTCCTTTATCTGTCCTGCTGGCCTGGCAGGTCCCTCACTACCCACTGGTTTTACCTACTGGGATCTGCCAGTATAACCCTGACAGTTTGTTATCACTGGTCCTAATGCTTGTGATGCAGAAGATAAACCCCAGCTCCCTTCTCAGTACCCTGTATGTTCTGGGAATAGAAGGGGAATGTGCTTGGTGACAGATAAGAGGCTCAGCTGCTGCTGGCTCAAGGGCAGAAAGACGAAGGGAGGAGCAGGATGCAGTCACCATCACACTTCAGCCCCTCTGCCAGCCCTGGCTCTGCCATTGCCACTGGCTGCAAGGAATTCCAGAAAGCCTCTCAGACAGCAGATTGCCCTCAGGTGGGAGGTGGGCACTGCAGACCCCTTTGGACACACCATCTCTTTGTTTTCTGACCATACAGCATCTACCTCAATGCAGTCCCTCCCAACACCTCACACGTGTTCTCCATGAACTGCAAGCTGAAGATTTACTGCAAGTGGTCACAAAGTACAATCTGCACTCTGCTGCTTTCCACTTAGAGTGTTTGTGCTGCAGAATAAAATGCTGGTGACCCCTGCTTTAAAAAACCCCAGGGTGCAACGAGTCCAACTGCCTGTAGGGTAGAAATACAATGTGTCATTGCTGTTGAGTTTCCACTTGTGAGGTGTGTTACAGCACTCAGGCTGATCCCCACAACTGTGTAGGTCACCACTGCTTTCCGAAAATGGAGAACCTTCACCTGTTTGGTGACAGGACTGTTTGCTGGGAGCAAACACGAGATGCTTCAGATTATTTAAATTCTTGCCTTCGTGAAGAGGTGGCAGAAAGAGCTTTTGTGAAAGAAACAATAGCCATGGTATTACAAGTGACACCTGCACACTGGCTCTTTCCAGATCAATCAACAGCATGAGTGTGTCGCAGAGGCCTCAGAGGAGACTCTGTTGCAAATACCTTCCAAGCAGTTAAAAAACATTGTACTGAGGCATAGAGATGGTCAGACTATGGAACAGGGAAGACATCTTCCTTGTGGCCACGGAAGACAGGTTTCAAATGAAGACCTCAAAAGAATTGACACTGAACAGAAGAAATAAAAGTATAAGCAAGCTGACCACTGGTCATATAATATTTATCAAGGGTGTCTAGGAAGGAGGAGGCAAGAGAAGATTAAATAAGGTGTATAGAGAAAAGGATACAAGATGGAAAATATTTACCAGGGCCTTTGGAGAAGGAAGAAAAAAAATAAACTTTGCAAGCTAGAGAGCATCCCTGCAGAGCATCTGGTGAGATCACAGCTGGGCCCATGTGCTATATCTTCCTCAAACTTCTCACTTCCATATGTATATAAGACCATCTGCGTACACTATTTGCTGTTTCAGTACTAGTCCAAAGAGCTCCCTTGAATAATACATTTTTTTATCTACACCAATATTTTAAAACAAAGCAGTTCTGCATTATTTGTTCCAATCTGTCTGCAGTTTAAATTCTGCCGCAGCAGAATGTTTCAGCATGAATTGCGTTTGAAATATAAAATTGTTTATGCTGCTTTTTCCCTCTTTCTGATGGAAAACAACACAATGTACCAGTTGTAATGGATTTTAAAACACATTTATCATTAAAGAATCTTTCCCAGGAGGAAAAGCCAGTAAGCGGAACACAAATGGACCTTCCATACAACGTTTCCCTATGGTATGCCTGTTTGCTGTGAAAAATAAGATGCCATGGGCTTACATCCACTAGTTACATTTTCTTTATATTTACGATAAATGACGTTTTCTGTTTAAAAAAAAAAAAAAGAACAAAATCTTTAATTATCACAGTTAAGCAGAACATGATTTTCTTCATGCCTTTCTCAGCACAACTTTCCTTCCTGACGTTCATTATGTAGGAAAGCCCAAACAAAACTCTTGAGACCATGGAGCATTCCCAGAAAGGATTTACCCTTTCCCATTAAGAAGCTTCAGCTACAAGACAGCTAATTTTCAAATGAATAGAGTCAGAAGTAGCTAAGAACATCCTCAAAACCCCAAGTTCAATTTGTTCTCATTTTCATAGCATCAAACAATGGTAAATTATTTGCCTACCTACCTAGCACAGACAGAGCCCCCTTCTGTTTTTACTGTGAGAGGCTCTAAAACACCCTGTCACAGCTGTATTTATAACTTGTCTGAATGCAAGAGTGCTGAAGAAAGGCCATACTGGCCATACTGTTATTGTGATGATGTCTTGCCTCTGAGGAAGCTCTTGCAAGTGGGGAATTTATTTTATGACTTCATTTGTTCAGACAGAGTGAATTGTGAATGGTTTCATGATTGTCTGGGGTGAGGCTTTGATTTCCTTTTTCTGAATATTTCCCTACACAAAGGATGCATTACACTGGCGTTATTAAGAATTCAGATTAACAAAATGTCTGGATTCCATGCCAGAAATATTTCCTTTATGAGAAATTTATTTTCAAGGTGTCAATATTTGCCATTGTTTAGGGGACAGCAGAAAGTATGTCCTTGACTTCCCCATTGGCTGCCTCAAAATAAAAGATTCCTGAATCTCTTCTGTCACTAAATACCCAACCCACTAGTAAAACAGACAGATATATGTAGAACTATGTGTATTTTCAGCTCTAAATTACTCATCCAATGGTATTGTTATGAAAATGTTATTAAGCAGAACATGAGTCTTCATTTCAACTTCAGAATTAGCAGTAAATTGCAAATTGCACACTACATCCTAACAGAAAGTATCAATAATTACAGAGAATGTAGGAAAATAGCAACATCAGACCTATCAGCTATAAAAAGAAAGTTTGAGCAGGTTTTTATCCATGCCTAAGAAGCAGATGTTGATGCAGGGAATGGCAAAACTGAACATGCCAGTTGTCCCAGAGGTGGAAGAGTGGCCAGGCTTTTTCAGAGTGTTGCATCACTTGTAGTAATGGCTGTTGTAACAGTTTTATGGACCATGGGAGAAAATTAATTTATGGACCATAGAGAATATTAATTTGTCCAGGCTGCAAACTAAACTTGAGATCCTTGCACTGTGACCTGAAAATATGTGTTTCATTTGCTGAAGCTCTGTGAATCTTGCCACACACACCACTTTCCCTCTTGGCTCCATGCAAAACATAGCAAAGGCCTAATTTTACCCTCAGACAGGTACATGCAGACCACAAAGACTTCAGACTTCCCAGGCTGTATCTGAATGTATTTCAGCTTAAATCTCCAGCAGCACCCACCACCTCATTGTATGCTGCAGACACACATAGTGCTGCTACAATGCTGACTGCCAGCTCTGCTTCTGAGAAGGGGTTCCTCAGGATGGAGGGCTGGTAAGGCTGTGAGGAAAGCAGAAGGCTACCACTACTTCAACACACACACACACACACACACACACACCCCTTGTTGGTTTTTTTTTTAATAATAATTGCAAATTTTGGTATTTTGAGTGTTGCCTGTATTTGCCAAGCCAGCAGGGAGGACCATGTTTGTCAGGTGTTTGACTGGCAGGTGTGAAGATGTTACCACTCCAGTGTGCCCCACCAGAGATCCAGGAGAAAATCCAAATTCTTCCTATTTTTGATAAACTTTGCATTCTCTGTGAATCTGACATTGGTACACATAGCAATGCATTACAGCAGGAGCATAATGAGGTTGGACTCAGCTCGCATGAAAAACACTGCGGAACATGATCCTTGGGTTGCATTTCCCCCAGTCTGTTCCTGAACAGAGAATCTCTTGAGCCAGGTTTAGCCCTGTAAGATTTCTGAACAGACAGAATTTCATAGTTTGCATACAGTGTGACAGAGCAGAGTATGTCTCCGGTGTATCATTCCTCATTACCTCTCACTCCCAGAACACTAGTCCAGAAATTTCTTTGACAAAGGGATGTTTTAACATGGAGTTGTGCTATACAAGACTGGTAATTACCCTTAGATGTGGAATCAGGGAGGTCTTTGTGATTCCTGGCATAAACTTGTCTTCCTTGTGTTTTCTTTAGAAAACAAAACAAAACAAAACAAAACCAACAATAAGACCTACACATAAAGACAGCCAATCTTGATCTGAAAGCATCAGGGCAAGCTTCTTTGCTGAGAGAGGAAACTAATGACAAAAACACTAAAATTAGGGTAAGGAATGCTGTTTAAAAGAAATCACTTTCTTATTATATATTTGTTTTTATTAAAAAATAATTATTAATTGAAAATTTTTAAAAAATCAAAAAATGTCTCTGCAGCTGTAACAAAACAAAGAAATGAAAAGGAACACATTTATAACAAAGATGCAATCAGATGAGGCCAGTTTCCTAAAACCTCTTTTTCTATAATCACAGCTGCATGAAATATGTAGGCAAAACCTCGGTGTTTTTCCCAGAAAACAATTTATATCTTGCTAGGACAGTAAATTATGCTCACTGCTACTTTTCAAAAAAGCTTTAAAGGGAAAGGGAAGAAATTGTGTATTCCAGAGATCTCAGCCTGTCAGTTCAAACTGCATCGGCTGTTGTGCTCACTGATGTCTTTGCATCTTTATTGAGACTTTAATACACATTGACTTAATGTGGCAGGCAAAGCTCAGCTTCTCCCTGAATCTGCTCCAAAACATCTTTGAGAGCAATGGTGCAAAAAAAATACTCTCCTTCTCTCTCCTCCCATGTATGTGTGGAGGTGCAAGTGTGCATGCCAGGGCTGGCAACAGTGTTCTTTATGCTGGAGTGCTGAAACATTTTGTTTCATAAATACCTCACCAATTTTAGATACTCAAGTAGCAATAAAAAAAAAAAAAAGGCATTCTTATGATGACATTCTTTTACTTTCAAGTGTGCCTCCAGGAACTTCATGTGGACCTCACGTTAGCAGAACCTGAGTGCTTGACTCTGCTTTTGGTAAGGATTTATTCCTAAGGCATATTTCAAAATTTCACTAGTTCTGTGTGACTATGTGCCACCATTTACACATCACACAATCAAGATGCTATAAAGGATTGCACAGTATGTGACCTGTCCATTCCTGCACCTGCAATAAAAGAAAATGCTGGATTAAAATGTTTGGAGTTAAAGTTTTCTATATGGTGAGTATACCTAAAAAATTCTTACTTCCAGCCTTTTTGTTGATAATCTGCTACTTGAGACTATGACTACAAACCTACTTATGCATTATAAAAGGCTGCACAGCTCTGACCTCAGAATTTGTGTTAAAAACTATGTGCTGAATTGGGTGGTGGTACTTCTGCTGTTAAGGGTGGAGTAAGATAAAAGCCAAAACATGTACAGGTCTCTGCTACCTCTTTTCTCACATCATACACAAAAGGAACAGAACTGTCATCAATTTTATTAAGTCTTTGCTGTAGCCATGTAATTAGAAACCTCTGCAATTTGCAGGATTTATACCCCTAACTTGCCTCCAGCTAATATTTTGCCATGCTAATATAAACATTATAGGTGATTATTACTGCAAAACATGTTCATACCATTTTAACTGCCTTGTGCTTGCTTTGTCAGTGCAGGAATTACAACTTCCCCACACAGCTAAGCTTCACTCTTAAGTCAACAAAATAAAACAAGACAAAATGCAGGATAAGAGATCAACAGATGGAAAGCCTGAGGGTTGCTGACAAAGAAAAAGGGGGAAGAGTGGAGGATTTTAGTGATTTTAGAAAGTAGGAAGAGGAAATACATAGGAAGAGGCAGAATAACAGACATGTAGTACAGCAAAAAGGAGTGCAGAGAAAGGAGATGTCAGAGGTGTGGAAGAAGTTCAGCAAGTAAGAGAAAATGAGAATGAGCAAGAAAGAAGCAAGAAGAAATGTGCCCAACAAATAAATCAAAAATAATTGAACCTAGCCTGAGTCCTCACAACCCTACCAGGAAAGGCTCAAGATCAGGGATGTTTCCATTCCAACCTGTAAAACTGACTTACAGTCTTTTTTCACCTCTCCACAATGAAACCCATCCCAGCCACCTGCAGTTCTCACCTAAGCCATCCTCAATCCCATGACTGAGAAAACTTGTGGGTTGAGATAAAGACAGATTAATAAGTAAAGCAAAGTCACCCATGCAAGCAAAGCAAAATTAAGAATTCATTCATCACTTCCCATGGGCAGGCAGGTGTTCAGCCATCCCCAGGAAAGCAGAGCTCCACTCTGCATAAGGGTGACTTGGGAAGACAAACACCACTCCTCCAAACCTCTCCCACTTTATATACCGAGCATGATGCCGAACAGTCTGGAATATCTCTTAAGTCTGTTGGGGTCAAATGTTCCAGCTGTGTTGCCTCCCAACTTCTTATGCACCCTCATCCCACTCCCTGGTGGTGTGTGGTGAGCAGCAGAAGAGGTCATGACACTGTGTGAGCTCTGCTCCCAGCAGTAATGAAAACATCCCTGTGTTGTCAACATCATTTTCAGCAAAAATCCAAAACACAGACCCATCCTAGGTACTGTGAAGAAAATTAACTCTACCCCAGTCAAAACCAGCACACACCATTACCCTGGGCAGATTCATTTAGCTGGCTTCTCTGCACTGCAGTGTCTATATTGAGTCAGACTTATTCTACTGCTCATGGCTGAATTATATAGAGATGTGGCAATTGCCGGCCTATGCCTCAAAGATGTCTTCTCCACACTTACCAGCTTGGGAATGGCAAGAGACACAAATAAGATAATGCACATCACAGTAGGTCTCTTGAAGGTTAACAAAAAAATCCATATGAATTATAGAATATAGGAATGAGCCACTATAAATTTATCATGTATCATTCAAGCCTTAGCTTCACTCCAAATTCTTATCATACTTCAACAATTTGTAATGCAAAAAAAGACCTTGTGTAATCACTTTATTCTAAAGTTGTCTTCTGGTTTTAAGGATCAAATCTTATTTATGCCAGGAGGGAAGGCTTGGGAAAATGAGATCAACTAGGACATATGGAAGGAGACAAGTCCTCTTCTTTAGAAGCTCCCTGCTGGAAGGCACTCAGCACTCTTAGTGCTTGTGAAAGACCACGGATGTTGAGTCTAGTTTCTGTGGCTCCCACAAGACTCAGGGCCTTATGGGAAAAAGCCTTTTATAGATCTATTTTGCCTGGGAGAAATCTGAGATGGAAAACTGCAGCCTCCAGAAACCCTCAGCAGGCCAGTAGCAATAAGAAGAAAAGACTTGTCCTAAATGCCCTGTGCATTGGACTACATGTTCTTGGGGGTGAAATGCATTTTAATTTCCAGATTAAGATAAAGCATCTGGCACTTGAAGACAGAGGATTAGGCACCCATTTGCACCAGCCAAGAATCTGTCCCTAAGGTCCAAATGAATTCCACAGTTTCCCCAACAGGATCCAGAAGTAACTATGGATTTTAAAGATGCATATTTTCAGTGCAAAATGGTAGCATGAACTGTAATGCCATGGAATACCTAAGGGAATCTTTTTCTTGTGTTTTTAAATTGTATTATACTGTCCCATTCATATATTTAAAGTTCTAAATATATTCTCAAAAATCTGAAAAATCAGCTATACATAAAGAGCATAACTAAGGACTAGATAGCCAAATATGGTTCATCACACTGGACTGGGGTTGCTCTTACTACTCTGACTATTTGAAATTCTACTCTTGGGCTTGAATAGCTGGTGGGAAGAAACACATCTTGACAGAGCTATCTTAAGGTAGAAGTCCAAAGAATCAGCTTGAATTTCTTTTGTAGACTAAAAGATGCTTTCTACTTTGGGTATTTCCAACATATTAATCACACTGTGATTATATAGAGAGAATGATAGGAATCCACTTCAGCTAATACCAACTCTTTAGCTTTACTAGTTTTCTGTCTTTCCACAACAATTAAAGGAAAGAGAGGCAGTGCTTGAGAATACCTGCCCCTTGCTCAGACAAAATGAATTACCTCTAGGGATGCTTCTCACTCCCTGTTAGCTTCATGGATAGGACCAGGATTTTTGTTGAGAGCCTATGAATTTGAATTCAGCACAAATATATCAGGGTTTTAATGTGGAGTGCAACCACAGTTCCATCTTTCCATTTGCTAGTGGGTCTGAATCCTCTGATATTTTGCTGAGAATACACAGTTCCTTGTCAGAGAGGCAATGGACCACTCAAGCTGAATTGGACCCTGTCTGAAAAACTCACAAATGAAAAGGTTGAGCTGTTTGCCAGGTCTGGGGAAAAGAAACCCAAACATTGTCCCATTAAATCTGATTAAACTCAAAAACGTACACAGAGGCACGCAGTTTTCAAGTACTAATTTTGCACAAACCAATGAATATTATCTCACATCATTTTCTCCCCTCAGAAGAAAAGGTTAAACATCCATTTGACTGACAGAAATCCGAGGCAGCATACCAGAGTAATACAGAAATATGAGCAGATAGCATTTAGCAGTGTATTTTAGAGTCATGCCTAAAAATGTAGGCATAGAAGTGCACTTGAAAGATGGCAAGGTGAGTCAGACATCCAGCAATTACATTGTACTTAAAATGAGTGAGAAGGTTGATGCTGGGAGGTCAGGAGAGATCACTTTGTCAAGCAGTGTTAAATGAAGCAGTTGCCTCGTGTCTTTCTTCAGAGCTGCTCTGTGAAACATGGCACCTAGTAATTTAAAGGTGATGTGAAGAATAAGGCAGAGAGTTTTCAGAAGAAAAGAAAAGCCTGACCATGTCCGTTTGCTTCCATTTGCAAAGGCATGGACAGGAAAAAGATGAAAGATGTCTTTGCATGTCAGTCAGTGCAACTCTGCAGGCTCCAGCTCTCTGATGAATGGGGAAGAGGGACTCTGAGGCTCTTGGGCAAGATCTTTGCACAGCAGTGAGGCTTGGTTTCATACACTGATGTTTAATTCTGGCATCCAGGCAGAGTAGCCTGGATGTTGAAGTTGTCCCAGTTCCTCCATTGAAGGTGTGATGCCATTATCAAAGTCATGATGCAGCTTATAATCTAGATAACATTTTTTATGGAGTGAGATATTCAGAATGTAGAAAGACTGCCCTGGGGTTTCCACTTCCAAAGTGTATTTTCTTCAACGTTTTCATCAGAGCTCAACATTTTTTCTGTCTTCCTTTACTTTGAATGTTCTCAGCATGAGGCATGAGAGCAACAGGCAGGAGCTTTCCCTTCTGTACAGAATGAGACTGTAATTTGAAAACAGATTGATCAGACCAACCTCCTGCAACCTTGATGTGAAGCACCAGCTATGGTTCGTGTACTGTGTGCTCTCCTTTGGCTGGTTCCCTGGCCCAGCTATTGATTTGCTGACCCTGTGTCCATTATTCTGGGCCATCCAAAATTCTCGGCCTTCCCAAAGAGACTTATTATGCAACTTATATTTAACCTTCTTTCATCAAATAGCAGCACACAAGAGCTCAGCACTCTTTTCCTTGGAATAGCACTTAAACATAATGTAGTGATGGCCCTTGTCCCAAGAGGAAAGACACTAAGTGCTACTGATTGCAGTGAGAAAAAGATGTCCAGTGTGAAAGTTACCCTCCGGCACAGTTTAGCACATTTAAACATCACTAACTTTATGTTGAATATTCACAGAGCTTAAATAGCCCCACAAGTGCTGAGCTGACCCCCTGGTTTGTCCTTAGTGACGGCAGAGGAAGCAGATGATAGCATTTGCCCTTTAATGGGATTTCAAAGCCTTTACAATCTTTTAATAAAAAAAAATACAATCAACAGAAAATAAAGCTGCACTTTCAATTAACAAGAACAATTACTTCTAATTGCAAAGCTCATACATTTTTCAAAAGAAGAGATATCATTTTGCCTTAATTGCTAGGTGCGGTGAATAGGCAATTAAAAACACATTAAATTTGGACCTACAGATAACAAGGAGCAAATTTCTGTCCTGAGCAGATTACAGTAGTGAATGTGTCTCTGTTCTCACTTTAAAACCAATAAAGGGGCTCCCTGGGTATATTTCATGGTTCCTCCATTATTGCCACAGCAGATAAGATACCAGCATTTCCACTGCAAACAGTTGATGTACAGAGGGAATCGAATAAACGTTCCTACAGACAGAAGTCTGCCATCACTGAGCCCAGGAGAGCTGAGTATGGTTTTACAGACACTGGGTTGCTTATGCTCCCCTTAGTCATGCAGTGCCTGCCCTCTGCACTCTGGGGAATGACACCCAGCAATTAACTGTGGTGAGGACTGTGTTGGTTCTCAAGTGCAAATGTTCTAATTGAAATCAGCTCCCAAACAGAAATATGCCCCTTTACCCCTGCACACACACTGTTGTATGCTCTATCTGCTGCTGACAATTGCACAAAATTGATTAAAAATAATAATTTCTCACTCTTTCCTCTGGTCTCAAACACTGAACATGTCAGCCAGCTTTAGAGAGGAACTTGCTACCCCTTGAATTGAAGCAGATAAGCCCTGGAGAGGCACGTTCTTCTCTGGTACACAACATCATCATGGGAAAAATTTACATGTGAATCCATTCATGCTGCTATTTATCTGCAAACCAAGAATGACATATGCAAAACAACAGCCACAGCTGAATGTACTTTGCAAACTAGGATATCTTATGTATTCCAGCTCTGCTCTTCCTGTTCATTTAAAGTCTGCCTCTTTCTAACACTCTTTCTCAGTCAAGAAACAGAGGCTGAGGGCAATAATAAGAAATCTGATTAGTAATTCCTGGAGATTACTGAAGGTTGAGAAGATTGCAAGTGTAAAATGATCTCCAAGATCAGAAGTGTTTTTTTTCTCTTAGATCTATTCTCAGGAAAGCACATATTCCATTATCATGATCAAGGCATCTTTACTTGGGCTGCTTGCATGCCTGGAGCTAAGACAGCAGAGAGCTGACTAAAAGTAAGACTGACCAGATGCTTAAAGGTAAGTCTATGTAAGCACCTGGCTGATTTGGGGCTTCTAATGAAATCAGTCATGGAAACCCAATTCATTAGGCTTTAGTATTTATTGATTTCTTGCCAGGATAATTTATAGAGATACAGAACTCACAACTTCTTACAAAGATCCTTGTAGAAGTAGTAGAAGAGTGAAAGGCAGAAAGGGTTTCCTGCCAGTCTCCCAAAAAGCTTGTTCAGTTCTCCAGAGGAAGATAATTAGGCATGTGGACTCAGGAAGAGCTCACAAGTTAGTCTTACCTTGGTCACAGTAGGAGACTAAAATCATTAATAGGATTTTATTGTCTGGAGCTGTGAGAGCTGCAACAATAGACCAAAACTGAGGGGCAAAGAAAGCAGTGGATTTGTTTTAGAGACTCTGACCAGCCCAATAAAAGTATAGCTTATGAGTATTGCTATAAAATGAGTCTTTACAAAAATAGATAATGTTGCTTCTCAAGCCCACTTGCACAGTTCAGTCTTTTAAATGCTTGCTTTCTGCATCATCTGAGGCAAACTTCATGCTAGTGAACTGAAGAGTTTGTGTACAAATGAGAGCTTCAGTAGCCAAAAGCTCTTCTCTATATGTCTGTCTGTCTGTCTATCCATCTATCTATCATCTATCTATCTATCTATCTATCTATCTATCTATCTATCTATCTATCTATCTATCTATCTATCTATCTATCCATCCATCCATCCATCCATCCATCTATCTGAGAGACCTAAACCTTGGCTGGTTTTGATGGATGGCATTCCTGGCACTGTGTCCTCTCTTTGCTGATGGCCACCCTACTTTGCACTCTTAGCTCTTTAAGGAAGGGCGTTTTGCACTTCACAGCACCCATCCCAAAAGTTCCCTGGTGCCATGACAAACTGAACCCGCAGGTCATTCTCAATGTCTCAAGAAAAGTTTTGTCTAACTTGTAGAGACAGTGTGGGGACATCTGGGACTCTTTCATTCCCAAATGTTGGTAATGACTCCAAAAAGCCACCCATGAAGAAAAGTGTGCCCATGCTGCACTGAGTATTCCCCTGCTCTGCCAGTTCCTGCCTCTGGCTGACTTCAGTATCCACAATGCTGCTTCTGAAAGGAAGAGCCTGTGATTTCAGACAACCACTTCCAGCCACCATCCCTCCCAGGGCACTTGCCAGCAGCTAGATCTCTCCATGAGAGACTGAGAAACTGTATGGTAGTTGAAATCAGGATTCTTAAACTCAGGTCTGATTCACATGAGGAGCAGAAAATAAAAAATCTTTCACCTAGTGATGAGAAGCAGTAGAAGTACCTGCCTCATGGATGGTTCTGGAAGTGCAGAGGGACATTATGTCTCTTAGTCCTCCCCTTGGCTACTCCAGGTTCCACAGCCACAGGCCCCAGGGCTGAGCATTGCCAAGCTGTGCAATGGGAGGAAGGAAAATAATATGGTTAACAACAAGTGAGATGAATAAACTGCGTAATTGAGAAGAGTTGATATTACTGAGAAAGCTCCCTAGAGCTCCAATGCATTTGGGTTCTGCAGCCATGATATTTCTCACAATTTTATGTGTAAATAGATAAATACAGCACAGATGGAGAAAGGAAATTGCAGGGTCTCACAGAGCACGTCAGCAGAAATGGTTTGGAATTTTCTGTTTAGAGGCTTCTGTTCTCTCAGGAGATGGAAATTCATCACAACAGAAGGTATTTGAGGGAGACAGCTCATTGGACTTGAAATAGAGTATTTTTTCTGCACTATCACAAAAAGGGCAAATGGTGAACCTCTTGTTTTGCATTGTATGTTCACCTCCTACACAAAAGCATTACTGTAAATGAGGATTTTAAAACACTGAATTTATACATCTGAAATGAGTACTCCAATATTAAGGCAATGAAAAAATATTTGCCTGAAAAAAGTTCATTTGTACAATATTAAAATATTCCACATACAGCAGCCTGAGTAGTCCAAGAGAATATTTCATACTTAGAGTGTGAGATGCATAAATATTATGCATTACATCAGGGAGTGCTAAGATGTATTTATAATTTGAAGGACTTTAGAGACTGAAAGAGCTTTGGAGTGGAAGATGAGATACCAATAAAAAGGGAAGTAATCTTGAAGAGAGCTGTGTTGTGTTCTTCAGAAAGCAAGGCTGCAAAAGATAAACCGTGACCACAGGCGCATGCTTAGTTGTCTGCCTTTATAAATATGTATCAGCTAAAAACAAGTACATCTAGTACATCTATCTCAATATGTGTGTAAAACCCTAATCAATATGAAGGATAGCAGAGTAGGGGTTTGTTCTGAATGCATAGATGTTGTGATATATGAATATGTTAATAGAAGTCTGGGATGGTAATAAGGGTATGGATACTGCTATAAATACACACACATGGGCTGTTTGCACTGATCTTTGCTCTTAAGGGCAATGCTGAAGCAGCAGTTTGGCATTGCTCTTCCTGACTGGGTCACTACTAATCAATAGCCTTATAAATCAGCGTGTTTAGGGCACTGCCAGTTTGATTCCTCGTGTAAACAGTTGTCAGGTTTAATTAACGACCACCCGGGTCTGCTGCTCTCCACTTCCCTCCTCTTGCTGTAGCATTGAGCCCAGGCTGCACTTACTGTGGAAGCTGGAGTTGTTCTTCTCTTCCAGTGGTGATGAAGGAAAGAAAAAGGCACCATGGCTTTCTTTATCAGTGGGATTTCTAGGCTTCCTGAAAAATACTCAGCTGGAGCAGGAGAATGTGGATATGAATGGGAAGCGATGCTATGCAACCACAGGCATGGACAGACCAACCAAAAAATATGTCCTTACAGATTAATGGAAACATTAAAATACAAGAAACAAAAGGAATAATAAAAATTAAAAAAAAAAAAAAAAACACAACCAAAAAACCCAAACCAAAACGTTAGAATGTAGTAAAGTTACCAGGGAAATCCTGCAAGGATCTGTCTCAGAGTTTGTTCAGCTCAGCATATTCATAAATGGTTTGGGGAAAGGAATAAATAACAAAATTATTCAGAACAGTCAATTCTGTGCTGATTTCAAAGACTCACAAAAGGATCTCACAACGCTGAGTGACAGGGTGATAAGATTGCAGTTGAATTTCCATACTGGTGAATACAAAGTAGTACGTTTGGGTGGGGAAAAAAACAACTGCACATACAAAATTATAGGTTGTAGGAATTAGAGAAAGGGAAGAAAAGGATAAGAGAGATCTGCATATGAAATTTGCAGACAAGAAAAATTGCAAATAATTATTCATGATTCCCCCCAAAACAGGCAGTCTGAAATAAAATGATCAGAAGGAAAGCAGGTAAAAACAAAAAAAACCCAACATAAATTATTTTTAATGCCCCTTATAATTAAATTGTGGAACCCATTGACACAGGAAATTGTAGAGACAAAAGCAAAATCTGGTTTACAAAAAAGTTTAATATCACTGATAGAGAATATGTCATTGCAGATAAATGCTGGCTCAGAAGTTCTTTGAACTGCTGTTTGCCAGGAGCTGGTAGGATATACCAGATAAAAAGAACTTCCTATGCAACCTCTTAAACCTCATCCATGGGAATCACTGATTGCTACCAGAGAAAAGGTTGGACACTTCCTCCTTTTTATCTAGCCCAGGATGCTGGTTCAAATATTTTAAATAACAATATTCTTACCTACTTTTTTGGGGGGGGGGAGGGGGGGGAGGAGGGGAGAGAGGGAAAGAGGGGGGAAGCCAATAGACCAAACTGCCATACATTTCTACGAAAACTAGAGGAAGTGTGGAAATAAAAACCTATAGTGCTTCTTAAATTGCCAGCCTATAGAAAAGTGGATTCTTTCCCTTATTTTCCTATGTCTTGGGACAGTATCCATATCTTTCTCAACATCTCTTCTTCACCATCAGTCTGACTGTGCCCAGACTCAATTCTGCAAAGCTGTTACCTTCCACACAATTTAAGGACCATCAGTAATGAACAAAACCTGTCCTGCTTGTGAGTAGAGAGTCACAGTGTGGCTTTAAGCATACCAGAAACTCAATCCAGCCCCAAAAGAAACAATCTGTTTCATGAATGGTAAAGACTGACTCTTTTCTTGCAATTCCCCTACAAGTCAGGTTTTCTGCCTTTTTTCCCCTTCACATCAACCAGTATTTCCAGGTCCTTCCAGCAGAACTCTTTGGATGACATGACAGGTGGACACTGGCTGGGTGGCTCTTACTCCTCAGGATATAAATGACCCTTTCTGAAGTTCTCATCTACTTCCTTCTTTGGCATTCTTTTCCTTTATTTACCTAAGTTTAAAAGCTATCATTGAGATATTTATTTCTCATAGAATTATTTATGTTGGAAAAGACTTTTGAGACCAAGTCCAACCATTAATCCAACACTGCAAGCCCTCACTAATCTATGTCCACAACATCTATACTTAGATGTCATACTTACTTATGTCATACATACAGGGATAGCAATTCAACCCCTTCCCTGGGCAGCCTGTTCCAATGCTTAACAACCTTTTGGGTGAAGAAATTTTTCCTAATATCCAGTCTAATCCTCACCTGGCATAACTTGAGGCCATTTCCTCTTGTCCTACCATTTGTTCTTTGGGAAATAAGATAGACCCCCACCTTGCTACAACCTCCTTTCAGGGAGTTGTAGGGATTGATAAGGTCTTCCCTAAACCTCCTTTACTCCAGGCTAAACATTCTCAGCTCCCTCAGCTGCTCCTCATCAGACTTGTGCCCCAGCCCTTCCATCAGCTCCATTACCCTTCCCTGGACATCCTTCAGCTCCTTGAAGTCCTTCTTGTAATCAGGGACATAAAACTGAACACAGGATCTGAGACGTGGCCTCATCAGAGCTGGTGACAGGGACACAGTGACTCTCTATCAGTTTTCAGTGAAAATGGCCAACTGTATCAAAGCTACAGAAAAGCTCCATTGCACAACTTTCATTCCAAGACAAAAGGGTCACCAAAAAAAGTCAGGTATCACTCTTCGTCTGCAGAGCTTCTGAAACTTCAACTTCCAGGGACAGAGTGATTAAGAGAGAATCCCAGTGTGTATTAAAGAAACTCCACCATTTTTCCTGATATTAGAAACACACACAAAAAAACAACTTTGAGGACACTAATTTAAAAGAACATATTAGAGGATAAAAGATCTGTGCTAGAGCTGCACAAACTGGTAAACATCTTTTGTGTCTCTGGTTTCACTATGAAGAGGGATAGCTCTTTCCTCTGCAGCAGCTGATGAAACAAGAAGAGACAAACACATCCACAGGATGGAAACAAATCGTAGACCTCATCCAATTACAGAGTTCAAATTCTTAAATCATATAAACTGCAAGTCAGGCATTTCAGTTCAGTTTAGTTGAGAACAAGGTGGAAAAAAGATTCTTTGAGAAAACTAATTTTGTCTGAAAGCAAAACATTGCAAGTCATCCATGAGATGAAAGTTCAAACACCTTTGCTAAAAGCCTCTATTCATTTGCAGTTTATTGGATGGCATGAAGCTGCCCATTCTGGTTATATTCTCTTTTTTTAAATGCTTGGAATGGTAAAATATAAGAAGATTAATCATATGCAATATATATTCATTAGGTAAATATTGAAGCCACAAATCAAATAGATTACTTTGCATAAACATTTCTCATAAAATATGAGTGGGCATCATATTTAATAAAAATCACAAACAAGTGGAGAATGATTGCCCTGGGCACAAAAGCAATATAAAATAAACACCTTCATAAGCAACAGTTTCACCACTTACCTCCACAAGCTATTCATATACACAATCCATTTATAACAGCAAACTGGATCTGGGTTTTGCCATTTTACAATTACTATTCCCTTAGGAGTGAGACAATATGAAACTTTATGGCAACTTTTACTTAATAGTGCACATAAATTATTGTCAGGTCACAGGGAGCAAATAAGCAGAGTTAGTCCCATTTTCTTTCCATTCCTTCTTCTCTCCTTTTTTTTTTATTTTTTTTTTTATTACTGCTTCTTTTGAGAAATGTTTTCCATGAGAACATTTCCTTCTGCATTAAAATATAGCAACTATTTGGGTGGGGGGAAATGGACTATAGGTCAAGTTTTATTACTGCCCATTATAGGACTGGGCATTGCTATGGAAAGGCATAAAATCAGCTATATTGCAAAATCAGTACTGCACCAAACCAAATGAAAATAACTTATTTGAAAAACAATGTGCAGTTAGTTGGAGCGACACAGAGGTTCACCATAGAAACCTCTTTCTTCACATAGGTGAAGGCCTGAGAACGATCCCTTGGGGACCACTATGCAAGGCTGCCCAGAGCTGGCACGGAATTGGAGAAAGGCAACACCTACCCCAAACTCCCTCACTATAAAGATAAAATCTAACACAGTCAGTGTTCCTGACTCCCAGATTACATCCCTCCATACAAGACAGTCTTGCTGCCTGGGGTAATGCATGGCACTGAGGTCAGCACCCAACTCTGCCTGGAGCTTTGCCTTTGGAATTTCTACATGATACTTCAGTGCAAATGCACTTCAAAGCATTACAAAAAATTAATGGAGAAAGAGGTGTTAAATGCAAAGATATACCACCTCTGGCTAAGGAATTTGCTGAGTCACATACTGGGGGTTGGAAGAATATGCTGGAAAATATCACTCCACGTTTCTTGACTCCAGCATTGCCGACTCTCAGAGAGTGCTGAGAAAGATGAACCTCTGCTCTGACCTACAGCAGCATTGTATGCTGCAGCTGCATTTTCAAGGAGTTTAGTGATACTCCCTGTTCAAATCCACTGCTGACATTATTGCTTCTGAAGAAAGATATGAGTTATTAGTCTGCATCCCATGATAGTAGATAAGGTTTACAAGGGGCAAGCAGATAATCCTGACCAACAAAAATATATGCTGTTGTTTATACTTGGTGGTTTGCAACTATGACACCATCCCTCCAAGAGTGCTTTTTGAAGTGTTTCTAAATAGTAAGGCATTTACTACATTACTTGCAAGTAGTAAAATCTAGGAGTAGTTCAATAGTTGATCTAAGCTAAACTTGTGCACCACATTCTTTGTCAAGTAAAGTAAAAGCCTGAGTATAACCACGTATGTCTGATGTAATGAGCTCTAGGGAGAACTCCAGAAAATTAAGCAGTAAAGAAGAATGAAGATAAAAAGTGGAGTAAAGAAAAGTTGCAAATTATAGGACACAGCACTCACCTAATCACTAATAACAAGTGTCATAGAGTCAAAGGAAAGGTCATACTGTTTACTGGAAACAAGCCCCGACACATCCAGAACTCATCAGTGCTGTGCATCACTTTTACTGACAACAGGCAAGTGAGTTTGCTGAGGAGAAGAGAGTGGTTTTTCCCTCAGTGATGCAGGAAGCCCAATAACAGGGCTTTAACGAGAGACAGTAAAGGCATGTTCTTGTCAGATTTGCCATTAGCAGCTTTGGGAAGTCATGCTGAAGCAAGAAAGAGCACTTACCATTGTTCAGCCCTGCTCACCCTGGTTTAAATAACTGTCTGCATTACCTACTTTAACATTTTATCTTTTTACTTTAGTAGGGGTAGGATGATACCTTTCACAAAGGCCTTTAAGACACTTGGATTCTCAAAAAAATTGCTTTTCCCATGATTAGCCTCTACTGTGTGTTTTTAACTTATGGAAAAGAGTCTTGAATTTAAGAGCTTGAAGTGTTTAGTTCTAAATTTAGTTATTTGTTTTACTGGTCTGGGGTAACTAATGGCTGGAGTTGGCAGCTCTTGCTAAAACTATAAATCTAAATTAATACTCAGTAAAAAGGGTAATCAGTGTAAACTTTTGTCTGCATTCCCCTCAATCCAGAGAGTTTCACGATTCACAGACACATCACAGAGAGGATTCAGAGCTAACAAAGTCTCCAGAAGTGCTATAACGATTTACACTAACTAGCCTGTCGTTTCTGAGCTTTGGAGTTTTACTTTCCAAGTGGGTGAGATTCTCTCAAAAAAAGAGCAGGGAAAATGAAGTAGGAAATTAGGAGGTGGAGAGAAAGAAGCTTATTAGCACCCTTCTCTTGGACCAGAAACTCAAGATAAGCTCTTAGAACATTCATGAGGATCCACAGGCTGAACTGCACCAAACTGCAGCTTGTGTTCAAAAGGGGCTGAGCTCCAAGATTACAATTCTGTCCACTTTGCTGTGCCATCCATATTTTATTGCTCTATCAGCAACCTCTTCCTCTTTTCTCTGTGCCTTATTAAATCCTCCCCTCCTAAATCTGCCCACAAACATGCAATATTCTGAAACGGCATCATCTATCTTACCAAAAGGATGAAATTCTACCATTTGAATTAAAATGGGGAAAAATAGCATGGATTCTACCTTTTCAGGCGGAATTACTTCTTTAATCCATCATGCTGGCGACAGTGGAAAATGATGGCCCAGAACCACTGAGAGACCACTTGATAAGCTTTTAATTACCCATCACACTGATGTTGTGATATGAGACAGCTTCTTAATTTCTACATGAATTGCATTGTCAGCTGTTTGGCTGTGATTATAGTAGATATTATGAAACTAATAAGAGTGTTGTTGGAAGAGATTATATTTTCTTGAATAGAAGAAAGAGTAAGCCATGTTTTGTGGGTTGAATTACGATTTTGTTTCCTCCCCCTTCAAACTTCACTGTCACAGTGCCAGGTAGTGTATTACCTTGCATGCTCTTACAGCTCTTTGCATTTGTAGTAGACACTTTACAATTAGTTTTCAGAGGAGAAGTGGCTGCATTGCACAAAAGTGCTAGAGAGTCAGCTCCAAAATGTGCATAACTGATATGAATATTCCATAACAATGATGTCCTTCTTCTGTCTCAGGAACCAAGCCCTGCAGGATAATCTGCAAAATGTGAATGCCACAAATGGATGGCCATGCAGAACTGTACAGAAAGAAAGGGGAAAAAAACCCCATCTGCCACCTTCTCATCAAACTAAGTGGAACTATCAGTTATTACCTTGACCTATTAAACCATGATGGTGGGAAATCTGTTGAGGAAGGTAGAAGCAGGAATAAGAAAAGGAAATATTACATTTCCTAGCCATAAATATAAAAACAAAAGCAAGCTGATATTATTTTTTATTTCTTCCCCAGGTACTACACTTTCTGACAGCACTGAGATTAACAGCCTCACTCTCAAAATGTGTGGCCAGCCTTTGCACTCAAAATAACGCTTTATGATTGCGTTCCCTGGCAGGTCTTGGTATGGCTGCTGCAGAATTTTTGATGCAGAGCATTATCTTGCTGCTGTGGTATTGATTGATCCACTGTGATATGGGCAGGAGGTGCTCACATAGGCTTGAAATCCCCTGCCTGGGTTTGCAAATAGTTCCCCAAGGTAAGATTTATGTTACTGAGATGGGAAGAAGTGAAGCAGAGTTCGCAGCAATTTTAGAAATGTAACTCCAGCTCTTAAATAGTTTGTATATTTTAAAACATATATGTAAAACCCACATATATTATTTATATTAATTATTCACAAATAATCTGTCTCTGGGGATTTCTCAGTGATTTAGGGGGTTGCAGGTTTCTTGTCCTAATAGAAGTTGCAAAGAATGACAGCAGTGACATATGGCCTATACAACATCAGCTTGGCTTAGTCACTGAGTGAACAATACTGTATTTCCATTCGTTTAGGGTAATACTTCAATCACTGAATTGGTTTCCTCAAGATTGATTTTTTTATTATTATTATTGCAAATTGATCTACACCCCCAGTTCTCTTTTTCTGTCAGAGCTCACCCTGTGATAATAGCAACCATGAAAGTGCAAATGCTGTTTATTACAGAAGAACGTAAGTGGGACCTTAATTTTTCCCCCATATTCGTCATGTACTAATTTCCATTAGTTACTAATAACCAGCAGTTAGCATCCTCAGGCTCATGCAAAGAGACAGCAGGAAGTTGCTAAATCTCCTATATAATCTGGCGTATGAAAAGAACCCTGCTGTAACTCAGCTCTGATCCGGTGGGAGATATTAATCTGTGACTTACTTCAGCCTCAGAAAATACCAGGACATCAAATTCAGAATGTTTCTATAAATTTCAATAAAGCTCTCCTAGAAAAAGTGCTCCAGTGAACTACCTTCTCCCTTATCCTTTTAGATTTGAACTTTGCTGTGTTCCAAAATGGTTCCATGACAGTACTTAACAGTATGTACATGTACTTCATGATTAGGATAAAAGATGCTCAAGGTAAAGAGAAATTAAATGCTATTTTCCTATTTTTTTTGCAGATACAGTTACACTCTTCCTGGACAGTAAACCAGCCAGGAGTGCAGTGAATGTGGTCAGCCTTTTTAAAAACTAAGGTTAATGTGTTCTGCCTTTCAGTGTGAGGAATTGATAAAACTGTCCCCTTGGAGAGGCAGCCTGTAAGGACTGTGGTATAAAGCATCAAGTGCAAAATCCTTAGAATAATCAACTGCATAAAAGCTAGGAAGGAGCTGATTATGCAGCTCTTCTGCAAAAAGGATTTGAAATTTCTAGAGGATCACAAAGTAAACAGAAGTAAATGTCAAACTGCTGAAAAAAAACAGGGGGAAAGAATCAAAAAGAAAAAAAACCAAACCCAAACCATAAAATAAGTCTTGAAATACAAACAGAATTTCTTCTTTGCTTCTCAAAGCTGACCAAATCACTGAGAAAACACTCTTTTTCTTTGAGCATCACAGTTCAAGGAATGCAGAGATCAGAGAGAGCAGAGAAAAACAACAACAAGAGCTCTAGAAAATGCGACCTAGAGGAAAGATTTGAGAATGAGTTCAGTTTGGAAAAAAGAAACTGAGAAAACAAATATCAACAACATAAAATATATATGCAAAAAAAAAGGATTGAAATAAAGTCTTCTTCATGCTGGCTGTAGCAGAGATCTAAGAGGCTTAGGCTACACAAATGGAAGCTTAGAGACTGGGGAAAATATGGACAGTATGGATAGTTAAAAGCTGGGACAGACTGGTGGGAGGGGTTTAGCCTGTCATCATTAGAGGTTTCTAAGAATATGGTAGCTAAATTCCAGTCTGTACTAAGGAAAAAACATCATTCCTGGTGTCAGCTTTAATAAGCACATGTCCATTTTTTCCAGCAGAGCCATCATCCTTCAGATCCAAAGCAAACAGGGCAGACGCTCCAGTCTTCTTGTGCTGGATAAAGGCTTCTACCTGTATGCAAAGCTTGGTCTAAAACTGCTAATTAACCTACCTTTGTGAAATGCTTCAAGATGCTCTAAAATAAGAAAATGGGCTTGGGGCATGGAGGGAATAGCCTACACAGTGTCTGGTCAATGTCCCAGTCTTTCAGCTGCATGATCCAATAGTTTATCTTAGTGGGAAGAACTTTTTGGAGTTGTAGTGGGGCACAAAACTGAAAAAAAATTACTTTTTAGCAAGAGGTTGGAGGTGAATCCAAACTAGATGAGGATGTTGCAATGCACATTGTTTCTGATCAAAATGAAGGACAGTGAGTCCTCAAAGACATTTTTTTTGTGCAGGAAGGCAGCTCTCTCAGTTTATTACTCATATACCTTGGAGTATTCCAGGTTAGATAACTAGTGAATACATATTACTCTTTCTTTTGTGAGTTTCTCATTACATTCTTCATGTAGACATTCTTCATTATAGACACCCTAGGCCATTTTCCAGCTACTTGCACAGTACCAGCCAAACCTCCTTCTGCTTGATGTCCTGTTCCAGCTGCCATACCTTGCTCCTCACTTGGGTTTGTTCTCCTTAGAGCCCCCTTTCTCAGTTAATTCCTGAGCAAAGATTGTTGCTTGCTGTGACTACTTACCCAAGAGGGATCTAAGGTCCATAATCCAAAAACCAGCCAGTTTTGAATCTCTGCAGAGTGCTGACACATTGTACATAGCACCAGGAGCAGCCCAGCTATGGTACCATCAGCTGACAGCTGCAGGTTTGTATCTTATGGGCCACTTTAGCTTTCTCTTCATATGGGGCTCTGTTGGGGTTTGCTCATTGCAAACTGAGGTTGCTCTTTGCACTCCTGCCACCTGGACACGCTCTCAGCACACCCACTGATGGTGCCAGCAGATGTGTCTGCATGTCACATTCCTATTCTCACTCACACTGTGACTAATGAGCTCTACAGAAAATGTGCCTGCTTCTAGTGAAACAGAGAAGAGACAGCTATGATTTTACCATATAAGAACACCAGCACACAGTATGACAGAATTCATGCACTTGGTTAGGAAGACATCAAGAGCAGGCTATAAATAATACCTGAATTGGAAATAGTTCTGTGCCTCTGCAAGCAGCCATACAGGACACCACCTGGCATTGTACACTGACCATTGTATACTTACCACTATCCTCATGACAAAATTCAGGTGTCAGCCAAGAATATCCATCTATGACCTTCCTTCATACTATGTAAGTGCAAAATTCGCCTTACCTCACTCTCAGATTATCAAGGAAATTTAGAGGTTGAGTCTGGCTAGAGATTACAAGACAAGCAGGTGTGTAACCATGTATGTCCATGTAATTTCTGAACATACTGTTTGTACTGAGAAGAGTCTAATGATAACAGAAGTTGAGTAGAACTTACCCTCTCATTGCTCCTTCTGCAGCCAGGTGACATCTAAAGGCACAGAAAAGGAATAGGAAAGCTATTAGTCTTCAAACACAGAAATAGAAATCCTGTGGAAACTAAAAGATAAAATATCAACTATGCTTACAAATTACTGAAGTCAATACCATAGTATCATATGCTCAAAGTGAAGAAAAACAGACTAAATGTGATTCTTTTATACTGCCATTTCCTATCTTTTTGAGATATTGATTTTGAAAATTGACAAGCTTTAAATGTGTGTGCATATAGGTAGAGAGGCAGTTCTGCATGGTTTCTTATAACAAGAAAAAAATTAAGTATATCCAGCAAGTCTTTTAAAATGCCTGGCTACAAGTGTTATAATTTTATATAGACTGAAGTATTTTGTTTCAGCATTTGGCAACATTTCTACATCCCCAATCAGATTCCTTCTGATCCAAGGCACTCTCTCTCCCTATGTTCACACAGATAAGACCAACAGAAGTGCTGAACCCTGCTTTGAACATAAGAAAGGAAACTATTCAGAATATGCTTTCTGAGAATACTACAGCTTGTAATCCTAACTTTTTTTTGCTTTCAAAGGCTGCTAGGTTTGCTCTTGAGGGCACAAGAAAATCCCATTGGGGATAGTCTTTACAGAGTTTCAGAGATTCAGGACATGTGTTTCCACATATGTATTGAGATGATCTGAAGGACCCATGGGAAGATGGAATCTGGTTTTAGCAGATAGCTGTTTTCATGTCCAAAAAGGCTTCTCCTAGTTTGTTAGTGCTCTTTCTTGTCTTAATTTTGTTGAATTATTAAGTATCTGGTAGAGTGCCAAGATCCAGGACGAGGTGCTCTGTTAATGTACATGTAAAACTAATGAGTGAATGAAAAAATACACAGACAAACAAATAAATAAATAAATTACCACCTGAGGTTCAGTATTCTCACCCCAAACTGCAATGCCTGACGTGTCTTTTCATTTAAATATAACATTAAACACTTACTGAAAGTTCAAGTTTTCTTATTTCACATAAAATCAACCTTTGAAATAATAATTAAAAAAAAAAATTTAAAAGGGGGAAAAAATCTTGGTTTCTTTTAATTCTTCTTTTGATTAGGGTCCCAAGCAGCAATCTCTTCATCCCTGAGGGATGCCAGTTCTGCAGGCACATTGCAAAAACAGAATCCCACCCCTCACAACAAAAAAAAAGCCCCACACTGTTAATTAGCACAAGTAGAGTCACACTTCAGAATTGCCATTCTCAGTGTTCAGTCTTTGCAAGTTTTTCAACACTATTAGAGACACAAGTGGTTGCTAATACACATGGATGCAATTAAGAGGGAGCAAAGAAAAGATTCACAAACAAGCAGATGAGCTTTGTATTTGGTGAGGGAGTAAAAGCTGAATCACTTCTTCAGTTTTAAGTTGTGAAAGAAGAGTCCAGGCTCATCAGTTTGAAGAGTCTTGCAGCAAAACTTGTAGCATAGATATAAAAGTGGATTCAAGAGGGAAATTTCTCTCATTCTTTGTGCTCTTTCTCTTTCGTAGCATTTATGTCTGCTCTTCAAAATGGGGACTGTGTTTTCATATGGATCAGTAGAACAATGTTGTTGATACAGAGGGGCATAACTCTACAGACTGAAGTCATCAGAAATCATTGACAGAAATAACTCAGTGCAATTTTCTTTCTATTTTTATCTGAGCCCAAGAGGCCTTGATAATTTTCAGCTAAAATTTCACTAAAACAATTTAATTTCCTAATAACCTACTTTTAACCTATAAACAGCATCTCTGTTCCCTCTTTTGGAGAATTTCCATTTGTGTGTACTTCCAGCAGAACACTGTAGGAGCCTCGCTGGGAATTGCCACATAATGAATAAATGCCAAAGCTGAGCTGAGATGCTGAGTTTACCTCCAAAGCTCTTCATGCTTTCCAGGGACATTGACACCATTCTGATTTTACTTGGGACTCCAGAGGAAGCCTTGAATACAATTAATTTAAGACATGAGATTCTACCTTGTGTGCTACCCAGGGGACTCAGGATTGCTACTGAGATCACAAGGCAGTCATGAATACACACTGAGTGTGAACAGTTGTCCAAATGGCCCATATGAACCAGACTAGCTCCTATATTGACACTTAAATCTGTGTTTTCCCTGCTGAAAATTAAGAGTTCCTCATTCATTATGTGGAACCATGAACAAAAAGTGGTATGTAGGAAATCAGAAAACTATATAAGCCTGAATTCTCCTTTGCTTTTCATTGCAAGCAGTTCAAGAATAAGTTCCCAAGATGCAGCTGGCTGTAGAAATGAGTATATGTAGCACCTCAAATACATGAAAGAAACTGAATCATGGAGAGATTCAGTGCATCTCAGTTCAGATACTAAGGTAGGAGCATGGGATGACTGGTCTGGTAACAGATGTCAATAATTCAACTGTCTGGAGAATTTTTTCTCCACTTTAGGAATAGTGTTTACCCAGGAAGATGAATTGCTCTTTTCAGGAGCAGTAAATACCCCTTTTTATAATCCTTTTTTTTTCTTTAAATAAAGTGCTGACCAAGATTCAAAGCTCCTTGAGGGTGCCCTTCATGGCCCCTTTGATATGTACAATTTTACATCTCTGCCCTTAAAAAAGGGGTAAATAAACTGATAGTGAAATCTAGACTAATTTTGGAGCTGCAACTTAATTCTAACCACATAAGCAGTCCCATCGAGTTCAAAATGCCTTAGCCCAGTAAGACTCTGCTTTGACTTAGTCATACTGAAATATTGTTCTGTCACATTTTGAGTAATTGCTGTGAACTGATGGTTAATCACAGGCAATTTCCACAGTACATGCAAACTGACTCAGCTCTTGCAAAAAAATGTCAGGAAAGAATAGCAAGAAGCATTTACTTACCAAACTTCTCAAGATTTCCTTAAAAGCGTTCAGACTCAAACAACAGTGGCTTTCATGAAAACAAAAGTTGATTTTAAACACAGGGACATAAGGGCTTTGGTGGCTATCAAAGCCCTTATGTCCCTGCCCTAAATTTTGGAGTCTCTAACACTAGTGATCCTGTAAGATCTGATATAACATCCAATTTTACCTCCATCAGGAATAAGTGGACATTTGAGATCTGAAACTTTTCCCTGCAGTGCTACGAGAGAAAAATATTCCGGGGCATCAGGACTAACAACTTGCTAAGGAGTTATTTACAAGTGGATTTGGTTTTAATATCAACAGGAAGCTAAGAGGTCTGTAGTTTGTCAGGGTTTGCTTCCACAGCAGCTGGGAATAGCCATGAATAAATCATGAAGATGCTTAGGAGTGTTCATATATTTGAATTACATGCTTCCTACATTAATTAAGAAATATTAATCCAAATTATTTTGACTCTGGCACATATTCCTTATTGGTCATGTCAGCATTATACATACTTTCCTCCTGAACCCACACAGTATTGACAGACTAGTTTGCAGGCATATATATTACACAGCCTCTCTAGCAGCCCCTAAATGAAAAAGGAGTCATTCTCCAGAGACATGTTCACTTTGGATTTGCATCTCTCCTCTGATTATTAGATATTCTTCACCCCCAGTTCATAATATCTAATTACCCTGCTGGCCTGTGCTCAATTATTTAAAGCATAGCCCTTACTTATTGAATTTTACAGTTTGATATTAATAGATCAGAGGTTAACTGGCTCAATATTAAAAAAGGAGTCACTGGCTCAGTAATACAAAAGGAGTCAGGATTATGTTGAGCTCCTCAATATTAGTAATCGGGCTTTAAAGAGAGAACAGAGAACAACATATGTCAACCACAGCAGGGAAGGAAGCAGAAAGTCAATATTTAAAGCCATGAGTGTCTCCTACCTAAGCTGCAGACAATTCTGAGCAGTTGGGGCTTGATAGAGTGAACAGGGAATCTTCAAGATTTCTGTGGATGCAACAAGAGCCAAGGAAGCAATATCAAAAAAGCAATACTTTGTCCAGTTAAACCTGAATACTCTTACCATTAAAATAGACACAGTATCATTAGGTGAGTGTCCTAACTAACTGGACAGCAATGGTACAGGGTTGTCATCAATCAGAGAGGACTGATACAGAGTTAATTCCCCATTTCTCGTCTGTTTTTCCTCCCATTTTGAATGTGTTAAGGATATAGGAGTGATAATGCTGTAGGCTTGTAAGGATACAAGGAAAGCAATGTGTACAGGGAAAGATGACTTTATTTTTATTGGACTAGTCAATGTAGTTGGAAAAAGCATAAAAGCTTTTGATCATCTGTTACCTACCTATGGGGTAAATGGGCAGCTTGCCATGGTGTGAAAGAGGACACACCAGCCATCCAGAAGCTTTGATCTTCCAGATAATGGTAAAGTAAAATTCCAATCCCACTACCCTTGCTGCTTTAGAAAGTGTTCAGACCCAGTTTTTTCTCTTTTTCTTCTTTTTTTCCTTCTTTGCCTTTCAACATGTACAGTCAGGTTACTGAAGAGCAGCTACCATGGGCTAGCTGAGCCTTGATGATCATCCACAGGCACTGCTGACCACAGCAAGTACAGTGAAATACAAGTTATTTTCATCTCAGTGGAATAAATTTAAGCCTCATTATCGCACATTTACCAGGACTTAGAGTACTCCCAATACATTTATTTCTGCTACGCTACTCTTGCCTCTTCAGAGACACAGAGTAACATCTTATGCCTTGGTTATGAACTAACATTTAGACCTGTTTCCAATAGCCTTTTCCCTGATTTTTAGGGAGGCATTTTTAAAAGTTTGGATTAACTTTACACAAGAAATCCCTTTTTAGAATTACTGTTAACCACAGCACCCTTCTCCCAACATAAGGCACAGAAGTCATTTCTCCCACTTAAGCAAATAACAGTATTACTATTACTGAAATAAGGATTTCAGTTTATGCTCCTCTTTTCCTTATAAATAAGAGCTTGGTGTAAGCAGCCACTTAATAGAAATTGTTCTAAGGATTCTCAAATGGTGGGACTCAGGCAAAGCTTTTCTGAAGACCAGGATTTAAGAAGTCAAGCCTCTTTTCTGAATCAAATGATTGGGCCACTTATTCTAAAAGCCGTAAAATTCCTCACCCTGCTGTTCTCAGCACTTATGTCCAGGGTAGGAGTTCATATCTGTAAAACTTTCCCTATTGAGGATGATCTCTCTATTTACAGAATTCTGTAGCTTTTAGGCTTTTAAACCCACCATGCTCCTTTTAAGCCAAACAATTCTAATTACCCTTATTAGTTCTAGTGAAATTGCTTGCAGTATCTTTTTAACACCCACACTGAACACAACATTTTGCCACTCTAACAACATCCTTTATCTGGAGTTTGCTTCTGAAGGCGTGGAAGCTTTTAGGAGAAAGGTGAAGCAAACAAAAGCATAGCACTGAATTTGGGCAAGAGCACTGAATCATTTTAAGAAAGGGGAGCTCAGTGTCACTCAGACTCCATTTTCTGCCAAGAGGTGAACCTAAGTCTCCCAAAGTACTGAGCGTTCCAGCTTCCAAAACAGTAAGAAGTTATCAGTCTGTATAAAAAGTGACAGCAAAAGAAAACCGTTGTTGTGCTGCAGACAGTAGGATTCAAAGCCTTTTTTCTGGCTCTGAGGGCTGAGAACTATGTCACACCAAGACCAGCAGCTGGTAGCAGCCAAGAGCAGAGGTGCAGAGTTAGAACTCTCTTGCAAGCAGGCACCTCTTGCCACAAGGATTTTCTTGCCCCACAGAGTCTCCAGGTGCCTCCTTCACAGAGCTGTTACTGCCCACCTTCTCAGCAGAGGCAGAACAGCCATGCCTTACTTTGAAAATCCATCCAAAAACCAAGGAAAACTACTCAGCTCATTGTGCATCTGGGCAGGACACGCTCAAGCCTGCAGCCCTCCTGGCACCTCAGCACGAGGAGAAATGGAGATGCTCAAATAAGATACCAGCCTTTGTGTGGGAGGAGCACAGACCCAGGACACTGAGTTGTCCTTGGCTCAAAAAAACCCCAGGCTAATGGCAAATCACCCTCTGGGACAGCTGTTCCGAAGAACATCAGCAGGGGAAATCCTGTCCATCTTCTCTCAGGGATTTTTGGACTTGGTGTCCCCAAGTTGGGAGCCATGGAGAACTGGCCCTTGAGCTGTGCAGAGCCATACCCTTGAGTTCCTGTAGATCTGTCTCATCGTCCAAATCCTATGCTGATGATTGTTGATAGCAGAGGCAGATCACGGCCCTACAGGCTTCTGTAATGAAACCTGTATCCCCAGCCTCTGTCCAGTTCCCCAAATCCTTGGTGGCAATCATAAACTACCAGCCCCTTGTGATGCTATTGATGGAAATGGCAGGAAGTGAGAGGCACCTTTCATAACATTGATAATTGCAGGAAAACATAAAAATTTTCACAAAACCATGAGCCCAGCTTTGATATTTAGGTGCCTTTTGTCTTATCTGAAACAGTCCTATTCAAATTATAGCTCCATATATACAGACACAGCCCATTATATTTCTCCTTCTATGAAGGGAGTGTAGTTTTTCTTCAATGAATGACATCAGCAATGCCAAGCAATATCCTTGTAGGGAAAATATTGCCTTATTTCTGAGGAAACAGGTTTGTCTTTAACAGATCAGGACAGTTTTATGTGCCTACTGACTAAAGTCAACAAGTTTTCTGCAATAATTATCCTCTTTCCAACTCCTATTTCCAAGAACTTCACCAGCAGCAATTCCTTATCAGTTTATACACAATCACTTCTGGAATTTCCTTTACATCAGCAACACGTACCTAATTATTTCCAGTGATATCATTAAGTAAAACACTTCAGTGACCAGAACCTAAAATTAACAGGATTTGGGGCAGCCAACAAATAAAAGACTATCGTATCTCATTTGACTTTACTGAACTCAATTTACTTTTATGAGATTCACTTTTTTAAGCTGTCATTTCTAACTACTCATTTTACTAGTGAATTTTTTGAGTTAGGACATTAATCAGATTGTGAAACTCTGCTCTTTTGCTGACATAAGTGCTGACAGTATTGCTGGAGACATGCTTCTGGTAGTCTACTGAAATAAGATGATTCTCTCATCAGTGAGTCTGGACAGACTTGGTGCCGCTTCCAGGGCTGAAAAACTGGAGACATCTTAGTACACAAGAGGCATCCAGGGGTTTATCAGATATTTTCTAGTCCTTGTACAACACCACACAACATCAGCCCCATCACACAAGCATTCCATGCTGCTCTAAGGACAGCTGTGCTTCTAAATTAGTATGCCCTGATCAAGCTGTTCTGTGTACACTGTAACACTATTCATTTCAGCTGCTGTAGCTCAAGTACAGAAATACGGTGAAGAAGGCTCAGATACAAGTGCCCTACTGCTACTATTCATAGGTGTGTTCATCAGCAAATGGTAGTTAAGAATCCTCAGATGGATAAAAGCATTAATTTGCATCCCAATACCAGGTGAGTATTGAGAGAAAGCACAGAAATGCAAACAGGTTTTTATGTTGGAGTGATCAATATGATTTCTGTGTGTGCCTAAAGACTTCAGTGTCTGTCAGCAGGTGACTCATTTACTCTTTCCCTAAGCTTAGAGGTAATGTTAACAAGAGCTGAAGAGTGGTAAGATTAAAATTGGAGATCACAGGGGAAGCTAAGAGATTTCTCTCACAAACATGTTTTACAGCAGCACTGCAGTGAAAGACAATCTATACTTGCAAAGTGTGTGTGAGAATCTGAACTGCCTTATAACAATCTCCTCAGATAATGGAAGTGGGACAGCAGGAGAGAGAAGTACTGTGCTAAGGTATTTCTTTCTATAGCTAAAAATCAAGACATTTATGCATTTTTCATCCTTCAGTATATCTTTACTCAGCATTTTCTAAAAAGAAATCATGCCCAGTGTTTGGGGAAAGGCAAGCAACAGACAACAACCCAGCAAAATCAGTAGCAACTTTTGAACCAGGAGGTCTGTGTTTATCCCCCAACCTTTTCAGGGCTGGCTGTGGTTAGAAAATGGGGAGAAGAAGAAAAGAGCCCTCATCCACATTGGGAGACTGGAAAGCAAAATGACATTGTGTCCCTTTCCACATGGTGGCTGCCCTTGATGTTAATGGCATGGAAAGGGAGCAGGAACTCCTTAGGTTATCTCACTGATGGCTGGGAATTGTCTCTTGTTTGAAATTGCTGTTTTCCAGCTCTTGCTGAGCTCCTTGTTTGGAGTTGCCCTGTGCTCACAATTACCATCAATAAACACATGAGGGAAGAAACAGTGTGTGAAGGTTGGGTGGGATGTGGCTCTCCTCCTTCCTCAGCACTGAGCTTTTCACATCAGTCCCTGAACACATCAAAGTAGTGATGCTTTTTGAAAGAGTGGGCCTCATGTTCTGAAGTCAATGGAGCCAGGTGTATTACAAAAGAGAAAGAAAAGTCATCAGGAGTGATTTATGTCTACCTCTGGAGCACTACCTGTGACTGCAGAAGATTTAGAAAGAGGCGGAGTTGTTTAGATCTCCTCAACACACCCCTATACGAGACTCTGGAAAAGTACTTTGGCTCCTCCATGGTAAGAAAAGACAGCAGTCCAAGAAAGCAAAAGTGAATGCAAACTAACTTTGCCTCAGGGAAGGTAAGATGCTAAAGAAAAACTGCTGAAGGCAAAGCAGCTTTGCAGGGCTCATAAGAAAGACCATTAGCAATGAAATATGTAGGTCCAGAAGGCAGTGAGTCTCTTGTAGTGGCTCAGGGGAGGGGTAATTGTAAAGACCAGCCTACTCTTGTCTGTTTTATGGAGTATTTAACATCAAACTGATGGTTCTTTCTGACCATCTTCTTCTGCGCAGACAATATTGAAATTCCAGCTCCATTGCTCTGCTCTTCTCGCCATTCCTTCCCCAAAAAACCTATCCCAATAGAAGGCTCTGCCATCCCACTCTATGCCAGCCCTTTCTCACACACATACAGCCTTTCCAACAAGTCAGAGAAATTCAGGCCACTCATCACAGGAAGCCTCACAACCTTCTTGTTTGCACCTAGTCTGAATCCTCCACTGGATGGTGATTCTAGTCCATGTTGACTGGAACCACATAGAAATAAGACACATGGTACTTCTGTTGGAAGAAGAAAAGGAGGGATATCAGGGAACAATAGGGACAGATGTGAGAATAATGTCTTTTCTATTAGGGGAACAGAATGCAGACCAGGAGACATCATTATTCAAGAAGTTACTTCTTTAATTGAATTTAATTCATTAAGTCTCCCTTCCATGTATTATTATTTTTGTTGAAATCCCACAGGGCCAGGATATTCATCTAACATCTTGATTAGCAGTGCTATAGCATCACATAAGGAAGTGGAATGAATCCAACCAGCCTAACAAGAGACACCTGAACTACTAGATTAGACAACACAGAACCAACAAATCTCCCTTAAAATAAGAACTGGAGTAAGGAAACAAGTTCCTGCATGAAGAGTAGTCCAAACAGGTAGGCTTTCATCAAGGGACAAAGCAGTCTGTCAAAGAGAAGAAAATATCACTTCTCTTTTTTTCAAAGTAGGTATAAATCCTGTTCTATAAATAACTTAAAAAGATGCTGAAGAAAAGGCATGAATGCACAAAAATTGAATATAGCTCTGCATTCACCAATAAGGAAATTAATAGTTGTTTCCACATATGTTATAAAATATTGGGGGATAACTTAGTCCCTAAATGGGCACCCATATACTGCAACATCATTATTAAGGATGAGTTTTGGTAACAACATATACAGAAATGTTTTCTGAATTTGAAAAAGTTTGTGTTTTTCCATATGGATCAAGTTCAGTCACATTTTATCATTCTCCAAATTAAAATGTATTGAACAAAACAAAGATCTTAATATATAGGTCAAGAGAGGATACAGATTCAAGTCCCTCTTAGGATAGCAATATGAACTTCCATAAAAATGCAAAGACTTGAGCAGAGAAATTTTGTAAGAATAATTTCAATCATGTGGGCGGAATAAATTTACAAAAACAATGCATAAAGAAAGTAGAGCAAATAAACTAAAGTAAAAGCATAGAGTGTATTATTTGTGGGAGGACAAAGAACAGGAAACTGATATCACAGGGAAAGGGGTGGGAGTTATCCTTAAAACAGGATTGAAGTCAGCACAGGTCTGCAGCATTATGTCCTATTTATAAGATTTTCTAGAGAATGAGTGACTGGCAAATGCAGGTGGAGTGTGATTGAATTGTTACATGAACCTCAATGGAATTATTATCCAGCTGCAGAAGGCTGTCAAAAAGTTGTCAGGCTGAACTCAGTTAAGATAGCTATGGACTCAAAAGATGATTGTGACCCAAAACTTTGCCAAGGAAATCCTGATATTTAAAAAAAAAATAAATAAAACTAAATTTAAAAAAAAACCCCACACACCAAAACAATAAAACAAACAAACAAAAAATCAAAATGCACAATTCTCTTTGCAGGAGAAGAAAATAGATTAATCATTTTCATCTTCACATTTCATTGAAATAATCAGATTAATTAATAATGCTTAAAAATGGAAAAATAAAAGACTGCAATAAAAATATTGCAACAGTAGTCCAGAAACAATTTGGAACAGCTTCAGATAATCTGTGCATAGAGCATATGACCAGAACACGTATCCTTACACGCCTCTTAGTTCCAGAAAAGTCCCTCTTTGATCTAGAGAATGCTGACTTCATAAAAAAAGAGAAAAGTACTGTTGAGTGCTGGTTTAAGAACCAGGGCTTGTGCTGATGCCTTTTGAATTCCTGACAAGGAGATCCTCCCCTGTGATTTCAGGAAACCTTGCTAGGAAGTTCTGAGCATCCTTTCCTTCATCCCTAGTGGAAGGCAGAAAATATTTGGCCTCAGCTCAGTCTGAAGGAGGAAGGAGAAGTCTCTCTATGCCTTTTACTTTTATTAAAGCTGATCAATTTAAAATGTGGAATGGGCTTTTTTCCTTTTAGGCAACTGAGCAGAGGGCTGCTGAAAGTTACTCTTTTCCCACATATGTCATGTACTATATCCATAAAAAACTACAGAATGCACTAACAGCCTGAAACTGGGAAAAGTTGTAATTGGGGGGTCTGCATCTATTAAAAAGAAAAAAAAGATAGCTAACAGTGTAAATGTTAGAGGTATATTGCTTGTAGATGCATAGTATGTATTGAACTCTGCTTGTAGTTTAGTCAATGATTTTGAAAGTCCCTCCCAAAGCAAGACAAAAGATTCACGGCATTTGGGAACCAATCCAATTTCTATTGTACTCTTTGTCATTTCAAGAAAAAGCAAGTGGTTTCTCAAGGGAAATATAAAGCAGCAAAATTAAAATTGTATAGACCAGCTCAGGAAGGGCAATGAAGACAGATCTATGCAGGGCCAGTTGCTTTGCTTGGAAACCCCAGAGTAAATTCACTTTACTACCAGGCACATTAAAATTTCTGTAAATGCTCATGAGTTTAGCAAGGAGCAGAAGAGAACCCAATGTCAAACTAAATTAAACAAACGAAACCAAACCAAAGCAAAACCCAAACCATATCAACAGGTTTTAAAATGCATATGGACTTCAAACCCAGTCTGCAGATTGGTAAACAGTTACCTGGCAGAGACACACTCTTTACTCATTAACTCTTTGTACATGAAAGAAGAAACATGCTGAACACCAAAACTTACAGCAAATGTTAACAATAATCAGCCATTGAAGTTTTGATGATGGAGCTGTAGAGTGGGGGAAATGGGAGCAGTCCCTACTGTCTCTACAAGAACTCTCCATGGGACCAGCCAAACCAGAAGGTGCTGTTGTACTTCCCTCTCCCAGCAGAGTCCGCATAGTTAAGGGGAACACCCAAGAATAATCCAGGCAGCACAACAAAACAGACCTCACAGGGCAACTCCACGTGGTGCCTCCACACCAACAGATACATCAAGAGATCTCTTTGGAAGACAGCAGTGGTTTCTGGTGATGAGAAGTGTGGATCTGTTTCTCATGACCTTCAACATGGGTGCCCTCTCCACATGCCCCTGCTCATCAGCACTGCTGACTGACATTTTAAACTAAATAAACCCAGAAGGACTCCCAGCTGCTGGGAGGACCTAAGACACACTTCTTGTGCAAAGCACTGTTCCACAGAGATAATCATTCAAAGATGAAATGCTGCAGGAACTGTGACCTATTAGTTTTCATGCACGAGCTGCACAGGAATTCCCACCCTTCACCTGCTCCTACTGAACTTTTGTAGTCTTTCCCTCCAATTCTAAGTGCTTGCCCTCCAGGGGCTCTCAGAATCCAAAGCGAGCTGTGGAGCCAAGCTGGTGTATTTTGCTGAGGTTGTACAACTGACAGCTCACAGTCTTACCAAGAACAGAGGTGCAAAATTTTAAAGCACCTTGCAAGTGCAATGTAGCTGTTTCATGTGCTTTGATCTTGCTGCTCTGTGTTTCCAGGTGAGTGATGGCATGCACAGCAGTAAAGGAGGAGGTATTGCCTCTAAACATACCAGGAATAACAGTACAACATGAGCCAGTGGTAAATCTTATCTCCTGAACAACTGATGCTGTTGCTTAATGCTCATAACACAGGTCATACCCCTGGTCTTGACTCTCCATCAGTTTTTATAAGACCCTTTGTGCCATTTGATAATCTAAGAGAGGGTTTAGAAATAGCAGCAGGTGAGATCCTCCACACAGTCTGCTTTTCAGCTAGGAAGGGGAAAGATTAAAGGTAAAGCAGATTGGCAGGGGTCCTTTAAGTCATTTTCCCTGTGCCTCAGCAGGGGCTAAATAGGGATGAGGAAACAATCTCTTCTGTTGACTGTTCAACCAACACATGGCTGGAATAAAGCTGTTAATGTATTGCAAGAATCAGAGAGGTGGATGAAAATATATGGGTTATACCTAGTATTTCCTTCCTTGTAACTTAGGCTCACGTCTTTGCCAGGGAACTAACAGCCAGGTTCATGCTGGCTCTTGTTCCTCTAGAAAATGAAATACAGGACAAATTTTGCTATGCTCTTTACATTTGCAGCCATTACCCTTTAAAATTAGAAAAAGGAGTACTTGAAAGGACACACTCTCAAGTACTTTTCCTATAGTTCAACTTTGTTTTCCGTTTCTCTTCATAGTTTGCAACAGCCTCTTAGGAGCTAAAAAACAAACATTGCTTCATTCTCCTACCAACGTGTCTTCTTCCATTTGTCAAACACTAATTCCCTGCACCCCTTGTGTTACTAATTAAGCTTAAAATTAACATGCAAGTAAACAACTAGAACCTCATTTGTGCATCTGCATCATCAGAGATGACAGGAAAAGAAATGTTATGTCAAGTCCCTATCCTCACAGCACATATCTCGGAGCACAGTGATAGTAAAATCAGTGAAGTTTCAAGCCTTGCTATTCCACAGGGTTTCTATAAACAAAGCTAGATCTTCAAGACAACCTTCACTGATTCCCAGATGAAGGGAAGGGAGAAAGACTTTGGACTGGAAAAGCCCACAAAAAGTTACCAAAAATTCCACCTGGCATTTACTTCTCCTGAAAATTCTCTCCCCTCTGATTGACATATAAAGAGAAAAATATTTACTACAAGTCAATGGGCACAGTTATTGACAGGCAACCACACAGAGAAGATGCAGCTTGAAGCACTAAGGAAAAAGGAGAAGATTTAAAGGTGACAGAAAAACAGGGTGTCATACCCCTCTGTGCAGCACAGCTGCCACCATACAAAGTACTGAGACTACTTCATGTCCATGCAATAGTTTTAAGAGTCTGAATATTCCCCTACTTTGTATGCCATTTTTAAATACGTTGACAGGTGTGAGCTGAGTACATTTTAGAGTAACAAAGTTTGTTTCCACTTTCCACAGGTTTAATAAATTGGGCAAAGCCCCAAACAGAAAAACCAAGGCTAGTGTCATGTTGTTTTGCTTACCCGTAAATTTCTTTTAAAATACATAAATGCATATAAAACTGCAAGTTCTAGTCTGGTTGACCTGTATTGGGCATAGTGAAATCCTACTGGCAACAAACTCACAAATTCAGTGAAAGGCACAATTTTTTGATAGCAGAGAAAATTCCTTTTACTCAGTAAAGGACAGGTTCATTCCACCCCAAAGGAACCATCTGGAAGTCATAAGAGCAAGGCTGATGTCTAAACCTCCTTTACTTATACAGAGGACACATGTAGACATGCTCCACCAACACAACATGTATTTTTAGGTGGGGGAGGATAATGGGAAGGTCTCAGAGCTTGTGTCACTGCTGGTGTCTGAGATAGGAAGCACTCAGATATCAACATGACCTTGGGATCTCCTTTCTCTCTTTGATAATTACTTCCTCTCACTAAGAGGAGCAGTGGCAGTGGCTGTGATTTTATGCATGAAGAAAGCACACTGATACAATTGAAATGCTAATGGATCTAGAGAACTTGCAAGAAGATATTTTCTACCATTGAGCATGAAAATAAACCCAGATCGACTCTTTATTGTCTCAGCCTCCTCACAGATGAACCCAAGAGCTGTTTCAACCCTTAGAGGCCGTTGTCCTCTACCACTGCACACAAAAAGAAAACAAATCACCTTTGCTTTTATTAGTAAAACACATGCAGGGGAAACTACCCACCATGGAGAACACTGAGAGAGCAAAGGTCATAAGTAACTTAATACCATTATTAGAATTCTGCTTCAATCCTCAGATATTCAAGACCAATTCCACTGACATTTCTGTTCCTATCTTCCTCCATTGGCATATTCTGATTTCACTGGGACTTATCCACAGAGCAGAGCTCTGGGGCAGTGGTTCATGATAGTGGCATTTCTGGAAGAAATAATCTTTTCCTAGGAAAATGGTACAGATGTGACCTGTGATAAGTATCTTCTGTATTTCTAAATCTTTCAATAAAGTTATGACAGATAACAGGAGGACAAATATGAAAAAGCCCAGTACTATAAATGCAAATATTTTTCCCATTTTGATTTAAACTCTTGACTGTTTTCCTTAAGTTTTGACATTCACAGTTTCATGTATATCCCCAAACAAATTTCTTAACAGATTCTTCTCCCTTTCCCTGCAGAGATATCCCATGAGACCAGTTACAGCATCAACTCTCATCTCCTGTATCACCTGGCCACAGAACTTACCTTTATTGAAGATACTCCTGCAGCAAGCTGAATAAATAGTGTTTGACTTAAGCATACCCCTACAGTAATTCATGTTAAAAAACTAACTAAATACATGCTACTTAGGAAATCTCTAAGAGTTGTTCTTTATACATCAACCCACCAAACCACTTGAAGCTCATATTCTCAGGTGATTTATGCCTGTTTTCTGACATGAAGCCATTTCCTTCAGCTCAGAGGGTGGCTTAATGCCTGTCTGGATACTTAAGTGGCAATTTCATCTTTAATTAGAAGGTACTATTTTCACTTCTCCACGTGCCTTGGAAATGAACTGTCTGTAATATCTCCTCTGTACAAAGCTGATCAGAAAGAAAATTTGGCAAGGGCTCTGCCATTTCCTGCAACTCACACCAGAGGCTGGGGGTGGAAAACACAGTTGTTAGTAGAGCTGGATGCCTGAAGAGATAAATTCAACCCTCATTCTACCAGATTAAAGATGACAAGAACAGGGAAGCTCTGTTATCAGCTAGGTAAAGCTGGGATTTGAACCTATTTGTGCCAAAGTACAAGCTGACATGCTTCACCCATCCTCCAGAGGTAATGCATATACATGCACATTGCTGTGTCCTCATTTCTGTGCAGAGTGCAGAACTTATCATAACAAGTGTCTCAAATACCACCACTTCCATTTCTCCTCTTGAAAACCAAATGCCACTTAAGTATTTACAATTTCTGTACCAAGAAGTACATTTCCTAAGGTTTGCAGTCACTCTGAGCAGGGGATGAAAGCAGTAACAAATGCAGCTCCTCTGTCACCACTTCATTACGTATCTCAGTGTCAGACAGCCTTGGTGTGATAGTATTCAGTCTGTACTTCCAAGTCCATACCAGGGTTGAGAGCAGCTGGGTTTGACAGCAGAGATGCTGAGGAGCAGCCCAGGGGAAGTTGTGGTGCAGAAGGTGCATTAGCAGCATCTGACAGCCTGGCACAGAGAGCATCTCCAAGAAGTGGATGTTACAGCACGTAATGCCCCATGTAAAAGACTGAACAGGGAAAAGGGCTCTAAATGGGTTCCTGGGTGAAAACGTAACCTTGTCACCTACTGAAAGCAAAAGAAAGTCAAGGCTGCCAGCTCTGAGAGTAAAGGTTTAGGATCTCAACTGCAGGTGCAAGGCCATTTGTGAGGAGTTCAGTGGACACAGCTGAAATTACTGAGTTCAGGGATTCTGGTATGGTTTTGGTTTGGTTCATAGAGAGTGGCTGTGTCAGCCTTGTAAAAGGGATTTCTGAAAGTAGAATGTCATGTTTAAGGCAGAATGATGCAGGATAGAAACATGTTGGAGCAAACCCAGAGGAGGCCACAAAAATGGTCAGAGTGCAGGAGCACCTCTGCTATGAAGTAAAGGCTGAGAGAGTTGGGGTCGTTCAGCCTGGAGAAGAGAAGACTTCAGGGAGACTTTATAACACTTTCCAGTGCCTAAGTGGGCTACAAGAAAGATGGAGACACATTTTTTAGCAGGACCTATTGCAATAGGACAAGGGGTAATGGTTTTAAATTAAAAGAAGACAGATTCAGAGTAGATACAAGGAAGAAACTTTTTACAATGAGGGTGGTGAAACACTGGAACAGGTTGCCTGGGGAGGTGGTGGATGCCCCATCCCTGGAAACATTCAAGGTCGGATTGGACAAGGTTCCACATCTACTTGAAGATATCCCTGCTCATTGCAGGGTGGTAGGGTTGGACTAGATGAGCTTCAAAAGTCCTTTCCAACCCAAACTATTCTATGACTTGATGAATTTCAGACGATAAATAATGAGTATATTTTGAATGTAGAGTATAAATTACTCATAAACATAGTAAAATGATGGACCCTCCATCTCAAGAAATGGCTAAATAAGGACTGAATAATGTGCCAAAAAAAAGAAAATCAGCCCAAAGCATGAAGGTAGTGTAGGATTTTCTGAGCAAAACCATTTTCACACCATTCAGAGAAGGATTCAGCAGGCAGTGCACTGAGATGATAACCCCTGTCCCATTTTTCCTGTTCAGTGGGAATACAATAATTGAGAGGTCACACAGTACCCCACCTGTGAGCACCATGAGTTCCTTGTGTATCTCCTCTTGTTCTACTAAAAAAGCAGGCACCTACACAGCATTCTGAAAATGAGATGTAATAAAAAACGTGAGTCTCCAACTCTACTGAAATTGAATCATACTGCTCCTCTAACAATCTCCACTAGGGAATTGTCATTCTCTTATATTTGTTTGCTCAATTAATCATTCAGTCTTGGAAGTATGCAAAACAAGTAAGTATTGATCTCAGGATTCATCGTGATATATTGACACACACTGAGATGCTGCATTACTATTAAGCACAGACAACTATTAATATTTCCACATGCAACCCAGAAGAATCGTTCTCCCTAAACATCACAGAAACTATCCATTCAAATGTAACATTTACAGTGAACTTTATGCAGAACCAGAGTCTAACGTTTCTATTACATTTTTAATCCCGTTGAAACAGTCTTTACAATTCAATTAATATCCCACCACGGAGCTCCCAGCTGCACATTGGAAGAGAATCTGATACAAAACACAGCAGAAACAAGGAAAACCAATCAAAGTCTTTACATGGTCCATGCTGTGAAGTCTGCTTATGGAGAACAGGGACATACCTGTGAAATATAAATGCAGTATAAAAACTCTGCTGCTTTAATAATTTAAGGAGTCAAGAGGCCAGAACTTAAAACCATGGAAATCTGATGTGCATTAGGGGAACTGCTGGACAGTTCCAGAATGAGACCTGACAACCACAACATTCCCATATATGCTGTTACTGAGGCTCCCCATGGAGTATTTTAGGCAGATCCAGTCTCTTCATCAGCTCAAGGAAGCTTTCCCTGCCCTACTCCAGCAAATCATTCACTGTGGTAAACTCAGAGGCAGAGTTGGGCACATCTCTCTAATACTTGGATGAAAATGCTTTGTTACCTATTGGGGGGGGGGGGGGCGGCAGATAATAAGATTGTAATAGTGTTATTTTAGAGCACTTTTTTCCTTCATTTTGAATAAAATTACTCTGAAAATTTGGGTTGAGGTACTTGTGTCCCCTGCTGCATCCGAAGTGGGTCACGATCACTGAGCAATATGACAGAGCTGGAATACAAGTCATCCATTGACCCAGCATACACTTTCCATCTTATTTATGACAACATCACTATGAAGGAAGAAGCCAACACAGAAGGACAGTAATCAAAAACAAAAATGGATGGAGAGAAAGGAAAAATTGCTTTCTTTATGATCCCTAACTCATTTCACAGTTAATATGTGCAAAAAAGCATTTTTGTTCCTATTCATAAGCCCCCCCTCCCCTCCCCTGGCACTGTTCTAACAAAAGCAGTTTCAAAGACATTAAATATCATGCCAAATGGACCTACCTTTTATAATGCAGCACATTATTTTCCACAGGATAACTGTATCTCACAGTGCCTTAAGTTTTGCTAATAGATGCAGTTGTTTTATTAATCCAATCCAGCCAAAAATGGCACTGCCATATTTCACTGTAAGTTCAATGGCTTGTGGCAGAAGAGCTGGGACATAATTCTGCCTTTGTATGAGCTTTTAGCCCTCTTCTGGAAAGATTAATCAGTTTGTAGGATTCCTTCCTTTTGCCCATGAAATGGAGACTGCTCCTTAAGAGCTTTTAGCTTTACAAAAACGCTGTTGATTAGCTGGCTCGAGGGTCTCAGCAGCCTTATTATTGCCTCTTCCATTATCCCCACTTATCTCAGCTGCCCTGCACCTTCTCTGCAACATTTCTGGCCATTCTTCATTACCTTCCTAGCAGGCCCATATTTTAGTATAGAATGGTCAGGGGAAATAGGACTGGTTGAGCAACACACAACAAGTCACAGTCTTGAATATTGCCCAGAGAGGTCCATAAATCTCCTTTTTCTACTCTGTCCAAGAGCAGAATCCAGGTATTCCTTTCTAGATCAAGTCCAGACATCCTGTCTTTTTCTTTAAAAGTCCCACTTAAATCTGCCTACAAACTGATCTCTTTCCCTGCTATTTATCTCATGCCTCTACACTCCACCCAACTTGCACCCTCCCCATATTTCTCCTAAACACCTGCAGATTCCCTGTGCTGACCCTGTTGGAGCAGATCCACTGCCCTCCTGTTCAGAACAGCTACTTGCTGTCACAGATGTGCCTGCTAACTTATTCCTTACTTCCTCTCCTCTCTCTTTTGGCTTCTTTATATGAAGTTTACCAAGATCTCCACCTTTTCCACATCTGAACTGATCTTGATTCTGATTTTGAGAAGAGGATTTGACCACATGGACACACTCCTAAATTCCCCAGCTGTCACCAGGAACTCACAACCAGCAAAAAACATGATGCCATTCTAGTTAATCTGATCTGTAGAGGGTGAAGTGAAGCTAAATCAAATCACTCTACCCTTACAGTTTTTCCTGGCTAGGAATAGGTTTGCTGACCTTGAAATGTGTTGTCACTGTCACCCCTGTGGTAACTGTATGTTTTTAAAATCCCTGAGTTACAGGGCAAGGGATTTAGGGTAGACTTGGGGGTAATGATTGTGAAAAGTAATTAGTGAGTTTGAAGCCTCAGTGTTTGCTGCATGGGTACACATATGCATGAGAACTCTGCAGGAAGTGCAAACATGAGGGAGAAAACACAATCTTACAAAAACAATCTGTCACATCTGGAACTTTCTGTGTCACAGAGCAGTGGCAATCTGAGCTGAGCAGGGTATGGCTGTGCAGCAAGAAGCTACCAGATGCTTTACGAGCAAATGCCCATTATTTTAATTTTCATGTGTAACAAGTAATTATTCTCACCTTGTTAATATTATCTGAGTAATAAATAATCTGCACTGTTCTTATATTGTTCAACACTGTTCTCATAAACCTCTCTAGCTTGGTGCTTCTATAACAAATCACTATTAAGAATGAACAGCAAAGAAATGTTTTGGAAAAGTTTAAAAACTTTTGATGGGAACTGACCCAACTATATCCAAAGGAAGAACTGCCTCAGCCTTATCTTTGGTTAAGCTTTGCAAAGTAGTTCCCAGTACAACTTAATGGAGCAACTTTATAATTGAATAGCTCTGCTATTAACAAGCAACTTTTAACAGCAACAACACTGACATAAACTTGTTGCTTGTATTGCCAGAATTGGTAAAGCATGAGGGAGTTTTGCGGGGACAAAGCCTACAGCAGAGACCTTGGCCACCACCTCTTGCTGCAATTTCACCCAGCCACTGGATAAGCTGTGACTTATGACCAACAGCTGTGCTGACAAAAGCTCTGCAGGGTGGTTGTGCTGCACATGTGGCACTGCTCCTGTGCTGCTCCAGGGAGAGGAACAAGCCATGGCAGCAGAAACTTCTCTTCCCCAATAAGTTGCCAGCAAATACTCATCAATATAACTATCTTGGCCAACCACCACCAACCTTTGGGTCTGGGACTTATTGAAAACCAGCAATGCATTGACTTTGAATTGTCTGTGAAGTGTGAAAAGCAGGTCTGGTCTCTTGTTGTTTATTGCTATGGACAGCATTACTCAGATCTTCTTTTCTAAAGTTTCTCCTCAATCTATGGTTTTATACAGAGCCAGTAAAACTGAATCTTCAGAGCACTCACCCCACCTGAATTGCTACAGCATTCAGGCCCCTTCCTACACCCACAGCAGGAGTGATGCTGGTAAGTTCTCACAGAACAACTCTGCCTTGCTCTTACTAACCCATTTCAACCTTGAGCCTAATCCTTCCTTCTCCAGCATTTCCCTTCAGAAGTAATTTCATTCCTTTTCAGTAAAAAAATAAAATAAAATTTAAAAAAATTAGAAATACTACCTGAAAAAAGTCCTCCATGCAAAAGAAAAGCCAGACAATGTCCTGCTGTTCACACTTTGCTGTGCTAATTCCCCAAGCTACATCACTGGTATAATCAGATTAAAATGTTCAAAAATGGATCATAGGTCAGGAGTGATGAATGGTGGATTAAGCATTCATTATCATAAAAAGAGATAAATAGAAGGTAAAATGGAAAATAAATTGCATTGAGTATAAGCAGTTAAAAGCTCTTCCAAAGGAATTAGCTGAACACCATTAACAATGAAGCCAGAGAAAGTGTTTGTGAATGCTGATTAATAGCTCTGTAATTATGTTCTTACCACTTTTAAATTATTATTTGCTTTTACTAAAACACTCATGAAGACTGGAGTTAAGATTGTGACTCTGCTATGGCTGGTGCTGCACCTTCATAGAGACAGAAGAGCTTCTTCCAACAATTCATTCTGTGAACCCAAACATCAGGAAAGCAGATCTTCTACAAACCACAACCACAATATATATTTCAGGGAACTGAATTTTAATCAATGGCCATATTTCATAGCTGGGCCTTGGTGCTGAAGTTTTGGGATATACAAAATAGGAAGGACAGAAAAGAAACATAATATCACTGGTTAGTTTTATTCAGGCTACATGCTAGAATATAAATAGATGAAAATGAAGTAGAAAAATTCAAAGATGAAGCTGATAATTCCATAGGGGTTCAGTACACAGATGACAAAAGGAATGATGTTTTTGAAGTCCATTTACGTTAAGATTTCTGGCAAATTTTGGAAGGTAGCTTTCCTCCTGCTCTAATCAGAGAATACTGCAGAATAAATCAATGTGACAAAAATAAATAAACATCTTCTGGCTGGTCCCAGCCAGTGAGATACTAATAATTCCACAAAGGAAAAACAACTCTTCAGCACTCAACACTAATTTTGTATTGATTCAAAGCTATGTTTAAAACAACATGCAATTATCTTCAGGTCTGTCCCTTTCAATTACAGGTTACAGATGGACAAACTGTAGAAACAGACTCTACAGCAAATCCTTGCCCTGGCTGGGGAGGGTAACAGGATCAGGAGCAGCAGCTTTCTGCCATCTTCCATTTCAGTCTTCCTTTTGCAGATCACTTGGCAAAGCTGAGCTGCAAGTTCAGCTCAGCTTGTGTTTATATGCTTTAAACTATTTAACATCTTCAATAAACCCTGTGGCTGGGAGCTCATCATTTTATGTACTGAGAGCTCCATTAGTGACAGCTCTAAGTGACACTTTGCAGTACCCAGTTGCTTGCAGGTGTAGCTTTTGCCAGAGGTTTCTTATCTGGGGAAGAGTGCACTAAGAGACATTAATTAAACTTCTCTCTTGGTTTTATAAACACTGATTTATTTCTATTAGCTTTTTAAACTTAGGGGTAAATCTTGCTTTCTTGGACAGATATATTTATTTGCCATATTTATGCATACCAGGGCAGAAAATTACTAAAATTATTAGCCCAGTTTTGATATATGCTCCTGCATTAAGCAAGCTCCTGATTTTATGAGTAGTAGCAATGGCATCCAGATTACTCTCATGCCTGAGTAGCAAATATGATTTATCATGTTGGACTGTAAATCCCTGTAAGAGCTGGATTTTAGTTACCTCTTGAAAAGCTTTCTTCATTGCAAGCAATGATGATGTAACAAGACAAGGCATCCCACGGTATCCTTAACACGTGATCTGCTCCTGCTGAAGATCACTCACTCTCTCCCAGCTCACTCTCAAGAAGATTATACTAGCAGTATATGGCAGTAAGAGATTTTTTTGAGTGAAGACAGACTTTGAAAACCACTGCAGTTTTACAATATTTGTTTTGATATAAAACATGCAAATTATGTCCTGCTTCAAAAAGAATGACACGTATGTTATTTAATCTCTCCAATGCTTTTCAAATTTATCATGGAATATGTCTAACATTCATTTATCCAGAGTCTATAATTGGGAATTCATTTGCAAGAAGAGTTTCTGGCCTTCCAAATATCCTATTTTGTTAGTATTTTATTTGAAATTATAAATTATCACAAAGCTTTAGTTGTTTTATGCTTCCTTACTACTCCCTTTGGTTCAGTAAATAGAAAACAAGTGACTAGCAGGTCTATAAGCTATGTCCCAGCTAAGGATTTGCCATACCTTAATCACCACAAGCAATGCTGAGTTGAGTGCTTCTCAGAGACCTCCAGTGATGGGAATTCTGTATCTCCCATACAGCTCTAAAGCTCTTCCAAGAAAACTTCTTCCTAATTCCAACATAGTTCTTACCTGACACTGCCTTTCTGGGTGTTAAGCTCAGTACTTCTTGTCCAACTCCTGGAGCACTGCAAAATTCCTACTTTCTACTTGCAGCAAATTGGAGACTTGTGTCACATTTTCTAGGGCTCTTCTTCTGGAGTTCATTCTTCAGGATCTCTACAACTACTCAGCATTTTCTTTAAATGTCTCACTAATATGTGTATACAGCACTCAGCTGACATTTAACCACTGCTGGCTACAATGTGCATGGATTTGCAATCTCTCCCAAATAACCATCTGTACCTACAACTCCACCTGTACCTACACCTCCATCTGTACATCCATCTCCCAGCCCTACCTATGAGTTTACCCTGGCACAGCACACCAGGGTTCCTGAAGATATCACAAGAAGACAATGCATAAAATTAGACTTTCCAACTTTTTCTGAAATGTTAGTATCTGGAAAAACCTTCCCTCTAGGATTGCTTTAAACACTGTGATCTAGACCCTGCCCACTCCCCACACCCACATTCCTCCCACCCCCCCCCCACACCCCCAAAAAAAACAACTCAAACCCCAATATATTCCATTTTTGTGCTATGAATTTGCAAACAGTTTCTTTACTGGCTTGGTTTGTGAACACTGTAGAAAACAAGATGTTCTTGAGGAACACTGTCTAAAGGTCCCATACTCCACCAAAACCTGCATCTGCCACATAACTCCAAGTAGGACAAGAACTGCTGCAACCACAAAACAGACACACTGCTTTTTATTCCAATTCCCTCCAGCTCTGCCAGAATTATAACACTGGCCAGGATCTCTACTGGAATCTGGGCTGTCTTCTTCATTTAGGGTTTCACTGGAGACTGGAAACTCACAATGTTTTGCTACTATAATTAGGTTAGTCAGAAGCATGAAATTAAATCATACTTCTAGCTGACCAAATTAACTTTGGCAATAAAGTCAGTCCTGTAACTATCACAGAATCATAGAATGGTTTGGGTTGGAAGGGGCCCAAAAGATCATCTAGTTCCATGTCCCCTGCCATGGGCATGAACACCTTCCACTGGACGAGGTTGCTCAAAGCCTTATCCAGCCTTGCCTTGAACACTTCCAGGGATGGGGCACCCACAGCCTCTCTGGGCAACCTGGTCCAGTGACAGCACAGTGTATTTGATAAGCAGAAATATCAAAGCTAATAAGGTGCAGTGAAGCACAGGAAGCTATGTTTGATTTTGAGCCATTGAATTGCCTGTCACCATATTAGCATATTTAAATAGTTTTAATCTGTTTTAATTGCTGTGATTAAAATTGCTGACAAGGATAGATAATAATGATGAACAGAATCAAGCACAGCAGAGGGAGACTGCAAATGAGAGGCATTAGGACCAGCAGTACACCTAACACAACAGCAAAAATAGATCCCAAGGGGAAAACTCAGTAGGCAAAATTATAGGAAGTGACCATGTTTCAGAACTTTCTTTCCTTTTCCCATTTTAGTTCCCTCTTTGAATTACAGCATAGATGAAGTGGGTGCCAAAGGCAGTAGAAAATACATTCATAATTCAAAAGGCACAACTTAAGAGATGTGAGTTCTCAAGCAAATTGCTCAGAGGCAGCAACTCTACTAAGTCCCGTATGCCAGATCTGTCAATGGGCAGTTGGTTGGCACATCACTGGTCCTATCAAAAATAACTGAAAACAAAAATAACTGACAACAAAAGCTCAGAAATGTCACAAGCCTGAAACCCCATGAGATGCTTCTGAAATTATCTTTTGCTTTAAGAATTCTGACTTTTAACTTTTTCTGATCTTAACTTTAAATCTAGAGGAGGGTTTTATTTGATAACTGAGAAACATTGCAAGTGAAGCT
>JAWWLZ010000082.1:6030768-6043856 GCA_035041345.1 Poliocrania exsul | reverse complement strand
AATCCCTCCTCATTGGAGTTTGGAGACAGAGCAGCTGCTGTTTCTGGAATGCAAGAATAGCAGAGGACAGCAGTATTGCTTCCCTGAAGAACTCCTTCCTTTCCCTTCAGTCACCACTGCCTTGGGCACTGTAGAGTCAGAGTGAGAAAACATCTGTCCCAGAGTCTCCTCCACATGCCCATCTCCATCTTTTAATCATTTAAGCACCCCACAATATTTCAGATACCCATACACAAAGGAGATCAGCATCTTTAGGCTTCCAAAATTACACTGAAACCTGCTTGTTTCTAATATTATGCCAATGTATAGACAGTGTGTTGTGGCATAAATGGGAATTCAACCCATGTACCAAATTTCAGGGTAGCATCCATGAGATCATCCTTTCTCTCCTTTGTAGAGACTACAAGCCTCCAGAGAGCTGACAAAATCAGCATCTCTCACATTGTTCACAAGAGGGGTTATGAGAAATATCCCTGAGCTTGGATGCTTCCCCAGGGCTCACTTGCTGTCCCCCAGGAACAATATTAGGAGTTGGGAGCATGTGGACCACACCCAGCATCTGCCTCTATCCTGTCCTCTACATTGTGGTTTTGTCTTTATAGAAGTAGTTAAACTGCATGAAAGCATTGGAAAGCTCAGCAGGAGGGTAAAATAAGCAGAGAGAAATCCGCTGATGTGTAATCAGAGACAGAAGAAATACATATAAAAAAGATCCCTCTTATTCTTACAAATCTATCTCCATTTGTATCTCTTTCACCTAAGCTTTTTCCATTGAAAATGACAGAAGGCAATATGTCACTGAGAACAGAGATGACAATTGCAAATGGTAGGTGTTTTCACTAGAAATTGCCAACACAAATTTTGATGTCTTTCTCCCATGGAGGCCTTCAGGAAAAAAAAAAAAACAATGCCTTGGAGGTTTTTTGAAAAGCTGGAATATTGCAATAAAATATAATGCAGTACAAGGCTATATAAAATTTATGGGACACCTTTCATGAGAACATCCCTAGGGGCTTCATATAATAGCTATAAAACAGTAAAACACATCAGGGCACAGATTTAATTTTTAAAATGGCAGAATATATATTAATGATTTACCATCGTTACTGCTCATTGGAGGTCTAAGAACACTAATAAAGTGGTTCTATCAGAGGTTATTTTAGGTGAAAGGTTTTTAATGTCTGAATATGGTTCACATTTTAGTAAGTTCAATTGGTTGATTAAAACAATACCAAAACAAAAGCAAATATTTCATCCAGGAAGGGTTTCTAAATTATTTGTCAGTGCAGTTTTTTCACTGTTCCCTAAGGTTGCCCAGGTCCACCCATCCCAAACTTGCAAAGGGACAACTGAAAAGAAAGAAGCTGAGCAGAATATTTTGCTCAGGTTGAGACATGTAGCCTTTTACCATCCCACCTGACAAAATGCCTCTACCAAGGATAGTATGTAAAGGAGGATCCTGGCAAGGAACAGCAAGGAAAGCAAAGGAATATAGATGATCAACAGCATTAGAAATGCCTTGGCTTCTTTTCAGACCTCTCCTCTGGCATTGCTATAACTGACTTCTATGCCCCATCATCACCTGGACCAACTCACATATTAGAAGCTGACTCAAGCTATGCAGTCCAGAGCTTTCCCTGAACTCCCATGGCTTATTAGCCACAAACTCCGTTTTCTTCTGAATCTAACTCTTTTTACATGAGAACTAGAACTGAAATGCCAGTAACCAGATTGAACTGCAGCTCTGCAAATGAGTTGTTTGAAGAAAGATAAGCCAAACAGGATGTAACATACAATTAATATGCTAAATAAGTTATGAACTGACTGGAGGGAATAAAAAGTAAAAGAATGGTGTCTGTTTTTCAGCTCTTTGATGTAGAAAAGAGGTCAAAGCTGGAAAAAAATCAAAGGCCAAAGTGGGAACATCAAGTCAGATGGGGCAGTAACAATTAAATGTATTAGAGATTGTGAAAGCTCAGCAACTGCATTTATTTCCTTCTGTACACTTAACACTGAAGTGACCACCAGAATTCATACTTAAAAGAACATCCAAGGAATCTATAAACTTGCAGGATATTGAAATATTGAAATATCAAAAAGCTGCCTGGGCAGTCTGCTGGACTACTTCTGCTGGCAATCTGTCTGTGGGAGGTCAGGTCGAAGAAATAGAGGTCTTGTTTTGTTCTAAACTCCAAGGTCCTTCATCCCACACTGGAAATGAGCTGAAGAGCCATAACAAGAAAATATCTGGGAAACTCAAGCTTTAACCCTGAGGCAGCTATCTAGGGATAAGGAAAGCCTTTTGCCATGGACAAACATATTTACGTGAGTTGCATCCTGTGGCATTGAAGATCAACACAAACCACAAACCAACATCCTTGAATTTGACCTGATACTTAACAGCATATCTGGGAAGACTGGATTACAAAGATGCCTTCAGCAGATCATCTGCTGAAACTGCCTCTGGTTTAGCTGGGAGGGATGTGAGTGACAGCAATCCCACCTGAACAGCCCCAGTGCACAGACAGCTGTGATGAGAACAAATATAACACAACAACACAGGCACACTCACTGCTGTGAAGATTTCTCCTGGCACATGGAAGGCAGAACTATGTGCAGAGGTTTGTTTATCCTTGGGAGGGTAGTTCACTGGGATCTTCTGGCCTTGCTCATGCACTTCTGCACTGCCTCAGAAAAGAGACATGCAGACAGACACCTGTATCCTGTTCCCTGCCTCCATAGAGGGAAAGTGCACTTGTTCTCTTGCCTGGAAACCACTGTAACAGTGAAGTGAATATCTGGATTCCTCACCTTTACCTCCAAACACTCTAGAAGAAAGTACCACATGAAGCCTGGTCTTCTGCAAAGGCAGATCAGAGTTAGTTCTACAGTATACAAGCCATCAAGCCAGGCGCCCCCTGAGCCACCTTAATATCTGTCCTTACCTCTGAATGAAGCTGAAGAACCTCACATCCTTCACATTAACTAAACAAAAAAGCTTCTGATCCAAAGAACTTTCTGTGTATTTGCTAACAGGGAGGCAGGGTCAATCCCCAGACACTGAAGTCCCTGCATAGGGGGGATTGGGATTCTCACAAGGGCTGACAAAGGACATATATTGGTCAAGCCAAGAGAAGCAAACCCAACCTGTAATAGGGCTTGTCAGTCAGGATATCACCTAGTAGGCTTAATAGCCTTGACTGATCTAAAAAGCTGTAAATGAACAAAATCTGTATGTTTTACAAAATTGAGTAAGTAATCAAAGCCCTGCAGTACTGAAATGATAAGCCCAAAGATACAGCCTACGAGAAAGCTCCTTATTGCTTAATCCTCAGCTCTCAAGCAAGCCAAGTGTAAAATCCTTTAATCAAATCTAATAACCTGGGATAATCTTCAAAATAATGACTGCAAGGAATAAAACATTCCTGCATTCATTAAATCCTGAGATTTTCAAAAAATGGATTTTTACTAGCAGCAGTGTTAAAGGTATTCTCACGTGTTGCATAATGCATAACTTCCCAAAAGTTAAAAAAAAAAAAAAACAAACAAAACAAACAAAACCAAACCAAAACCAACACCAACCAAAACCCAAAAAACTGAAGAAACCATTAATTATGCATTCTGACTGTGTTCAAACCTGCTTCCTCAATAGGGCATAGCTATATCCTATGTGCAGGAACAAATGACATGTAAGTGTAACCATATCACACACTGAAACATGATGCTCTTTGCCCTGAAAAAAATCGTCCTAGATATCAAAATTATTCACGGCTCGTGAGAACAGCTTTATTAGGAAGAAAAATCTCACTCTTACCCTCAGTTCCTCAGAGGCTTTTTAAGTTGTCAAAAAATCTTTGAGGGACTTGGGTTCATGTGTATCAACCAACCCACAGCAACATTTATTTCTAGGAAATTCTATCCACAGATATTTTATAGAACTGAGAGTACACAAGGCTAAAACATATTACCTCATGGAAGTTTTTAATGCCATTAAACACACTTAACTCGATCTTAATATAAATTATCTCAGAGTCTAACAAGAGTCATCTATGCCCCCTCTACAAGTGGTAGATGACAGATGATGGACAAGTTAGTCCTACCTCTTTGCCAACTTCTGTCTGCAACAATTATGTTTTGCCAGTTTAAGATATTCTTTCAGATTTTTTTCATTCTGAAGTGTGCCAAACAATGAAAAAAGAGATGATACTCAGAAGCTGGTCAAACTGATTTCATTTCATAATGTGAACAGTTTTGCCTGTATTATGAACAAATGATCCCAAAGATGTTTTCTTTTCTGCTCACTCGCCAATTGTCAAGTGATAATGTGATATTTACTCATTACACTCAGAGATAAACAGTTTTCAATCAAAGGTTTATATATGAATTTCACTAGCTGCCTGTATAAAGTAAGAAATCTGCTGTGCCATGGGTCTCTTTTTGGTGACTAGATGTCTGAAATTAAAGATAGGGCAACAACAAGTGGTTACTGTCAGCAGTATTTCTATTCATCCTTGTGGCATTTGTCCACAAGCCAGTATGGCATTAGTAGGGAGAAGGGCCACTGCCTCCAGATAGTAGTGCAAATAAAAATCTCCTTCACTCACACCATAGAAAATTAGGCTGGAAGGAATCTAAGAGGGCATTATCTGTTTTACCCATCTGCCTGCCCAAGGCACTCCTAGCGTTCTTGATGAATATTTGTCAAACCTGCTCTTAAGTCAGCTCCAGTGATTGAGTCTCCACAGCTAAACTTGAAACTTCCTTGCTGCAGGTCAAGTCTTTTCCTTTTCCATTTTCAAAATGCATTTACAGAACACACTCTCTTTTTTCTTTAATTAGAAAAAATAGGGAGAAAATAAATTTTTAAAAATCAGACAATGAAATAAGGAAGAGACTATGCTCTTCTTAGCAATCTTTCTTTAGCTTGAACAAGCCCAATTCTTTCAATATTTCCTTGGAGGTCATGTTTTAAGCTGTTCCCAGCTAGAGAATAGATCATCTCTTTCTTGAAGGACAGCACCAAAAATGGCACAATTCTCCATCTAAGGCCATCCTTTTGCTACACAGAAGTAATTACATGACATGGCAGCCTGTGCTCCTGTTCACACATTCCCTGTGACAGTAACTGCTTTGCTAAGCTTGCTATCATTCATCTCTGTCTAATTTGCAATCCTCTATAGCCTCTTCATCCACCTCTGAATGTCCAGATAGTTTCTTCTCATCCTATACTCACATACCTAATTATTCCTGTCTAAATGTAGTCATTCCCTATTAAATAATATTGTCATTTTTCAGATCATACCTCCATTCTGTCAAGACTATTTTGAATTATGGTCTGTGTCGCATAGCTGGGGATTCTTATCTCCATATCCTCTCCATTGCACAGGTCACTAACAAAAACACTGGTCACAGACAAATTCTGAGGAGACCTTCACTGACTATGTCCTTCATTTCAAGGGGAAATTCTTGTGTGTTGTGTTCTTCTGAGAGTACTAATCCCTCTAGAGTCATTTTCTCTAGACCATACTTTGCTGGTGTCCCTCCACATTCTACATCCACCAGGTACCTTACTTATCTCCAAGCACTCCCACGGGAAAAAAAATGCTAAGGGCTGCTAAAATTCCTTAATGCTAAAATAAAAAGAACCCTCACCACTTTGCATGATCAGTTTGAAAACTTGTTGCTGTGTTCCTCTCCTGCTCCAGGTTGGCATTTCTCTCCTTTAGGCACTGGTATTAATAGTGCTGTCTACCTAATGGCAAGTGAAGATCAGTACAGAATAAAGCATTCACCTCTTTGGGCTTCTCCAAATCTTCTATGAAGTGTAAACATTTGGACTGCTCATAAGTAATGTGCCTTAGTATTTCATCTCGCTTCATGTCTTGACCTTTTTGATTAGGTCACTGAGAGCTCTTGCAATGCTTTTGTTCTCCTGCTTAGTAACCTGACCTAGTTTCTACTTTCTGTATCCTTTTCTTCTGTGTTTAAAGTCAATGAAAGGCTCATAATTCAGCCAAGTTGATCTCTTACTGGCTTCTTATCTCTCCTCCACAAGGAGAGAGTCTTATTAATATTCTTTTAAGGAACCGCCAGCTTCCTTAAATTCCCTGTTCCATCAGACTTTCCTCTCAGGCAACACTTACCAATTTTGTGAGTATTCAAGTCTTCCCATTTGAAATCCATCATTATTGTTTTGCTACTTATGTTCCTTCAGATGCTGAGAGTGAGAAATGTATCACTTCATGATCATTCTCAACTAACTTGGCCTTTGTCTAGGTATTGTCAAACAGTTTCTTCAGTATCTAACCAAAGTTCATCCTCCTTCCACTTAATTACCTTTACCAAAGTCCATAAGAAATACATTCAAAGAACTTTCTAAATAGACTCTCTCTGAAATACATTTTTTTTCCCAACATACATGTAGGTAACTAACAACATGCATTAAGGCTTACAGCTCCTCCTGCTTGTTCTTCATCCTTCTTGAATTACAGTGAGTGCTCTCCACTTCTATGACTTTATGAAGAATAACCCAACCTCTTTTTTAAGTCCACCTAAGTCATCATTTTTTATGCTACTTCTGGGACTGATTAATTCCAAGTCAAAGACTTTCACTGGTCTCCATTTTTGCTCATCGCCGTGTCAAACATCATTCTTAGGTGAGGAAAACCAAGGCCTCCAGGTATGTAACCATGCATTTACTTCCAAGATGTGTTCTGTTACTCCTTGTACACTGATCCTAGACTGAACAGGCTGACAGTAACACCAGCTGTGCCCTTGTTTCTCTAGTCCTTGCCTCTCCCTGGCAGCCTTATGACCACTTTGACCTGCAGCACCAAAGTGTTCACTGGAGACAATAAAAGCCCCACAAAACAGGAGCCTGAACAGGTCATCAAAACAGAAAGTTGTGAGCACATGGTGACCACAGCAGACTAACTGACCTCAACAGTGCAGGGAAAGGTGTTCAGCTTCTGGAAAGAGACAGGATGGTCCTGCAGCTGCACCATGAAAGGACAGAAGAGAAGGCAATTGAAGCGGGAAAAAAGGAATGCACAGAGTGATGCTCAGAGAATCGTTGGCTTTGGCAATTTTCAAACTGGACAGAACAAGACCTAAAGACTGTTTTAGTGAAATCCTGGGCTGTGATTCTGCTTTTTGCCCTCCTTCCAAAATCCTGAGCATCATGTAGTCAATGTCATCAAGATTTCTACCAAATTTCATGTCCCCCACCACTGTCTCTTTGCTTGTGAGCATGAGGTTCAGCGGTGCCTCATCAGCTGCTCAATCATCTGTGTCAAGAAGCTCTTATCTGTGCTGTCACTGCAAACCTGCTACATTACCAGTGCCCTGTGCCTGGTCTTTCCAACAGATACTAGGGTGATTTAAGTTCACCATGGGATCTAGGGCTTGTGAGCATGAGGTTTCTGCCCATTGTTTGAAGAAAGTCTCATTTACTCTTTTTTTCCTTTACCCTGGAAATGCAGTCTATTCTGTGAAAATTGATACAAAACCTCAGCAAAGATGGAAATGCATTTTCAGATCCACAGCAAGTCTAGAACACTGTGCATTACTTATTTAAAAACTGCAATCAGGAAGAGACGAAATGTAGAGGCAAATTTAAGGACCCTTTCCTCAGAAGATGAGGTCATAAAAGACTTTCTTATTAAAAACCAGACAGGTTATAACTATTAAAAAAACAAGTCTGTGAGCTCTAGGGATGGATTTGACACTACTGAAGTCAAGATATATACAGATATGCATATATCAAACAGCAAAAGAAATAGCTACACAGAATCCTAGAGGAAGGCCAAGAAGATATATTGATAAACATCTGTAAGAAAATTTGAGGAGCAAATACAATAAAGATGCACTTTTCAAAGGGTGGAAAGCAGAAAGCAATACCAGTAACACAGGGATCAGCACAACTACAGGTAAAAAAAAAAAAAAAAGACCAGATAAAAGAAAAAAGTTCAGGCAACTGCACAGGCTATGGAAAAAAGGCTATACTGGAGTGCAACACTCCTGCTCCAGTACACCAAAAAGTCAGTGAGATACGTTTCATTCACCTTGGAAGAATTATGGGCTGTTATCTTGGATTATACAATTTTTGGTTCTCAGATGTAGCTGCAGAAACATCAAAATAATAACAGAAGGAGCTCAGCATTCTCCTTTCCTCGTGGCAAGGCCATGGGATGTAGCAAAAGATCCAAAATGACACTTCTGCAGCTTCTGTGCCATGACAGAGAAGAAACTGGTAGGACAGGATGCTAAATCTATGAGCAGAGCTAAAGCTCTTACACATGTATTGACCTCACCACTGTAAAGTAGAATTTACATATTCTGTAGGAATATGAATAGAAATTTCACTGGACAGCAAGCCAGACATAGTTCATCTGAAAATGTGAAAAGGCAGGTTGATGGCCCAGGGATTTGAGCTGCAGCAAACATTAGGAATGACCAAAGCAAAGGGTCTTAAGCCATTGAAGACCAAATGCTACTTTCAACAAGAGCCCTCTTATTCTCAAGTGCCAAAACCCCTTGTCCCATGTAGGTAATATTTTCAAGTAATATTGCATGTGCCAAGACTGGAAGATAAAATGGCTCAAAAATCAGAAGTGTAAATGTAAGCCCCCTGCAAAGCTCACAGAACCTGGGCTAGGTTGGCAAATGGGCTTTGATGTTACAGTAGAAGAAGAGCCCAACTGCATCACCAGCAAACACCAAATTCTGACCTGTTGAAAGAAGTCAAACTTTCTTCACAGAAGCAGCAGGGAGGGCTGGGAGCAGAACTGCTGTGGAATCACAGAGCAGGCTGTTTATTTGCCTCTTCCACACCCACAGGTTTGGGAGCTACTTGAAGATGTGCACACTAAGTGAAATAGATGGTAGATTTGCTGTATTGACCCAAGCAAGGATCTATGAATAACATTTTCAACCTTCCCCTTGGAGTTGCAGATTCAAAGCAGAAACTAATCAATGAGCACTGGCTGTAAGACCCAAAAGGGAAACTAACAGATATCACCAAAGAGGATTTTGCAAATATGGAAGTACTTAATCATAACTGAGGTTCAGCTTGGGTCCCATTAGTAATAACACAAACACTTTCTAGTGCAGCTAATGATCTGAAACAAGCAGTAAACCTGCATGCAAACATGATAAAAAGCTTTGCATTGAATCTGCAAGTCTGCAAGATGAACCAGAAACTGATCGCTCGAGAAGAAATGCTGCAAATAGAAGAGAATCAGTGTGTGTGCACATTATCAAAATTCCAACTCTGTTGTCTGGGATGCTTTCCAGGGCTGAACAAACCTTCTCCTAAAGTGATGGGAAATAAAGTATCAGAATGAATACCAGAATCAGAAAATCCCAACAAAGCAAGATAATTCTCATTTGGCCACAGATAAATGGAGGCATTGAAGAAATACTAATGTACCAAAAGAACAGAGATGCTGTAAACAAAACGTTTCAAATAAATTAAGAAAATTGCTTTCACAGTTTAGAACAGCAAGAGATCGGTAAAAGGGACAGTGCTAAGCCAGACTATCATGTTTCAGAAAGAATCATTTCAGTCACAGTCACTAAGGAGAGATGAAGACAAGACATTTAAGGGAATCAAGCTTTTGAGAGAAGGCTTTTGATAGAAGGAAGTGAAAGAGGCAGGCACTTGATAATCACTGTATTGACAGCTCAGCAGCCTGTCACCCCAGAGAACTGCAAAACAGTGCGTTAGAAAGGCTGTGTCCCCTTCTAAGACACTGAGATACATAAGGCTGCATGAAAGGAAACTAAAAGGCTGTATCAGTTATTTGACTCTTTAGAGCTTACAAGTTTAGTAATATTTTATTTAAATATAGAAAGAGATCAAAAGTCAGCCCAGTAAAGGGAGTTTTCCAGGAACTGAAACCTCCTTCTGACATGATTTCTATATCATACATTGTGTTTCCTGCAAAAATTCACCTTCAAGTAAAGTAAACCCACTCTGAGACTGGCTAGAACATGATATTGTGAACAAGTGCTTCATACCCTGCTTGGGTACATTCAGACTAGATGCAAGGAAGAAATTTTTTAGTATGAAATTTGTTACAACAATGTTCAGTGAAACACTGGAACAGGCTGTCCAGAGAGGTGGTGGATGCCCCATCCCTGGAAACAGGTAAGGCCATGTTGGACAGGGGCACTGAGCAACCCAATGTGAAGGTGCTCCTGCCCATGGCAGGGGGGTTAGAGTAGCTTACCTTTAAAGGTTCCTTCCAACCCAAACCATTCTATAATTCTGTGATCCTTACAAAATGTCCTCCCTTTAAACAAAATTGTCTTTGATGGTCAAAAACTACTGCCAAGAAGCATTTGTTTTCTGTTACTTTGAGTATTACACAAGAACCATAGTGCTGAACAGAATTCAAAAATCATGAAGAAGGGTGATTAAAGAGCTACTTCATAGCCAGCTTCTGTTCTGCCTGCACACTGCTCCTGAAGTCCAAGTGACTCTCTTTAGTACTCAGCAACAAGAATGAGTTAAGTTTACATCATTCCTTATTACTGCTGTAATCACAGTCCTGAGACAAGATTCATATTAGCCATTTTCTGCTCTTGTTGCATCATTCGTCAAGAAAATGAGGAATAAGGATTTCAGCACCTAATATGCTCTGGGAGTTATAGGACTGTGCCAGGATTATACCTCAGCTCTCCTAATAGTTGGTAGTTCTCTGTCCTACCCTTCTCTGCAGCATCTGCTTGAGAGTTGACTTATAACCAGCCATCACTTCACCTTTCTGGGGGAACCCTTCACTGCAGGATCTGACCAAGCTGTGACATCTCATAAGGAACCAATAGGAGACAGCAGATCTATTACTGAACAGAGCCCAGCCATAAATCTGTTACCAGCTCAATCCATTTGGGCATCTTGCTTCCAGCTCTGAGGTGAGGGCCTTGGTATTCATGTAGTCCATTAGTAGTGTTAAAAGGAGATGGGGATGTCAGGGCACAAGGTTTTGGATATGTGCACCCTTTGGGTCCTGTGTGTGTGAATCAGGTGGGTGATGAGTACATAAGTACCTATGTGTCCATTTATGTGGGTATGGACATTGATCCTCCACAGAGCAATATCTGGGGTATTTGGTGCTTTCCTTGCCTTAGTCTTTACTGAAAGGTCTTCCCTCAGTCCTCCAACACCCCTGAGCTTAGGATAAAGTCAACGGCAGTGAAGCACTTCTTGTGGAAGGATATCAAATTAGGGACTACATAAGCCTTTACCAAAGTATATGAAAGGAGGAAGGATGTGTCCAAGGGTGCTGGTTGATGTATTAAGAATCTGTTGCCTACATCTTTGAAAGGTCATGGTGACTGGGGAGGCTTCTGATGCCCAGAACTTCCTGTTCTCTTCAACATCCTCATAAATGACTTGGACACAGGACTGGAAGGGATACTAAGCAGTTTAGCAGATGACACAAAACTGGGAGGCCCTGCAGGGAGGACCTCAACAAATTAGAGGACTGGGAAATCACCAACCATATGAAGTTTAACAATGCAAAGTGACAGATTCTGCACCTGGGATGAGGCAACTCTGGATGTACAGACAGACTGGGGAATGAGATGCTGGAAAGATAGCTGTGAAAAGGGACTGGAGGTCCTGGTTGATGGCAGGTTGAATCTGAGTCAGTAGTGCCCTGGCAGCCAGGAGAGCCAACCGTGTCCTGAGGGGCATCAGGCACAGCATGGCCAGCTGAGTGAGGGAGGGGATTGTCCTGCTCTGCTCTGCACTGGGGCGGCCTCACCTTGAGTATTGTGTGCAGTTTTAGGCACAGCAATACAAGAAAGATATTCAGCTATTAGAGAGTGTCCAAAGGAAGGCAATGAGGATAGTGAAGGGCCTTGAGGGGAAGTCACATGAGGAGCAGCTGAGGTCACTTGGTCTGTTCAGATGGAGAAGAGGAGAAGAGGAGACTGAGGGGAGACCTCATAGCAGTTGCAACTTCCTGGTGAGTGGAGGAGGAGGAGCAGACACTGACCTCTTCTCTGTGGTGACCAGTGACAGGCCCCAAGGGAACAGCTTGAAGTGTGCCAGGGGAGGTTTAATCTGGACATTAAAAAAGGATTCTTCCCCCAGAGAGTGGTTGGGCACTGGAACAGGCTCCCCAGGGAAGTGGTCACAGCACCAAGTGACAGAGTTCAAGAAGCATTGGGATGATACTCTCAGGGACACAGTGTGACCTTTAGGGATGATCCTGTGCAGGGCTAAGAGCTGGACTCACTGATCCTTGTGGGTCCCTTCCAATTCAGTATATTCTGTGATTCTGTGAGGGATGGCAAGAAAAAGTCAGAGAGGACTTACCAGACTGGAGAAATGAATGGGCAGAAATTTCCCTGTACATGAGAAGGAATAATCTGCATGGATGCCAACCAGCCAGAAAGCAGCTCCTCCCATGGGTGCTGGTGGACATATTGAGGACAAGTGAACAATGCACCACTGCAGCAAATAAAAACAACCAAATAATGGGGCAAAGCACAGAAAGCAAGTTAAGGGAAGTGATTTTTTCATCTTTATTTGGCACTTGCAAGACAGCATATGGACTGCTGCATCTCACTTGGGGGTCCCAAATACAGCAGGGACACAGACAGCAGAACAAGCACAGCAGAACAAGCACAGCATGTTCCAGGGCCTGGAGTACATAAAGTACCATCAGGGGCAGAAAAAGCTGGTTTGGTTCTTCCTGAAAAAGACAGAAGGTCTAAGGGAGGATCTTTTTACTGTCTTTACCTAATGGGGTGGTTATAGGCAGAAGATACACAAAATCTTTTCTCAGAGATGAAGAGCAATAGAAGGGGTAAGAGGTGCTAGATACCACAAGGAAAATTCCTATTAAATATGAATAAAAGCTTGTCATCATGAGGGCAGTCAAGCCTGACATCAGTGTCCTTGAAATATGAGGAATCTCCATCCTTGGAGATACTCACTACCCAATTGGAAAAGGCCCTGAGCAACATCACCTAACACTGAAGTCAGCCCTGCTTTTAGTAAGGATTTGGACCACAGAGTCCTCTTCCAATGTAAGTCACTCCATCACTTTGTGATATGAAAGCAAGTTCAACAT
>JAWWLZ010000082.1:6004830-6022036 GCA_035041345.1 Poliocrania exsul | reverse complement strand
CTCAGTATTTACTGTTCCATTAGAGGATAATGGGACATTTTATATCAAAATCCTGTCTCTGATCTGAATGTCACATGTAATTTGAACTTGACTTAGAATAAAAGAAAATGCAGTTGCATTTAATACATTATCTATTACATCATAATATTCTATGATCTATGGCTGATCTTTCATTGTTATCAATGCCATGGAAAGTATCCACTACAACATTTAAGGTTAAAAAATAAACTAAAAATAAATAGTTAATTATTTCTGTCCTAAACTTTCTATTCTTTATCTAAAGGCAAAAGAATAATGCTCTCTCAGTGTTAAGAGACCTAAACAGAAATCCCAAGGAGGCTAGAGGAAAGCCTTAATAACAACTAATCTTAAAATAATTAAAATACCTCTGCAGCTATTTACTCTTGCCAAATTAAAGAGGGTTTCCTTACACATAGCTGAAGTACCCTGGGGAAAAGCTGCTATCAGAGTAGGTGTGAGGGGATGAAAGTTTGTTGTACCTGCTAGCACCACATGCTATAAAAATTATTTTTAATAGTCACCAAAGATGTTGGTCAGGGTGAAAAATTGCTACAAAGTGGCTCTGACTCTGCAGAAACTTAAATTACTTTTTTTGGTCCAATTTAACTCACCAGGAGTTACCCAGGGAATATACTTCATGAAGTGCAGTGTATTTTTCCTCAGTGAGGATGGTCTGCTTAAGTGCTTGGCCTCATATAAGGATTTCTCATTAGGCACTTGGAGCACAGTCATTTTTGACCTAAGACTAAAATCAATGTCTCAGTTGGTGCTTTCAAACCACTTACTCTGCTCCCATCCACATCCTCCCTCTGCCAGTACTGGGAAAAGGAAGGAACAGAATCAGTTGCATGCTGGACGATTCCCACAGATTCCCTCTGTGGGAATCAATAGCAAAACACCCTCTAACTTCAGTGAGACAGGAACAGACCTTCAAAATCTGGGGCTTTGCTCTGAAGTGCAGCAACCCTTACAAGACACACACACACACACACACACACACACAAAAAAAAAAAAAAAAAAAAAAAAAGAAAGGCAGATAAATTGCTTCATGGTATTTCCAACAGATTCACAATCTGTCTTGTGTAAATGGTCCCAGCAGTCCTTTGAAAACAGAAGTCAGGCTAGACCTGAGGGCACCAAACAATTGACATATGTCCAATAAACATGTTAAGACATTAATCACTTTTATCAGTGTAGTTTCTGCTCAGCTCCCAAGAGAGAACAGTCCATGTATCACATGTGCAGAGGGACAGCCCAGTGTTTGCTGTCCAAACCAGCAACGAGCACAGCAGGTCAGAGGCTGGCTGCGAAGTAGAACAGGGGAATATGTAGTCCATGTGCCAACAGAAGGTGACGAGAAGAAAAAAGAAGAAAGCTCCTTTTCTACAAAATTGTCCAATTCTGTAGAAGTGGATAATTTCTCATTGAATTAACAGCATAAACTAAAAAGCAAGGGTTTAGCTTCCCACTTAAAGACTTCTGAAAATGTGATTTAGTACCAGTAAATATTCCTGCATTCAGTAAAAGAATGCCACGCAGTAGAGAGCAAGCTCTGGCAGTGAACCCACTGCAGAAAACTTAGTTGTTGCCACAACTTTACTTGTTAAGGTGAACTCTGAGACTGCTCTTTGAAGTTTTCTAAGGCCACAAACATGATTTAGGTAGGATATCTTTCCCTGAAGGATAGCTCAGAAGCAGTATGGTAATCTGAACAGTGATAATCTTTATTCTTGCAATAAATTTAGTTTTGCACTTAAAATGTACTGCTTATTACTCAAAAAAGTGGGGTCTAATACATTCAAAGAGCTAAAAATATATAATATGCTCCTTTTTAAAAATTACATAACCCAGTATTTCCTTCTGATAAAAGAACATCAGATATTTGGTAAGGCACTTGTAAGATGCTTGATATGTACTTCAACACTATGGTAATTCTTCCTTCTCCTTGTCTTGCCTTATTCATTGAAATGGTCAATACTCTCTGTACCTCTTCAGCATCAGCCTTTTGATTGGTAACACCTGTGCATCACTGCATGCTCAGGTACATCACCAACACACCTGCATCCACTGATCTGAAATGGATGGACACAGCTGCATTTCATAGTGTCCAAGGCAGCTGGTAAAGCCACTAACACTGACTTTGCAAAACTTTTCAGTTTACCAGCTCTCTCTTACCAGCAAAACCTTTAAGGTCCCACCTATCAATGTCCCCTGAAAAGCCAAGCAGGAAAAAGATTGCTTTCCATGCAGGAGTTTCAAAAAAGAATGTGAATTCATTAGTGTCAATAAACTGTGACCAAGTCACTTCCTACTTTCACTACACCAGGGCATGATTTCCATGGCTGAACCCAACAGCACATGGAGGAAACCACAGGAGCACAAGTCCTCAGGCAAAGAGGCAAAAGTTCTTCCTTTCAGTGGTCCCAGTGAACTGGAATCAGGCAGTTTTGCACAGCACACCTTTCCAACCACTTTCCCCCCCATTTTTCTAGGTAGAACATGGTAAGGCTGGGCTTGCTGATGAGACTATAGATTTGTTACCTGCAACCGTGTTCTTGAAATAAATGTTTGTGTTGAATGCCCTCATTCATTTCTCAGCATCTTGAACTGGTATCTTCTTGTAAATGCTAAACACTACATTAGTTCTGTGACTTTCTGAGTCTTCATGGAGCAATAAAGATCAGAAACATCCCATTCTGCTAATGTCTTAACACCACTCATTGTTTCTATCATGCTCACTCTATTTATTGGTAGTACAGACCCATAAGCAGCAAATAGGACAATATATGTGAACATGCAGATTGTTCTTTGCTCCCTCTCAGCTTTTGCAATTTGGTGTCAGTAAAGCAGAAACTCAAAAACATTTCTCCAATATTGCTCTGCAGATACAGAGTTGTCATGTTGATTTTCTCTGTTTACTCTTTCCAGTATTAACAGCCAGGTAAAAATGTCAATCAACAGAGTTATCCAGCTCAGTGTAAAATAAACACCCACGCTCACCCACCTCTCCAGTCAACTTAAGTAGGAAATATACAAATTTAATGTTTCTTGTAAACACACCATCTTGTTGTGAAACAAGTCCTAACTTCCAAAGGCTAAATCCTGTGGAACAGTACAGCTAATTCATTCATTTGCTAAGAGAATGATGGTACACCACTGTTTTTAGAAAACCTGTTCTAGTGACCAGAGCAAACAAAAACAGAACATTCTTTCAGTAGATTTTTTTTTCCCATATGTACTTAAATAGAGGATCAATTAAATAATTTATTAATGTCTCTGGTATGGCTGATGAACTACTTTTGTTTACCCTTGCTAATAATTTTGCCAGAAAAGATGTGATTGTGATGTGTTTCAAAGCAAGGAGACCATCTCTTGTACTTCAAAGTCATCTTTTTACCTGCGAAGCTTCAACTTGTCCTTTGGGGAAATCTGGAGTTAAAAAGATGTTTGCAAAAGGTTAATTTCTGATGAACGCAATGTTTTCTACTGCAATGTATATTTGCTTGTGTTACCAGTATTCTACACTTCTGGTTTTATACTTCTTGATTCTGTGTACAGTGATAACTGCTGGGACAGAGAACTTCTGCAATATTCACATGGGCAATGGCCGTAATCCTTCCACTCATCTTCACCAAGTTATATTCTACCTGTCCATCTCCATCTAATGTATTTACCCAACACTTCATTAGTGCTTGTCTTTTCAAGCACACATTTCTCAGAGAAGCACTGCAGCTGACCTGTCATAGATCAACTTGCAGCCCCTCTCAGTTTCCAGGGAGTTTCCCTCATTAGAATCCTAATGCCCATGCATTTTTTAAATTGCATTTAAGGAGTGTTTTTATCAGAAAACCATTTCAATAGTTCTGAGAATTTTGAGTCTGTGGTATTTCCTTCTTCACAAACTTTGGTGGCATTTGGAGGTAGAAAAGGCTGTGGATCCAGGAAGCTCAGAAGAATGTCACTAGATTGCATCCACTGCTGACATGAAACTGGCACTAAACATTCTTGGAGTAGCAATTGTGCCTTGCTAGGAAGGGAACACTACTGAATCCTTCAGTGTCCACCTCAGATGGCACATGTATGTCGTCTACAACCATTAAATATGTTGTTGGCAGCAAAACAAGTTTACTGATATCTTTTAAATAAAACTAAACATATCAGATATATAAACAACAAAGGAGACAGCCTAGATGACAATCCTGACAAAGCTATTCAGCTGGTAATTTTATAATATATAAAAAGCTGAACTTCAGGAACAACTGAAGGATATCCTTGAGACACTTTGTTGCTCAATATCAAGTTTGCTACTTTTGATTCTAGATAAAATCTTACATTCATGGAACACTTTTAAGAACAGGGAATCATAAACTTCACTAGAAACCTCAAACTGATGAAGTTTTAACCACTACTGACATGTAAAAAAACCCTCAAAAATCAACTGTGAAACAATTTCTTAAAATGCCTCAGCCTGGCCAGAAAAAAAAATCAGTGCATAAATATTACTGTATGCATAAGTTCCTTTAATTTCCAAAAATGATTTTAACTGTTGGACTGACTGGCCCTGGTGAGGATCAGTCCCAGTGCCTGGGAAGCTCTAAGCTGACACAGAGGAAGCACAAGCAGAGGAAATGAACTTGAGCTAAACCCAAATCAGTGAATTATTTATGTATTTACACTTGGTTGCATTAGAGCCTTAAAGGGCTTATGACCAACACCAGAGATGTTACCACCCCATCAGCAAGGCAGGACATAAGCCCAGAAAGAATCAGCAGCTTTGCATTTTCTTAAATGAGTGGAGATATGATTTTCCGTGGATCACTAAGGAAAGCAGTAATTGCCTCAAGGCTTATTGCTGTTTAGGCAGGCAGAGTTTCTCAGTTGCTCATGGTGGATCATCAGAAGGCAGCATGCAAATGGTAGATGTATTTTTGACAGCAAAACTGTTGAAATACTTTGTTACCAAGGTCCTTGGAGGACGTAGAAAATAACAAGGTTACAGAAGGGATAGGAGTGTCCTGTAGTATTAACCACAGTTGCTCATATGGTACCCCAAGAGCTACTGCAAAGGTTAAGTATGAACTTCGGAGGACACAGAGAAAACAGGATGCATCTCCACGGCCTTGTGGACAGTCAAGATCCTTTCCCTCCAGGTATCTTACACACATGTATAGACCATATCCAACTGAAAAAAAACCCCAATATATTAAAAGGCTGAAAACAGCTTGTTCTTTCTCTGTTGTCAGTAATCCTTGAAATCATGAATATACAAAATGTCTCCCAAAACTGTTTGTTTCTCTGTGCTTCAAAGGGAAATAGTCCATTGTATTTAGATCTGCCAGGCAGCAATGAAACTTCATTCAGAATAGTGGCAGGTGTGAAAAGGTTACTGCAGTCAAATAAATGGCTGAGCCTTCAAAAATGCAACCTCATTTGGAGCAGCTATTTTATTATGTCTGATGTTCAAAAGAAAAAAGAATAAATATTCTTATCCAGTCAGATGCCTCATTCCCATACAGTGTCACACAGCAGAGCACCATTGGAAAGTCATCCTTTGATCTGGAAGTTTATGTAACAGGTTTTCAGTCATTTGTCATGTGCCAAGGGAATTTGAAAATTATAGAAAATCCATTTATCAGCCTTCAGCACAGCAAAACATTTAGGCACATTCACACAGGTAATTGTATGTATATTGAAAGGATTTCAAGTATTTTCCAAAAAATACCACTTTCTTGCAGACAAGGTAAGGGTTACCTTTTCTTCATGGTGACAAAGATGAAGATAGCAAAAAGACACTTCTGACTGAATAGTGATTATGTGCTAATATTGGATGTTAAAACCTTCAAGGTGCTGTCTTTGAATAGTCTTATCTGGGGTGTGCTCAAGTCTGTAACATAAAGGATTCAGTGAAGAGCAAGTGATAACCAAAAAAAACCAAACAACAAAACCATACCACAGAACAAAGTCTTTAGTCAGATGTGTAACTTATCTAAAAATATCTCAGAGCAAATAAACCTCAAAAATAATTTGACTCTGTGATATATGTTGGCTCTTGGACACCCAATTTCATAGTAAATAAGATAAACTTACCCTGAATCAGTCTTTTTCTGTAGGGAAAAAAAAAAACAAAATCCATTGAATTGTAAAGTCCCAAATGCTGACAGGTCAAATCTTAATAAAAGGCTGAATCTGAACAATTTTTGTTAGAAATATCTTGTACATAGTGACTCAGTACAATGAGTGCACACAAACTTCCAGAGCCTTCAACATAGGTTTTCTCAACTTTTTTAAAATGTGGAATTTATTACATTCTTTCCTATCTCTAACGCAGCCACAGAAAGAATATTTTTCTCTCTGAAAGGATTTGGGTAGATACAGCAACTTGCTGAATATGGATTCTGCTAAGGCTGAACTTCTATTAAAATTGTCAGTGGAACAGGTATGGATTTTTATGACTAGGTTTACGAAAACAAAATGTACTGAAATACATTAGAAGTGATAACATGCAGCACTTTCACCAATAAATTGAGGTTTGGGATGACTGACAGTACATTTCAAAGCAGCACAAATACACATTTGAGATAAAAAAAACACATGATTTACCAAGGGAAATGCTGTTATCTTGGGAAAATGATTAAAATAAGGCCTTTTCTCTGCACTTTTCTGTGCAACCCCTCTCTCCTAGCTTGGACCTATTCTCCATGGCTCTACTCTGGTGGCAAAAAGCCAGTGAGGCCCCAAAGTCACAGGCTGCATTTTGGAGGACACCTCAGACCAGGCTCCATCCCCTGGTGCTGCACAGAGCCCAAGGTACTTCCCAAGTCCTTTGCCACTGGCAACACAGCTTTGCTGAATGAGCATTTTCAAAAGAAAACCTCATTTTCCAGTAAAGCATCTCAGATAACACCAGCTCCTGCAAAAAAATCTAACCTACCTCTGCTTTTAAACACAAAATATATGGTTTGCTACATCCACAAATTACCTATTGGTATAACACTTGCTCTGTATTTTTTCTTAATGTGCTGTTGAAAAATGAGTAAAATCTTGCACAGTTTAGAAACATTGCACTTCACTAAGTCATCTCTAAAGAGCCAGCTTAGAGATAACAAAAGAACCCAGAAATTATCTGATGGTCTCTATTTTGTGGGTTTAATTCAATTTTCTTGCTGGATCCAAAAGCACTCTGTCTGCAGAGCACTCGGAGCAGCACCAAATTCAAACAAATCACTCGTGTACTTTCACCCTGTGGAAATGGTTGTGACTTACAGGAATAAGCACAATTATATATTTATTTTGTGTATCATTAAAGCCAGGAAGATTGTTCTATAAGACTTGTTTAAGTATGAGAGTGAGGCAGAGGGAAATGAATTTATAGACAAGCTTTGCTAAAAAATTACTGTAAATGAAACCTGATTCAGATGTATTCAAACTAGGTTGGTAAGCAATTCTGATAGGGAGCTTCCAGGGTTTGTATGGCTTTGGAGAGACTATAGATTCCTAAAAAGCCCCGAATGTCCATGGCATAAAAATCCCACTAGCAACTCTGGGTGACAGCTTTATAGGCTTATTGGTTATCCTACTCTTAATTATAAATAACCCCCCCCTTTTTTCTTTTAATAGAGCTCATCTTTTTATATTATCCACATTAGTAGAAGATGCAGCTTTGTCTAATTTGTGTCTTATGCTGAAAGAAAAACAACACTTTTAGTTTTTAGTAAATTGTCCTGAAGATTTCCAGTGCTGCCTGGCAGACTCAGACATAAAGTGTAGCAGAAATAGAATTTAATTCCAATAATGAAATTCCAATTTTATACTGTGATGAGATTAAGAAAGTCAGGTAACATTACTGGCTGAATTATGGGTATGTAAAACTGCACCATGCAAAAAACATTAGGCTACTATTTTATTACTCAATTACATATTAATACAGAATTAAAAGACATCATGGTGCGATTTTATTGCTAGCCACATCTGTTTGCATTTTTTTATAACCAACCACTGAGTCCGTTCATAAGAAATTTCCTTCTTCAAGTCTGAATTACCATACAAAGAGGAAAGCTTTAAGAATTCAACAATCAACATGGCTAATCAAAAACATTTAATAAAGGCCTTACACTGGAAAACATCATTCATTCAAATCATTCTCTTGGGATAATTTTAAATTTTAAATGAAAAGCATAAACCAATGTGAATTAAAAGGGTGGGGGGGAGAGAAAGAGAGAGAGAGAAATATCAAAAAATCTGACCAGAAATACAGGATCTAATGTGGCTCAGCAGTTTCTAGCGCAGATTTTGGTGCTGTTCTTTCTGTCCTGGTACTTGGGCCAGATCCCTGGCTGGGCTGCTCATCCCATCATAGACTGCAGCTAATGAATCCCCTACAGCTTCAAGGCCGGGGCTCACCCAGCCCATTCATAAAAAAAGTGTTTACAACTCATCTCCAGTACAATTTTTCTACATGCCATGGCATTTTTAGTTTACTTTTTCCCATTTGCAGCCAAAGCAAAAAGAAGGTGGGAACAGATGGACTTGTTCTAGTTAATGTGGACAGGGCACATGTGAAAAAACTCTGTCATGTCTAACTCATGATGTTTGTGTCTGCATTAGGGTACTTTGTTTGGTTCAGAGTAGCAAGGAGGTTTCGAAGTGATCCTGACTTCCAGTGCATTGGTTTGGACTTCAGCATAGTATTGGCATGGCTGAAATTAATTTCCTCTAGAGGAAACTACAGCAGAAGCTCTTCCCCGGTGTTCACCAAACGCAGTCGAAATCCCACTTCTAAATGGGGTGTAGGAATATATGTCAAGGGCCAGCTTTGGACAGCTTCAAGCTACATATAAGGTGGAAATACTCACTCCAGAACACCTGGTTAAGTTTGGTTTGAAATAAAATCTATCATAGTATGTAGCTATAGGAGGTGCTCAGCATCAGCTCCTCTGAGTTGTCTTTCCTAACACAAATATAGGCAGTTCCTGTCAAATTTTAAGTATCTGCATCTACTGCTTTTATTTGGTGTTCAAACTGGTACATATGCACTGGTATAAACACTGCCCAGAGCACTGTGGAAATCAGCCTGTCCTCTCTTTGCCAGTGCTAACCATTAGCCTGGGTATGAGACAAACCCCAGAAACAGCAGAGGTGGATGGGCCGAAACCAAAGCAGCCTGCTTTCTCACTTTAAGGTGTAAGAATGGCATCACTGCAGCCCTGTGAAGTTATTTAAATTTTTTTTCCACCCAGCAGATGAATCTCATGAGACAAACATCTAATTTTCTTGGAGTTCCCAAAGAGGCAACAGTTATAAAATCCATGTTTCAGCCTCCTGCCGGCAGCACAGACAATGTCAAGCAGAACAGACGTCACCATGCTCTCACACAGAAACTAGGAAGAAAACAAGTGGTCCATGTCTTCCCTGAGCTGCCAGAAAAACAAAAGAAGCTTACTTGATTTGCAAACAAAATTCACTTTCCAGCTTCTGAACAGCTCTGAGGGGTACAAAACACTGCACAACTGAGCCTGCCCCTTGAAGCTATATCATCTTCCCTTTTGCACATTAGCAGCAAAGAAAAGAACTGTCAAGGGTACAGCCCCGGCCTGAGCTGTGCATTTACACCAGCTTGTGGCTTTTACACCTACTCCGGCACCAGGAGGGACCACTCGTGGCTCACCCACACGCAGAAGCGCCATTGTCAAACCAACCGTCCTTGTGGGTGGCTCTGTGAAACACAGGGAAAAGGAAATCCTTATATCAAAAACAAGGAAAAAGGAGATATCCAGAATGCAACATCATACAGAAATATTCTTGTCTCTCCTATGAAACCCCCATGCACTGGTTATGTTACACCCACAGCTATAGGCTGTCATTCTCCCCACACTTCCCTGCTACTTTGCAGGTGACACACTCAAATGCACAAGCTGTGATCCACCCCACTATTCACTTAGCAGAGTCAGTGAGGGAAGGGAACAGTGCTAAGAAGCAGCTCTTTTGTTCATCTCTCCACAGAGAGTTCCTATTTGGAAGAAAGTATTTCCCCATTATCAATGTCCTTGTGAGATAAACTACCCTGGGATCTGTGCCTGTCAGGAAAAATAAATTGCAATAGCTAAGAAAGTGATAATAAATGCAGTGCCATAGCCTCCAGTATTAAAAATTAAGTCATGCCCTACGATATTTACCTAGAAGTGATGTGCAACATTTCCCTCCAGGCATTAAACAATAAGAAGTAATCAAATTGTATATGAGGAAAGTGCATGGCATCCCCTCTGCCAGCTGCTTTGCTTTCTCTACTTAACACATCTTTTGCCTATTGCAATTAAGGAGTAAGTTTTTAGGGCAGCTGAACTGTTTCTATGGTAATAACAGTGACTCAATGAGCAATATTTACCTCTTTATGCAAATGGCAAACAGGGGACAGTGAATACCTAAATTTAGTATTATTTGGCCATGTACCAAATGTTGTATTAGGAAGTGATATTCTCCCAGTGCCAAATTAGAAGTGAGAAAGGCAATGAATTATTGGGTACACCTTTTTAATTTACATTGCTCCTTGCTCTAAGGTCTCTGTAGCAGCCTGGTAATAGTGAAACCAGGAACAAGTGGTAGTTCATAGCAGAGGTGAACAAAGCAGAGCACAAACAAGCTCTGTATTACCCAACACCATTTGTCAACAGGCTGTTTTCAGACTGAAATCTGCTGCAAGAGCAGTGCCTGACTGCTTTTTGGTGACAGCAGCATGAAGGAGAAGATATTACACAAGAGACAACAGAGAGTCAAAGTCATGCAAGCCCAAACTCATGTCCCACCATCTGTCTGGGCATTTCAGTGCCAGGCTGGGAGTAACAGTGCAAGTCATTCTGTTCAGGCTACAGCAAGGTGTATTGACAGCTGAAAATTCAGCTGAAAATAAAAGGGTCATATGTCATTTATTGATTCAGCTCACCTTCTGACTATCCCAACAGGTATCTGGGATGCTGGGAAGAGAGGGATTCACATGGTTGCACTCTTCTACTTCTGGATGCATGGAGCTAAGACAAGGAAAGAATCTGTTCAACGGAACTTGATCCCCTCTCATGGCAAAGCTGGGCTAAAACATCCCGTCCGGCTGGCAAAAGGGAAGCATCATTCAGGTACTTGAAGAGGGACAATTTCAGTGGGAGACTACTGGGGATACACAACCAGAGAACTGGCAAGAAGCCATGAATACCTCACATGGGCTGGCTACAACAGAGTGTCTGACTGCTAGAGCTATGCTCATTTACACAGACTTTTGTCTCTGCAGGATTGTACCAGAAGGGACACTCTGTGAGGGAGATGCAGGGACATGAAGGAACAATGAGACTGTCACCAACCTGCAGCAGAAATTCCTGCACCCTGGGGTGCAAATCTGAACTGCAGAGTGAACATGCAGAGCACCAGCATCTGCAGGGGTGGGAGCATCCTTTAGTGCTTTGTCTTTGTCCTTGGAATGTTCTTGGCAGTGCAATTTAATTTTTACGGCAGATTCTGTAATCTGAGGTGGGTGTAAGTCATGCAGAGCAGGAAAGAAACAGTGGGGAGGATCAGTTGCACTGTGCCTCTCATCTCATGGCAATAAGTTAATAATTCACAACTCTTTAATCCTCATCACTGTCTGTTCCCAGAAGTTTTGTGATTCTCTATTAGCTCCTTAACTCTCAACAAATTAATGTTCTTCCTACTTTGCAGTACACTCTTCATCAAATTTAGATGCCTGCCATTCATCTTGTGTGCTCCTACTGAGAGATGCAATAATGGGGCATACTGGGACCTGGGCAGCTTTGTGGAGTGAGGAGAGCACGGAGACATCCCTGTGCCCTGCCTATACAGCTTCATGCAGCTCCTGCTCTCTCAAGAAGCACCCATGCTTGGACATTAAAGCTCAACAGGTTTAATGTGAGTATAATCACATACATGCAGGAGAGTTGGCACATAGATACAGCATGGCCCAAAAAACTTTCCATCCACGCCATAGATGGAACTTGCTGCAGCTGAGCCACCAACCCAAATCCTTTCACTTCCCATGGAAGGGCCTTACAAACACATTCTCTCTGTCTTGCTGTAGATACTTGTTCTGTGGTGGAACCTGAGTCTATACTAGTGAGTACTGAGCTTGTATTGACTATGAGGGGATCACAGGAGGACTCTTAAGACAACTACAGCTCCTTGGATTGTAGCTATCACCCTTCCCAAGCCTCCTGAAATTGTTGCTGGGAGTTTTCTTATTTGTTGTTTGGGATTTTTCTGAAGAAACCAGTCTTGAAAAGGATACCCCATTTCTTACCTTCCATTTAACAATTACTTGCCATTTGCTTAACTTCAGAGGACTGCCAGAGGTGCTTTGTTTTCTTTTAGGCTGTTCTAACATCTGTTCCACCTTGTTCAAGGAACAGTAAGTCCTGATTTAAGGTTAGACAACATTCAGTAAAATATGTCTCCCCTTTGGACAAGATCACTCTTTTTAGACTATAAAACTGGATAATTTCCTGGGAAACAGAATTAAGTAAAAACATAAATTACAATTCTGCTCCTGCTTTAAAGACTACTTTTTTACTGCTCCCTAGAGTTCCCTGATGTAACATTTATTTCGGTTTTGCATCATATTTAGCACTCTCATGAAGAAGAGCAGCCACTTAATGATATTAAAATATTTATGTCAACAGTAGGTTCATAAACAAGGAAAAGCCATTTAACCTCTTTTTATACAAGATGGTCTTACCAATGTACAAATCCAATACAAAAGTAGCACTAGAAAATCCACCAGAAAAAAATTTCATCTCAACAACAGAAGTTACAATAAAGAAAGAGAAAAAAATACATTCATTATCTTAAATGCTTGAAAATAGAATAAATACAGGAGAAATTGGCAAATGCTGTCTCCCACGATAAGCTTTTCCCTTTAGCTGGCAAAGCCATAAGCAGAACTGTGCCATCTGCCCTCTCTGCAGGCTTTTTACCACTTCTCTCATGCCTGTTTGATGAGTGCAGACTGATCCAGTCCAAATATCAAAATGCCCTCCAGACAGTTCTACAACATTCTCCATATCTTTGGGATCTATATTTGCTTCTACATGGACTTTGGCCAGCAGGAGTTTCTAGGTGCCTTTTGACCAGGATAATCTTTAAGCTGTAGAACTTCCTTGGAGGTGGAGTGTCCTATTAGCTCAGCAGTGAACATGTCCAGATCTCCTCAAGTCTTCTTGGTGACCACTCAAAGTCTCAGCTTCTCCTGAGGCTGAGTTCAGGCCTTCAGAAGCAAGCAGGAGCATCCAAAGATGTTTGTGTCTATGAATGGGCTGCAGACAGATCTCCTGAGGTTGTGACAGTGTAAGGTCACATGAAGCAGTACCTCACCTGCTTAGACTTTGCTGGGGGTGCAATAAGTAAATCTTAACAATGAGATGTACTCCTTTTCAAGAAGATGTCATTGGAGGGATATTAGATTGGGAGAGGGGTGGTAGTGTTTGGTTTCCCCCCCAAAATAATGATTTCTATATCCCCAAAACTTCTCAAAATCAATACCAATATCCAAGGTTTGGTTGGCAGTAAATGTGTTTCTAATGTGAAGGCCATTCATAGTTCCCATCACAGATCTAGACTCTGACCCTGGTGTTACATTGCCCATGCAAGGAGACCTGAAGATCAAAGCTGTAGAGCCAACACACACAGCACTGAACTTCCTGAAGGCCTGAGCAAGGAGCAGGAAAAGCAAAAAGATCGTTGGAGAACCATCAGAAAGTGTCTGAGTGGATTCCAGTTGCACATGTCAAAAGAGAGATGTGGTAGGTTTGGTGCATTCCAGGTGACCCTTGAGTTCTGATAACTCAGCAGGTAGGGTCATTCCAGGCACAGGGGAAGACTGGATGAAAGACCTGATCCTTCTGCAACATCTACAGCAAAGCATTGGTTTTGTATCTCTTGCTCCCACAGAAAAATATTCTCACTGTAGGACTTGGGTATGCACAAGACAAACTCTCCTTCTCCTCTCATTTTGTGACAAGACACAGATCTCAGTGTAAACCTAATCCCTTGCTACTTAACGGCCTTCAGATTTATTGAAAATAAGTCAAATATTTTCCCTATAAGCTTGAGTGAGGAAAGAGACCATATTGAGGACAGGCTGTTGCAGAATAATAAATTACTAGCAGTAAAACCCTCCACTACTTCATACTTCTGTAACTTTTAGGGGAGCAAGACTTGGCTTTTTTAACATTTCTGTTAAATGAACAGAGAAGAACTATCCACTGAAGTCATTGGCTCTCCCCAGTGGCAAAACTGGATATTTGGCTGGCAGGATAGACCCCATGATAAATAACCACAGATGGGCCTCAAGGCATGCAGACCCTTCCTTCTTCCCATGAGCTGTGAAGCACTGGCTGGTAGAGGCAGCAAGTTATCCTTCAGAAGAAAAGCTCTTTCATGCTCTTATGGTGAATGTTCAAAAGCTTTTCTTGTCAAATGCCAATTTTCGTAACAAATTTAAACATCTCATGACTTTTTGCTTCACCTGTCTATTTTTTGCAGACAGGACCCTGCACCCACCTTGGATGCTCTGGACACAGGGTTATTGATGTTGCACAGGCTTGTTTTTCTCACAACACAATACAGCACCTGCTGAGGTCCAGAAACACAGGGGAAAACTCAAACAAAATTCAATGCTTTCTCAGTTGCAAAGAAAAACACATTTCTTCCCAACACAACACATCTGACAAGTTTTTCTTTGGGCTTTTTTCAGTAGTGATCACACCAGTACAGAGACATGAGAGATGTCCTGCAGAACTGACAAAGAAGAAAGACAGCAGCAGGGAAGAGATGTTCTAAGCCCTATCTCTGCCCCAGAGTGACAAACCAGCAGTTACAGCCAGGACTCGATTTGGGAAGCTGACCCATGCAGCTTTTAGATCACAGGTTGCACCTCCCTCAAGGGTCCCTCTCTCCTGCCTACTTCTGCTTGTATGAGGTGTGGACATCAACACATGCCTGCACTCTATAGCACAGGAGTTTGCCTTTTTCTCTCTCTGTGTAGCAAGAAAGAGAAGAAAACAGGCACAAATTAGTCTCAAAGAAAGATTCTTACTAAATACACATTTTTGTGAAGCTGCTGTTAGAGTAGTAGCTTTTAGCTGACCCTGGAAACACAGAGCAGAGGGCCTAGAAATAATTTAATCCCTTTGACTACACCCAAAGTTCAGTGAGTGTCACCCATCACGACCTGGACTACTATTTAAAACATTTAAGGCATTATAATCTCTTCAAGATCTGTACTGAATTTATCTTGTGCCACTGTTTGTCAGCCTAGTGTCAAACTAATGGCTGAAAATCTACCTTATTACCTTGGGAACCTCAGACTCTGCCAGCTGTGCAGGGCCTCCTCCATTCCACTCAAGTAAGAAGCTACTTCAGTGGAAAAACACACTGAAGCTGCTTTTTATCAGATCAGGGACTGCAATCACTAATTCAGTCAGCTCACAAGGACTCAGAGCCAAATGTCTTTCTGCTTTTTTTCTATGGGCTTTGATGAAGTTGGCATTATCATGCTAAATTACAGTTCAGGACTGCTGTGCATGTTCAGATTTATCAGAAGAAAGCTATTAGCTGTCTGCAGCATAGTGCCAATTATGCAGTCCCCAACACATAATTAAGTAAGGCCCCAAAGTATGTATTTTAATCAATCCTTGTTCAGCAAAGCACTTATATGCTGGTGCTTTACTTCAACACTCATCTAGCAAGCACATAAGTCCTTTTGTGAATAGGGAAAAGCATGGGAGCAGTAAGAACTGTTTAACCAATGTCATTGGGCCAGCCACTACTGGCATAAGATGCTCTACTACTTGGGTGATGACTTATATTTTCAAAGTAACTCTGTGAATCAGAAACCCAAACCAGTTTCCACAGTGACCTAGGCATGGTGCTGTAACTGTGGTGAGTTAAGGACAAAAATACACAAGTCCTGAAGGAAATAGCAGTTTTTACTACCTGGTGAGCATCTGGATAAAACTTGCAGACTTTAGGCAGCAGAGATCTTTTTACAGACTTTAAAGCTAGGATTTATCCTGTTTGACCTGAGCTGGCTCCAGGTAAGCTATAATGTCTAAGCAACTCACCCAGGATTTGTCTGCTGTAAATGGAAAACACAGGTAGTTACTGAGGATGAGAGGAAATGGCCTCAAGCTGCCAACCAGGGGAGGTTTAGACCATCTATTAGGAAAAATGTCTTCACTGCAAAGGTTGTCAAGCATTGGAACAGGCTGCTTGGGGCAGTGGTGGAGTCACCATCCCTGGGAATGTTCAAAAAAACCACCTGAATGTGGCACTTGGGGATAAGGTTTAGGGGTGAGCATGGTGGTGCTGGGTAGGAAGTGGTCTTTTCCGGCCTTAGTGGTTCTATGAATTCATCCCATACGAAGGTTTCTGACAAAGGTAGGACGAATCATGCTCTGCTTCTGTGTTGGAAAAGCCCACACAAGGAGTTGAGATTAGACACATGGGTTTCATTAGACCAAATGCAAGTATCCATCCAGGTTCCCTCCCTGTACTAATGAAGACATTGCTGCTGCAGACATCTAAACTGAGATAAATCATGCCCTCAATACTTACTTCTCTTCAGCCTGGCCAAGACTGACTAACTTAGCTGCAAAGAGAGGGCTAGATCCAGCCCCATAAACATTGGAGCCTTGCACTGTGTGTTCTCATGGATGGCCACCAAATGCCACCCCAGAAGGACACAGGTCTGGAGTCACTCCCTTAGCACCACTGCTTGTCGTGGGAGCCTGGGGAGTGAGATCCCATGAACCCTACACAACCAACACTAACATAACTTAAGGTGAATCCCTTCTTGATTTCAGCCTTCTTAGTGACTCAGTGGGATGCAGCAGATCTGCTTCCAATTGCCAGACAAAGCAAGAAACAAAAACAGGTGGTAAAGACCAGTCATTTACACCCATCTTGGGCTTTCTTAATGAACAGAGGCAGCTAAGTTTGACTGCTCCCCCTTTCAGCTGATGTCAGGCATGGATCATTTCAGAGTAAACTGGTACATCTTCCCAAAAAGCAAAGAATCTATGAAAAATGTCTATTGACTTAGAAGTTGCTATGCAGCCTGAACTACAGCAGTGAGAGCCTCTCTGTAATCCATTACAGCTGTGCAAAATGTAATAGAACTACTACAAGGTGC
>JAWWLZ010000082.1:5990442-6004730 GCA_035041345.1 Poliocrania exsul | reverse complement strand
GCCTGAACTACAGCAGTGAGAGCCTCTCTGTAATCCATTACAGCTGTGCAAAATGTAATAGAACTACTACAAGGTGCCCTAATTCCATTTACTAATAATCATAAAAGTATTTGAGATGCATCTGATGAACCGTTTAGAAGACGGCATTTTTCAAAGATGATTTGTAGTCCAAAGAAAAGTCTTTAATACCATATAAATTAGATTTTATGTACAACAATATTTAAAACCATGGCAAAGGAGCGATTTTTGTTGTTTTATAGGCACTGTTCAGTCTTCATTGAATAATTTCTTTGAAGAAAATGCTTGGCTCCTGAACTCTTCCCAATGAATTATAGAGCAAGAGTAATATCATAATTTGTCATATTTTTTTTATCTGCAGATGCCATTGTGTTCAGTGTAGCTCTACCCAGTTAATCTGCACAGCTTCTGATGAATTACATTTAGTAAAATAAACAAATTACTTTTCACTTAACTAACATCCTGAGCAGCTCCACTGACAAATCAACTCTTGCATGATGCAAAAGTACATTTTTCCAGAAACAGGAGCTGGGTGTGACAGAGAAATACATAGATAAACAAATCAACCATCAATTAATCTGATGTAGCATTAATATCAGCTAGCTTGACAGGTTGAAAGTGACAGCCATATTTTTCTTTCTGTCTTAACATGAGCTTTGGCCATCATTAGGCACTCCCATGGCATCTCGGAGCATGCGGCTGGTCTCACTCCAAAGCTACAGATGTGTGTGGGCAGAGTGGGTTCTTACACATTTGCTTTATGCTACCTTTGATCTGACATTTTTATGTAAAGCCCCTCCTTAAAGGTACAATTTCCTCTGCTCCCATTTCCTCCAGGAGATTCCTGCTAGCTCCTGTGAACACTGGGCTGACTTGCACTGAATTCTTCCATTACACCAAAATACTGAAGATATGTCCAGTGCTTTCCCCTGGCATGGTCTTGCTGAGCAAAGCAGGCACCAAATACACTCGCACCCAAGCCAGTCTGAGCCCAGGCTTGCCTTAGTCTCCTTTCCCCCCACACATACAAGCATCAAATCTTTTCCCATATCCAGAATTTTGCACCACTTTCCATGTGCAAGGCTGGACAATGAACATTTACCCCACACTCCTCACAGTGCCATGTGATTTAAATACTGAGTCACAAATAAGTCAAGCTTTTCATTTGTCCACTGGAGTAAACCACATTTCAAAAGAGAACCTGTGAGAAGCAGTAAAATAGAAAAAAAAATCTATCACTTCCCAAGATTTCTCTGAGCACCCAGAAAGTTTTCAGCAAACCACTACATCACCAGCAAGAGTCAGGGAAGCAGCAGCACTGGGTAACACTGCTGGTGATATGTGGGGTGTGTTAAAAGGAGCAGTCTCACATGTAATGCCTCTGCCAACTCCATTTCCATTCAAACTTTCCCCACCTACAGCTTGTGCTTGTTAAAAAAAAAAAAAAAAAAAAAAGAGAGAGAAGACGGAGGAGGAGGAAACCCAATAGTGCTGGGACAAACCACAGAAATTTTGACAATTTTTCCAACTTGCCCTCCCCTATCAAAGAAATATTTTGGAAAGGGAAAAATAAAAAAGAAACCAATAATTTTGACTCTAGAGAAAATTCCTAATCTGCTTACTTATTTCTGGAATGAAAATTCATACAACATCAAAGAAGTCACCATTTTCCTTTACGGCTTACACAGAAAAAAAATTACTGTGGAAAAATTCCCTTTTCATCCATGCTGTCCAACAAAGATGTGACCAACTCTGGCTGAAGGATTTGCCTCTGCAGTCAAGTTTGATCACTATAATACACCATGTAATCCTCAGTTACTTACAGTTCTAGGCATACACCACGTAGACAGTCCTACTCTAGTGCAACACACCCTTTTTGCCAGCTTAGCTTATCCTTTTAACCAGTTTAAGTTGTGCTGAAAATAAATATTTTCACTACAACAGAGGAGAATTTACAAGGGAGGTACATTCTCATGGTTACATTTTCATGATCCACAAGACCCTTATTCACACTCCTGGAGATCTGTTGGGTACAGAATAACCATCATCCCAGGAGAGTTTGAGCAACGCTTACCTGATTAAATCAAGGACAACTGGACAGGCTCAGTCCAGTTCAGTAGACTCAATGCCCATTTTCACCATCTCACATTTGCTCCATTCAAGTCTCTGATCATCACTTTCTCTTTCCATGTATATACTACTTGCTCTGCACTGCCCATGAATGTGGAGCAGCAGTGGATTAGCAGAGCAAATGGATCCTGATCTCTCTGGCCATTCATTTATGTGCTCTTACATTTGGAGCAAGACTTTAAATACATCAAGTGCAGAACACAAGAAACTCATTCATTCACAGCACCAAGCCTGACAGAGTTCAAGAAGCATTTGGATAATACTCTCTGGTACATGGTGTGACTCTTAGGGATGGTCCTGTGTAGAGTTAAGGGTTGGACTTGATTATCTTTGTGGGTCCCTTCCATTCAGCATATTGTGGGTGATTCTATGTATTTCACTGTAATCAGAGCAGCTGGTCTATGGCTGTCAGCAAGACTTGGTCCTCTACCCTGAGCAAGGCAAACTCTTATTCAGGAAATCCCACCTGCTCTCACTCCAAAAAAAAATCCATCAGAAATTATTCACAGGGAGTTCTGGCACAGCACACCAACAGCGACTACTAGCTGAGACTTCAGAAAGTAGGTTTTGGCTGCTTCATGCACTGTAAACTATAAAAATAGGAAAAGGCAGAAGGGGAAAGATTTCCATCTTGGTGTTACCTTTTCTGCTGTCAGTACATTGCCCACAGCTTTCACTTTCCAGGCAGCAAAAATACAAAAAGAGGCATAAATCTTGAGTTTCTGACTCACACCCAACATAAAACCTTTGGAATCACACACCTTACCTGCTTTCCAGCTTGCTGCATCAGCACAGCTGACCACTGCACTGGCACTCTCAGCGGTCCTTCTGTCCCAGCACACCAGAGAACAGGTTGTACAGCTAAAGCTAAAAGAACAAAATAAAATTTCTATTCTACATTCAGAGTTATCAACTTATAACTAGAACGGGCATCTAAAATCTCCCAGCACCAACCACACTCTGCATTACAATTGGTATAAGCAGCAAGATGCTTAAACTGAGAGATGAAAATCAGGACTAGGAGGCAGCTGCCACTTATACCAAACCAACAGGGAAGACTGAACAGCTGCAGGTGCTTTTGACTCCTACAGGTGTAAAGCATATGCTAGAAAATTAAGTGATGACACAGTCTGAGCTGAAGTACTGAAAGTTTATATTTTACCTAATTCGCTGTAAAATTACAAATGTATCAGTTTAGTTTGACTTAAGTATATTTCTGTGGGAATAAGCAGCATTTTTCTTCACCTGGCAAATACTCCTAGTGCAAAACTTCTAACAGCCAACAGGGACAAAAGTTTGACTTCAAATCTTCAAGGCATCTGTGAAAACAGAAGAAAAGAAACCTAGAAAATCCCACAGAAAATTGCTCACATGGGAGATTTTTTTCAACTATTGTTCTTTGCATCCATTATTTATTCATCAGTCTTGAAAAATTCAAATTCCCCCTCAAAAGTATAGGCTACATTTTGAGCTTTACACCTTCAGTGAGGTGCTGCCAGTGAGTGCTGAAGTGGCATGTGTGGTATGGCACAGTCCAGACAGACCATTTATAGCCTGAATTTACAATTTGGACTTGCCAGCAGCCAAATGCAAAATAACCTTTCCAGGGTAGTTTCATCCACTCACAGAAAATAAAATAACATGACAGACATGGATACTCAAAAAGCTGTCATATTCTGCACATATCAATGAAAAGCTCACTGATCATGTCCTCATGCATTTTTGTTGAAATTTTATGTCAGAGACAACAATTTTCAGAAGAGATGGAAGAAGGCAAAATGAACCTCAGTTCTTAACAGAATGGAGCCAATAATTCTTGCCTGGTTTTAAACCCAGTCAAAATACCTGCTGTTTTGCCTAAGGAATATAGGACTATAGAGTTATCAGAGTTTTAAAGATGCTGCTTAATTTATCCCCCTTTCTCAAGGCAAAACCGATCAATGTAACTTAAACACACACACGTCCTCCCCATCACAAGCAATACGAACAGCAGCTCCAAAACAAGTGTGAGATTCTTGAGGCATGAAAAAGTCGTCAAAAACCTCCCCAGAGGAATATCACAAACCAGGCTGAGCTCAGCAGCCAAACTCCCATAATGGAAACTCTCACACCTGTGTCCATTCCACCGACTTCAGTCGAATCCCAGGCAGATGTAAACCCATACGGAGCAGGCTGCAGGACCAAGATGCTGTTTACATGGAAAACCTGTCACTGGGAAACAATTTTATCTGCAGCTGTCAGCTAAATCTCATTTGAGGGATGATGTCCTGCCAACAAACGTGGGCTCTGTGTGGGAAAGGCAGGACTGCCACATTTCCAAAGCCTCTCCACGCTTTTGAGTGCAAGCACTTGTTTCTAGCACATTACTTTCCAAATGTTGCAGCACGACATGCTTTATAGGAACTAATGAATCACACAGTAAAAACTAATTGCAACTTACATACTGTTACAAACTGAGTTTTGTAGCATAAAAGCAATCAGCCAGCAATTAAAATGCTAATACGGGGATGAACCTCATATAACAGTTTGCCAAAATCTAGTGCAATGCCATGCTTCCTGGAGAATTTTGAACAGATGGAATTTAGTTGGTAGGTATTCATTTCATAAAGCTTATAAACCTTACCATGCTGGAGGAGTGTCCCTACTATGATATATGACTTATTTCCAGTATTAGAAGTAGTGGTAAAGGATCATTACATATTCTTTTCCTTTGACTCTCTATTCTCATGTAAATGATTAACAAACTCTTAGAAATTCAGAAAGGAGTGGTACATACCAGATGATCTTTCCTGACACAGATGTCTTGAATATCTTTTTATTGTAGTAGTATAGATGGATTCCCAGTACGGTAATGGACATCATAAAACCTACTTCTGTTTTTAATTATGAAATCTTCTTTTCACAGATTCACTAATGCAAAATTGTGAATTGAATGAAACAATTTCTTTTTAATTGGGTTCACTACCCCCACATCCACTTTTTCTTCATTACATTCCTAATAGTAAAACAATTGAATTACCTTAATTAATTCAAGTGGGGAATTATTAATTTTCAACATTATCAGCCTTGGAGAAATTACCAGAGGTCTTGAAACAAAGCTCCCAGGAAGATGATGAGGTACAGACTGTGCTCTGTATCCAGTTCTAGCACCAGTCACATAAGCCTTTGTTTTCCCTGAGGACAAGAAATGCCTCAGCAAGGTATGATCCTGGGAAGTTAGTGAATTACTGTATAGCAAGATTCATCTGTGATCCATTGTATGTTAGCCTTTAAATTTGTTCAATCATTACTGGTAACAACACTGAAAAAGCATAAACAAGCTCTAAACTGACTCACTAAACCCTTCCTATTAAGTCATCTGCAAACAGGAGCCGGGGAAGGAGACCAGAACAGGCACCTGGAACTCAGCTGTGGGTGTGTGGTGATGCCACCTAAACTCCTATCAGCTGGACACAGCATGTCGAAAGTCAATGAGATACTCAAAAATGTCCCAAATCTTGCCTGCTTGGATGAAGTTGTCCTTTGGTCACAGGAAATCCTGAGTAATGAGATTTTGGCTCTCAGGTCCTTGGAGCCAAGTACAAAAACAAGGCTGAAGTACTGCCTAGTCCCAACACATAGTCAGGCACAGATAATTAATACAAATATCAAAATAGAACCCAGTGTTTTCTTCTCACTCATCAGTGGCTTTCATACACTTCTTAAGGTCTTCCATTCAAAAATGAAGCTATTTTGATCACTTTGCTTGCAGTCCTTTTCCCTGTGCAATGTTCTTCATGAGAGACCCTGCATGGTGGACCATGTTCCTTGATTAACAATCACTTCCCTTCCTTACCATTTTATCCTTAGCATCCACAAACACCCACTTATATATAATATTCTTAATTATAATATATATAATATAATAATCCTTATATTCTCATCACTCCAGCCTGATCTGCAGAGCAATATGCAGCTAATGCTCCCAGCTAAAGCCCCACAGTAGAACCCCATGCTCAGCACACCTGCACTCTTCTCCTAAAAGGAAATAGGACAGAAAGTGCAGCAACAGTCCAAAAGTGTGACAGATGCCCAAGATGCAGATGTGTCCAATAAAGTTGGAAACCTCAGTCCACCTGCTCCAAAGGGTGGCAAAGGTCCTGAATGAGAGGGGATAGGCTGGTGTTTGCTGCTTTGTTCATTGCTGTAGCTCCACCATCATGCCAGAACAGAAGGTGTTGTTTTGACACAGCTTTAAATTTATAAAGTAGCAAACGTGTTGCTCAGGGTGGCAAAAGGTGAATCCCCATTAAAGGAGTGACCTGGACTCTGAAAGGGGTCTGTCAACAGAGGAATTGGAAAGTTAAAGCCTGATTTCCCAAATTACCACTCTGAGATAGCTTTGGAAGAAAACTGCCAGGAGGAGCGTGGGGAGAAAGGCACATTACACACAAAACTGTCATTCAAGACTGCAAGGCAGAGCCTCCAATAGCCAGGCTAGGAAAGAAGCAGGTTTCACAAAAGCCTTAGTATTCACCAAAGTCATAGAGGTTCACCTCTACCTGTATCCCCACGGAACCCCAAAAATGATGGGAGTGTTTATGATCCATCATCCAAACAGAAGAGCTCTGGTGCTCACCCTTACAGGCAATACATCCATACAGATATAACCTGCCTTTCTCAGTGAGAGCTTTATGTTAAAAAATAAAAGCTCCTCTTCTCTAAAGTTCTCAGTACACAGCACAGGAGCAGCACCTTTATTTCACCCTAATGAGCAGAGAAAGTGTGGCAAGAGGAACGATGTGTCCTGAATTGCACCAAAACCTGGGTAAACCACCCAGTACCATTGTCATCACACCCACAGACACCTCTCTCACACATCACAACATTCTGCTTCACTTGCAGCACTCCTATAAGGAAACAGGCAGTGAAACTCCAAATCTCTCCTCCCAGATACTGTGTTCCCAAGCCCACATACTGAACACTCACCAATTCCTATGTCAGCTGGGGCCTGTAGCACCACAACTGATTTTAAGTAGTTTATTCAGCTTGCAGTAGGTGCAGACACTCCTGTCTGACCCCATTCTTCACTGTTTTATTGGTAACTGTGACCTTGAAGCCCACTCATTGTATAAAGGGGGAAATAGCTATAAATAGTTCTAAGCAGTGAAAGTTGGCTGATATTACAAACACATTAATGAAATAACATTGGTTTGTATCTGCTGAAAATCTGACCCTCCTAATGGGCTTCTATACACATTTATGACTAGATGTAAGCACATATATTATCTGTTTTTTACCAGGCAGAAATAGCCACAGTGCACATTTGAAGCATAAATGCATTGACTTTAAAGGTAAATAAATAAAAGCAAAGCTGAGATGTAAGTTGGACATGGTAAAAAATGCTACTGTAATACCTTACAGTATTAAGCTCTGTCATTCCATCTGATGCCTTGGGATAAATATTGCAATAGGGCTCAAGATCTCATTTCACTGTGCCCTGGGAAGGGATTGGGTTCAGACTGCCTACTCTGGGAGTCTTGGAAAGAGACTTGTTCAATGATCTCATAATAATCTGCTTTCATGCAAAGCTTTGGGATAAATGGGAATCATTCAGCATACCTGAAGCTCTGCTGTCGTATTATTGTACCTGTGTGTACCACAAAACATTTCAATGAGCAGAGAAAGCAAGTTCTCCTCTGATTTAAAAGAACAGTATCTTACACAGTAATAGTATTTTCAAGGATGGCACAAAAGCAACCAGATAATCAAAACAGCTCTGTATTTTTCAAATTTACACTTTATTTTTTCTATTCTCGTATATCTCTCTAATAGCACAGCCCAGCAAAGGGAAGAAGGGAGGTAAAAAAGAATTCTGTGGTTAGCAAGGGGGTTGTGATGGGAGCATAATGCTCAGGAAGAATAGGAGGAAGACAAAGGAGTACAGTCATGTCAAAAGAAAAAGTGATAAAAGCAGTTTCTCTTCTAACATAAGGTCAGAAGCGGAACCTGGCATGACATCCTTCACTCCTTTGTGAGTGAGAGATCAAGCAGTAACTCTGCTGATTGCCTCTGGAGCAAGCCTCAAGTGAGAAAATAACTCAGGGAAAAGCTCACAGCCTGTGCCTTCCCAGGCAAATATTCATCTGAGATTGCACTAGTGACTGGGAAATCTGCATGTGATTTTAGGAGCCATCCTCCCCTGCCAAGGCAATAGCTCACTGTAGGAGAAAGAAGCTCAAAGTCATTATTGGAGACTTTCCCTGAGTGGGGCTCAGCTGCAGGACATCAGGCCTTGCCTCCCTGTACACAACAAAGGACCCAGGCAGGTATATTTTATGTACAACTCAACACCTGGGGTATTCAGATGTCCTCAAGGCCACTGCTCACCACCAGCACTGCTCTTCAGCCAAACCAGAGGAGTGGAGCTCCTGGGATCAATGATAAAACCAAACATGTAACTAAGAAACAAGCTGAAATGGGAACCAGACCACTGTGAGGAATTAGAAACCTGATTAATGAGTGTGGGACTTGTGCAGCCTAGAAAGAGTAATTGCCCAGATCCTCCTCACCTCTGAGATGTGAGAAACACAAAAACAGAAAGAAATTATGTGAACAGACATTTTTAATAGGCTGAGGCTCCTGCAGCAGGTCCTCATGACCAGACCTCTCATAACATCCCTGGCACGGGGCATGATGGCAGCAGTTGCCAGTCACAGAATTCCTTTTGTAGAAGCAGCACTAGTGAGGTGAATGGGATTAGCAGATACAGAGGCATCATGGACCACATATATTGGCATCAGTAGATAAAGTTTGATTCAGGTGACCCACAGAGATGCAAACACTGACCAGAAATCTGCTGGTGAAGAACGATGGAGCTGCAGGCATAACCCATGAAGGGGCTTGACAGCAGGAGGGGAGAAAGGATGGAAAAGAGGAAAATTATCAAACCCACGCACTTTGAAGGATCAACTCAGCAAGAAATGAAACTTCAGGGGCATTTCTGTGTTGTGGCTAACAGTTTTTCAGGTCGTGGACCATCCCCACTTCCAAATAACAGCCCAAAAATCACTCAGAAGTCACCATCATGGGAGCCTGGAAAAATGAAAAGAAAGGTATGGGGCAATGGGGAAGGATGTTAACTGCAAGGAAATTACCAGCCTTTTCAGAGAAGTTAACAAAATCAGGGATAAGGAGACAGAGCAGAATGAAGAGAGAGAGAGAGGAAGGCTGAAGGTGTGAGACAAGTGAGTGCTGTGTCAGTGTGCAGCCCTCTCCCAGAAAGAAAAGAGCAGGAGCAGAGCAAAAATAGGTCAGGAAAGAAGGAATATGTGAAATTTAGGCAATCTGAAAGAGACATATCTGAAAGAGACCTGACAGCTGTGGGATGGGATGGTGGGAGAAGAGATAATAGGAAGAGGAATGAAATGCAGAGAGGAGGCACCCAAACAGCAGTGGGATAGTTTTCACCAGAAAAGTCTTAGGAAAAAATTATTAAGTATCCTTGCATGGGCATCTGAGGGTTTATCACAGCCCTGCAGTGGGGGTGGGAGATTTTTTTTACCCTTACTATGAAAGGCTGATGTATAGATCTATTTTCCTCAAGCCATGTCAATGTGCCCTGGTTGAAACCACAGCCTGAGTGCCACTGGTCCATCCATGCCCTAGTGAATCCCATAGTAACTGAGAAAGGGGAAGGTAGAGAAAAGCAAGGAAAGTGTTTGGGAGTAGTCAGGAAAAATGAAGTGAGATTGCAAGAACTGAGCTCCCCTTGGAGGGTACTGACTTTGTACAAAAATAATGGGCAAAGTCAGAGAGGTGAGATTTGATGAGGACAGAGACATCAGGTCAGTGAGATGAAGGCTATAATTGAATACAGTGAGGTGGTAGCAGAGGTAATTAGGGCTCAGTAAGCTGCAAAGGGCACAAATTAAATGAGGATAAAACAGAAGTTAAAGCACAAAGACAGACAGCGTGCTGGGTTTCTTTGCCAATGGCAATCTGGCTGATGAAGATCAATTAATTGAATTCAAAGAGCTGGGATAAGCCAAACCTCCTGGGAAAACAGAGTTTGGGTTGTGAAGAGGAAGAATAGAGCTGGTGAAAGAAAACTGGGTGGTACTAAACAAAAGTAATTTGGGCTCAAAAGAAGATAAGAGGGAGCTGCCATGAAAGGATAAATTAGGAGACAGTGCTGGCAGTGCAAGCTGGAAAACTCTGAGAGAAGTAAAGTTTGAGAAAAGTATCAGAGAGCAGGAAAACTGAAGAGCAGATGGGAGAGAGGAGCACTACCAGAAGTGGGAAGAATGAGGAACATAAATTCATCTGTGTTGTTGCCAGACCAGAGGCAACTACATACTCACATATCTTCCCAAACCCAGCACCTCTCCTCCACTCAGGGACCAACACACCCTGCCAATGAGCACTCAGTGGAGCAGGACTCCATTCAACACTGTATTTCACCTACTTTTCTCCTCCCTTTGTGCTGAATCCATGATGAAAGGCAGAGTCATCCTTCTTGCTAAACCATGGAAATCATAACTGGAAAGCCACACTGATAATTTTCAGGACTTCCCCCTTCTCTTGTCAATGCTACAGAGAAAATCTGGCTTTGTGGTCAGGAGTTTGGCTGCACCAAGCTATTTCTTGACCTTTTCCAGGCACAAGATGCAGGACTCCTCTCCTCACCACCTGGTGCTGAGGAAGCTTTTATGTTGGTGTTGGGGAGATTGAGGGTGGAGTTGCTGTTGGACAATTTGGCTTGACCCCCAGCACAAGCCTGGCTGCGCTCACCAGTGCTGTGTGATGTGTCAGGCTTTGAGGGTGCTCTGCCTCCATCTTTCCACTCAAAAACTCAAGTTCTGCACTTTGTCAAAGCACACGCCAGAAGGAGGTAACTTTTAGTTAGATGAAACTTGGGTCATATGAGTGTGGTGGTCAAGAAAAATGAGGTGGTGCAGACAGGTCTCTGCCGGTCCCCACATGTTGAGTCCATTTGTCCCAACTGGTTCTTTGCCCAGCAACCTTCAAATAGACTCTGCATCCCTAAAGTTTTGTAAGAAATGTCTTCCTTCCTTCCTTCCCACTGATAGTGGATATAGGCCAAATGCAGAGTGAACAGAACAAAATCTGCCAAAGCTGATGGAGATGCTTCTTTTCATTACAAATTCTTGAGAGAACAGAGAGTAGCCTTATTTTAAAACCATTTATGTAAGATTTCAAGACTCTTTCTCACCATGAACTGTAGATAATGATGATAAAAAATAATTTGCCACTTGAACAGGTTATATCCCAGCCAGTGCATAATAAGGGCAGAGATGAGAACAAATGGACAGCTATTGGTGTCATTTCGAGAAAAAGAACATTGAGTATTGCACATTCTCTTGTCTACAGAGTAGTTATTGCTGTTCCTGACCACCTCCATAAAGAACTCTTACATATACTGATTGAGAACTTCATTGTCTGTATCAGCACCTGAAGTTCATATGGCTAATATTTAAATTTTGAGTCAAATGGGCTGGTCTACAGCATGGCCAGGAACTGTTAATTTATGATATGGATCCTGGCAACATGAAAATAGTCAGGAAGGAGGAAGCTCCCACCAGACCAGGAGCTCTACACAAATAGAGCAAGCAAACCTTGCCCAAAGAGTGTCAAAAAAAATTCTCTTTTTCCTACTTTGTTCTTCTGTTTTGCAGGCTGGGAATGCTGGCACAGATGGGATTAAGCATTAAACTATTTGTTTAAAGGCTGCAAAGACTCCTCAGTGAAGATCAGACAAGGTAGAAATCCAAAGGAGGATAAGGCCAAGAACTGATCTGAGGAACATGCCAAACCAAAGCTCTTCTTCATTTGGTTGGGAGTGCATGTCCACTGTTAGCAATTGCAAAGTGATAACCAAAACTGGCAGGGCTGGCCCTTGCTTCTGTCCCTGGGAACTGAGAACCAAAGCCTTTCCATGTACTCCCAGCACAGGCTCATCCCCTGTAGTCCCAGCCTGACCCAACACTGGAGAAGACTTTTGCAATTTTGGCTGCTTTTTGTGCATTATACAGCAGAAAACTTAAGGACTGCATTTTTCTCCTCAAAAGCTGGCTTAGTTTTCCAGTACCATTTTGGTTAGACTGATCCAGGTTATGCAATCAGTCCCATTTATATTCCTACAACAGACAGAAGTGCTCTGACTGGAGTCCATATTTTCTGTCTGATTGCTTTTCATTTCACACTTCTTTGTTTTAATTATGTTTTAAGATTAAATACAGAGCTAGTAGGCAGTTGCACTCAGTGGATGTTGTATAGATTTAAGGGTCATGGGAAAAGGAAAGCAAAAAAGACAACTAATACCTAATGGTTTGCTGTGGTTCCTGTAACGTGCACTCAAGTGAAGAGTGAGTTTTAATAGAAATTTGGCTTGATTGTGATTAAAGGCAGAATATGCTGAATGATTTCTTCAGCTCAAAAGTATGGGCTTTTAATTTTTTTACATGTATTGAGCCTAAAAAGCTGATTCTGCAGAACTTTCTTGACCTCACTGATTGCAACCAATTACAAGATGAATGGCCTGGATTTAAAACTCTCAGTGTGCTCCAGCAGCTGGCCAATTATATATTAGACAGCTCAACAAGGAGATGATGGGGTGCAAGGGGACATATTATAGATTTTATTATTCCTTTCATTAATACAATCAAAATCCTGCTTGGCTGGACCATAAGGTCTGCTTAAAAATTAATAAATAAGAAAACAAACAAAAAAGCTAGTACTTGTTTGAGTATTATTTAATTAATATAAATATTAATTTTTGAAAAGCTGTTACTTTTCTTTATTGTCAATAGAATTGAGAAGGAATATCATACAATCAATGTGGTTCCAACAATGCCCCAGCTCCCTTTTTATTTCCCCTCTGGTACAACTTCAAAGAAGATACATCCCAGAATGACCAGTAGCATTGAGAATGGTGCCTTCACAGCTGAACTGATGAGGAGCAGAGTGAATTGCAGAACACAGAAAGGCTGAGGGCACTTGTAGTGTTATCCTGCATCTTGCACAGCTCTTCCATTACAGCTCACACATAATCTTTGCCATGTTGCTACAATAACCCAGTAGCAGCACCTAGCAGAATTACCAAGATCCAGAGGAAGAGAGATACTCATGAGGAAGCAAGAAGAGATGCCATGCCAGTGGTTACACAGTGAGCTTTATGCTCTCAGGATTTTAAAAAGAAAGCCCTGTGAAAGTTCATACAAAACAAGCAGCTTTCTATGCATCATGATGTAGTCCTGGACTCATTCAAGGACTAGTTAGGTGGGGCTCTGAGCAACCTGGTCTAGTTGAAGATGTCCCTGCTCATTGCAGGGAGGCTGGACTAGATGACTTTTAAAGGTTCCTTCCAGTATAAACTATTCTATGATTTTGGGATTCTTTAACTGCAGCTTCATACATTTTTTCCATGTATGTCTCTTTAAATGAGGCACAAAGAGAGAGAAATAGGGCTGTGATTTCCTCAGTTCTTTACATCTGGATTTGCAATTTTAAAAATTCCTAACACATCTTTAATGAGGAAACAGTTGCAATAAATCACAATGTCTTCTTGCTTCTCTTCTTCTCTTTAGGTACAGAGATATTTAATAATGGGAGAAAAATAAACTAATAAAAACACTTTAAAAATCCACGAGAAACTAGATAAAGAAGAGGAAAAATACCAACAGCTCTTTCTGTCTAAACATTTGCTGACTGTTAAATTATTTCTCTGAGAGTAAACACATTAGCATATTTTTAAGATCATGATCCTGCTTATAACTAACTGGGCATTAACCTGTTCATAGTTAACTGAGCATTATCATCACTGACCATGAAGGTCAGCAGTTTGTAAGGATCAGGCAATGTGAGGATCCTGAGAGTTCTCAAAATTGAAATATCAATAACTTAAGTGAGGAGGCCCTCACTGCAAAACCCAGTGAGAGTGTTTGATACATGCACTTCCTTGGCCTGATGGAATACATCTCCTTTGACTGCCACAAACAAGCTGCACCACAAACCTGTCCACTTTGCTACCTGAACCCAGCCACAGGTACCCAGTGACTTCTGGATTTCTCTGAAGTGTCAAATTCCTCTCCCCTTTTCAGCAATAATGTGCGATTTGTTGACGGTATAAAATGACAACT
>JAWWLZ010000082.1:5973917-5990342 GCA_035041345.1 Poliocrania exsul | reverse complement strand
ATTATTAAAATGATTTCTTCTATTTTACTCCATCCCATTCAGCTTCTTGTACCACTCATATTCCTCAAAATCTGAGTGTGAACCCTCAATATATTTTGGCAATTTTCATGAATTGAAATTAGGGCTGAAGGGACTTCCAAATAAAAATCAAGAGATGTGGCCACACTCTGGAGCCCTGTCAGGATCTCCAGATGAGAGAGTTGTGATACCTTGTTCTGCAGTGCTTGGAGAGGAGAACATTCTTGACTGTACAGAAGAAGTTTAGTAATTTAGGCTGGTTGCAATTTTTTATTCTTATTTCCCACAAGAATGACACATAGAATTCAACAGGCAGTTGTAACCTTTGCCCAACATTTTATTCTGTACTAGACAAAAAACAAAAACAAAACTTATGAAATCTTATTTTTAATCAGTTCTATAATTTTTAGAAACAATTCTACAGAAAACTACTGGCTCTCAGTTCAGAGTGAGTGATTGAATAAAGAATGCCGCTGCTGAAAGTAGCGCTCTCCACATCTCAGCCTTTAAAAAAGTCCCAGAAAAAATGAGATGGCTGATATTTTCTCATCCCTTATTAACAATTATAGATTCAAGACAACCCATGTATATATTCTTATACTAAACAGTTTAGTTTCCTAAAACGACTTTGTTTTACTTGTTATTTCTCTCACCTGAAGACTGTTTCCCAGCACTAAGCCAAGCAGGAAAGCAAGTGGCAAAATGGAAGGACCTTTCCAATTGTCACCAAGATCTTTCACAGATGAGGCTTTCACAACACTTACTCCCTCCAATCTAATGAATGGACTTACAGCTAATAAGGGATATTGGCATTAAAAATAATAGAGCTGAGTAAATGTAAACAAAAAAGGAGACGGAGTTGGTGGAATAGGCAGCAGCTTTGCAAAGCCTGACAGGTTTTATGGCATTTTAAAGGCTTCTTGTTGTGGTTGTTGTTGTTGTTGTTGTTGAATAACAAGGAAAACCAATCTCAGACAAAATCTACATTGATGTAAAGTTGCCAACTCTCCCTCCTGGAGCCTCATGTTCTTTACATCAAGCACACAAAAGGCTCCCAGTCAACAGACGTTAGCCAAGACTGGAGCAAAAGGTCACTGACAGATTATTTTAGCTCTCCATCTTCAGATTTTCAACCGGGCACATGCAAAGGGAAACTTCTTTGCCATTCCTTACCTCGCTGCAGCAAGGACTAGAGAACCTGACTGCAGTGAGGAACATTTCTCTGTAGATTCTGCTCTGTGCATTTAAAACACAAACAGTACTTAAACAAATGGACTCAATTAATTAAATCAATAGCCCAAGCAAATTACTTTCTCAAGGGTAAGTTTTATTAAGCATTATTTTATGTTACTGGGAGTCTGCTGCCAAGAGGAGGAACTAGGTAAAGTAGTGAGCTAAACACAGAGCACTGAGCCTTCTGGGCATTTGCTTTTCTATTTCTCCAGCATGTGAGTGTACTAAGCCTATTACTCAATTGAGTGCTTTATACAATGTCTTCTCCTGGCTTACCCAAACTAATATGGAACAAGATCACTAATGAGATGCATTGTACTTAGACTTATATTTATACAAGAAGTGAAGAAGGGGAGGAGACTGTCTGTCAAAGCAGGAAAGGGCAGGGCAGGGAAGGGAATCCAGCTGTGCAACTTTCAGAATAAAGTGGAAACTAATCTGAAGAGAAGGATTGAGAACATGTAGGTGTGAAGGACTGGGGGGAGAATTAAGACAGTCAGTACCAACCCTTCTGGAAGACATTTGATGGTCAGCCAAATTTGAGCCAAAAGGATTTTTGAGGGTGGTGAATATTTCCTTTAAAATAACTTGGTCGTGATAACTTCTATAACTTTATCAGCCATGAATCTCTTCTCAGAAGATAAAACAAGGAAAATAGATTGCCTTGATAGATGATTGCCTTCTTGATTTAGAGTTAGGACTCATACTGCTTCTTGCACTTCTCAGTCCTAAATCCTGCTTAAGAGTTTTGGGTGTGTAATGAACCTGTGTGGGTACAGGCAGCAAGCACACATTTCAGAAGTTCTGCAGTCTCTGAGCAATCAGCTTGGAAGGTATTGCAAAGGTGAGCTCTCCAAAAGCAAGACTGACACTGTATGGGTCTGGCTGACAGTTCAGTGCCCATTCCCACTGCCAGCCAGCTCCTACAGGATTTGCTACAAGAATGACGAGCTGAAGGTGCCACCCTCTCAGCATCATCTCCTGTTGCAATACCACATGTATTCTGGTCACCTGCTGAACATACTGTCGGTGCTCCATTCATTTGTTTTGAACCCTTTGGAATGTAGGAGGTAGGAAAAAATGAAGTCTTGTAAAAACTATCCTTATGGCCAAGAAATTGGTGGCAACACCACCATCCCCTTTGGCATAAAAGCCACAAAAGTCTACCAAGAGTTCTGAGAAGAGTGGGTAGAAAAAAGATTTCCTGGAAAACCCCTGGGTAGTGCAAGAAAGATGTTTTTCAGAGTCATAGAATTCTCTAGGGTTGGAAGGCACCTCTGGAAATCATCCAGTCCCAACCCTCCTGCCAAAGCAGGGTCACCTAGAGCAGGTGACACAGGAACACATCCAGGTGGCTTTGGGATGTCCCCAGAGAGGGAGAATCCACAACCTCCCTGGGCAGCTGTTCCAGTGCTCTGCCATCCTCAGTGTAAAGAAGTTCTTCCTCATGTTGAGGTGAAACTTCTTGGGTTTTAGTTTATGGCCATTGCTCCTTGTCCCATTGCTGGGCACCACTGAAAATTTCAGGAAGTTAAAAACAGAAGGATAAAAATTAATTTGAAATGGTTATGTGAATCTCTGGATTTAATGCACCAAGGGCAAGGGCAAAAGGCAAACAGAGAGGTGCTGAGCTGCAACTCTAAGGAAAATAAGAGCAAAGGATGGGTGGAGATGCATTTGGTAACAAGAAAAGAAGCTAAAGGTCACAAAAAACTTTGTTGAGAAAGGTAATAACTTTAAACTGTGTGACTGCTTGAGCTGGTGCACTAAGGAAAAATAAAACCGACAAATTAGCACTTAAGAAAGGGACCCAAAAATCACAACATTCCTCTTGTATAAAAATTTCCAAACTCCCTAGTAAAATTTTTTCCTGGAATGAGAGGCAGAAAGGCAGGTAGTACTTGAAAGAAGGAGTTTTCTTAAAAAACTATGACAATATAGGAGCCAATTTCTTCCCCAGCTGCAGAAAAATAACTCCATGATACGGAGAAGGAAATTGGTCAGCCATCCAGAGGTACTCACCCATCCTTATTTCTTCTCTGTGCTCTTCTATATTTTCTGAGAAGCAGTATATGAAATGGCTCATGTAAATAAAGTGCAAGCACTTTACTGAAACAGCCTGCAAGTCTAGTTAGTGTCACTCGTGATCTGCAGCAGTGAGTTTGGCAGAAACTCAGACCATTAACAAAATTTAACCCCCTACTACAGAACGCCTTCGGGCTCTCGGCAGCCATCACCATCCAATGCTGGCTGGCTGCCTGTCAATAATTAAAATGCAATCTAAAAAATAATGGGAAATCATTATGTCTGGATGCTTTCCTGATAGCTGAGTACCAATTGCCTTGTACTGAGCTGTAGGAGCTTTCAAACAGCTGCTCCCTTGAGGGAGGAATCAGCGAGGTTGGAAAAGAGCTGCAGACAGGGAGAGGAGTAACAGCTCCTGCGGACAGTTTTTTCTTTCTACCTGATGGTCTCCAAAGCTTTCCCTGTGGTTTGGTGGCTTTGTAACCCATTTCACTGGGCCATTGCCCCAGTGAGCAGTGTTGGATTCAAGCACTCAGGTAACCTGAATAGCTACACCTCAAACCTGACCTGAGCTATGGGTGAGAGAAGAGCAGGGTCTATGCCTAAGGGGATTCATACTGAGCCTCTGGAGAAACAGGAAGGGAGTTTTGCTAAATCCCAGGAGAGGGAGTCCCTGTTCATCCCACCTGTATGTGACTGGAGGTGATTGATTTCCCTCCAGGGAGGAAGGATAAGACATAGGCTGAGGAGGTGCAGGGGGCAGGGAAACTCAGCAGCAGTCAGGCATGCAGAAGGGGTTGACTTTCATCTTCATTAATGTGCAAGCTTCCTTGAAGTAAGGACAGGGTAAAGCCCTTGCTCACAGCATCCTTCTATTATGTTAAATGACACCTCTTCCTTTTCATCTGTATTTACACTGCTCTAATGTCAGGCTGTCACAGAGACAAAGTGTGCACATTTGGTGCTTAACTTTTCTTCATAAATCCTGCTCTACAGACCTTATTATCATCTACGCTTGAATTCTATCCAGTCCATCAGTGTGTCCCAGTTATGACCTGCCCAGGGAAACCAAAAAATTCAAGGCACACCACCTTAGGCAGAGTGGAAGTTATCCCTTCTTGTCCCATTGCTCCCAGCCACAACACCCATGCTCGCACTCCCAGCCCTTCCTACTACTCCTTACACTCATGCTCCTGAATCTGAGGCTTGTCCCAGGTTTTTCTTTAAATTGCCTCTCATTTCATTTTTCTCTATCTTGTTTTCCAATCTCCCCAATTTTCTGGCTCAAAACTTAGGTACAAACTTTCAGAATCCTCAAATATTTTGGGTTGGAAGGGACCTTTAAGGATATCTAGTTCCACACCCTGCCATAGAAAGAAACTTCCCTCTAGATCTGGTGCCTCACAGCTATGTCTGGCCTGACCTTTAATGTTTCCAGGGATCTATCACCTCTCTGTGACAGTGTTTCACCACCCTCATTGTAAAAACTTCAACTCTCCTTCACTTCAAACCATTACTCCTTTTCCTATCACAACATGCCCTCCTAAAAATGTTGTTCCCATCTTTCTTACAGGCCTCCTTTTAGAACTGAAAGGCTGCAGTAAGGTCTCCCTGGAGCCTTCTGGTCTCCAGGCTGAACTACCCCAACTCTCTCATAGGAGAGGTGCCCGTGGTTGTTGCCCTCCTCTGTCATGTATGTCACTATTCTCTAGGACAGAGAACACAAGTGTTTGTGCCTCCTTCCCTGGGAGGACACAGCACTTACTTGTCTCTCTTACGAATCTCTGGCACTCACATTTAGTGCATCAGGCAGAGTCATAGAATCACAGGATGTGCTGAGTTGGAAGGGACCCACAAGGATCATCAAGTCCAGCTCTTAGCCCTACACAGGACCATCCCCAAGAGCCATGCCATATCCCTGAGAGTATCATCGCAATGCTTCTTGAAATCTGGCAGGGTTGGTGCTGTGACCACTTCCCTGGAGAGCCTGTTCCAGTGCCCAACCACCCTCTGGATGAAGAGCCTTTTGCTAATATCCAACCTAAACCTCTCCTGACACAACTTCAGGCCATTCCCTCGGGTCCTATCACTGGTGACCACAGAGAAGAGGTCAGTGCCTGTCTCTCCTCTTCCACTCACAGGGAAGCTGTAACTACTATGAGGTCTCCCCTCAATCTCCTTTTCTCCAGGCTGAACAGATCAAGTGGCTTCAGCTGCTCCTCATGTGGCTTTCCCTCAAGGCCCTTCCCCATCCTCGTTGCCTTCCTTTGGACACTCTCTAATAACTTAATATCTTTCTTGCATTGCTGTGCCCCAAACCATTCACAATATTGCAGGTGAAGCTGTTCCAGTACAGAGCAGAGTGGGACAATCCCCTCCCTCACCCAGCTGGCGATGCTTGCCTGATGCCCTCCAGGACGTGGTTGGCCCTCCTGGCTGCCAGGGCACTGCTGACTAAGATTCAATCTGCCATCAACCAGGACTCCCAGGGCCCTTTCCATGGCACTGCTTTCCAGCATCTCATTCCCCCGTCTGTCCGTACATCCAAGGTTGCCTCATCCCAGGTGCAGAATCCAGCACTTTCCCTTATTGAACTTCATATGATTGGTGATTGCCCAGTCCCCTAATTTGTCAAGGTGTCTCTGCAGGGCCTCCCTGCATTCAAGAGAGTCACCATAAATGCTTTGGTAATTTCTTTGAGGGGAAGGAGGAACGCCAATGTGACTTGTTTGGGTTGTTCCTACTGTAAGACACCTTGTCCTGCTGCTGCTGTAGTGCCACTGTCCAGCCTGGCTTCATTAGGTCTAAGCACTTTAAAATTCTATATTAAACTCCTAGTACAGACTTACTCAACACATGATTAAAGAACTAAAAGGAAACTGCTGCAACAAGCATTTTTTTCCACTAAAGCCTCTATATAGAAAAAATTGATAAGATGTCAAGTTTTTCCTTTAACCAATTTATCTTCCCTGCACAGTTAATAGTAAAATCATCTTGAATAACTAATCCACAGCCCTAAAGCAGAAGCTATCATTTATTTTAGCATTTACATTTAAACAAAATGATATTAAAATTCAGCAGGACATGATATGTAATCCAATAACCTGAGGTAATGTAATTCTAGTCCATGTAGCAATTATTCCCACAAATAATCTGACCATACATGACCAGCACAATTCATAGAAAGTCTTATTGTATGTACTGTTATAATATAAGTCAGTAATGAAAAGAATAAATGCTCTTGACTTGCTTCAGTACTTCAGCTTTGTTGTACCATCAAGGCTTCTGATCTTTACTGAAGCACCAATGTGTATCTTTGACAGCTATTTGAGGCAATTCACTACCAAGATTTATTAATGAGTGAAATACAATCCCAGGAATATCTTTACTCTTACAGAATGTCAAATCAGTATCTCAGTTCCCAGAGAGTCAGTCAATCCTATCTCGTCTTTGATTGTATCTTGGTCTAAACACTGAGGAACCCCAGGCCTGAACTCTTCTAGCAGAAAGGGCTTTGGATCAGTGTGGCAGCTCTGCCTAGGGATGACTTGCATTGCTGACCTCAGTCTGATGACAGCACAAGGCTTTTTTATACAAATCTATAGTATGGCTCCTGATTTCCGGATTACGATCTGTGTTTGTGAAGGTAAGAGAATAAAACACCAAAAAAAAAAAAAAAGGTATTTGTATAAGGAAACCACAGAATGTTGCCAATAGAGGGTATATTATCTGCTTGCTTTTCTGTTCTACATTTTCCCATGCAAACTTACTGGCTTTGCCAAACACAGGCTTGGATGGAGCTTTGATCTGACCTTGTATGGTCATTCTCATGTTCTTATGAATTGTTCATTCAATAAAGTTTATAGTAGAAACTCTTTCACCCCCATTTAGACTGATAGCAGTTTTGCTCCTATTGTACAGACAAGTTAATAAATCAGAAAGGCATAAATGAAACATTTTTTTCTTTTTCTCAGGAGGCACTTCTGTATACAGACAGTCATTTACACATGAAGTGATGGAGTTGTTGGGTAAGTTCTTCAGGCCGTCATCTAGTATAGAGCTACATCAAGTCTGTAGGACTCTGCCAGTCTTTTGGAGGTTTTCAATCATGTTCCATAAAATACTTTTCATCAGAAGGCTGCCATTGGCTGGGTGGGATTTGGATCAGGCATCTGTATATCTGAAAGTTTTCAAACATCTGCACTTGTCAGCGAGGGAAGGACATGAAAATCCTCTTTCCCTAGAAACACAAATCCTGTATACACAACCTCTGGAACTGTGTGCTGGAACCCATTGCAGCAATGAGGAAAATTAGCACATCAGTCATATACCAATGGCTGAAGGCAATGGGCTTTGGCTGCCCCAAGGGGACCCCAAACCAAGCCAGTTGTAATATGACAGCTCCTGACTGAGCTGGCGTGGCAGAGAGACAAGTTGAGGAAGACAAAAATCATCAGTCCCACCCTCCCTGAACTGTCCATCCAAGAAAGTTTCTCTCTAACTGTTAATGTCCAGAGAGAAGTTATGCCAACTTAATATGACAGTTTTGAAGTCAGATTTGTCAAGCAGCCTCAGTGACAGGAGTGTTACCTGTGAATCCTACAGGAGCTGCTGCCCACACTGAACAGATGATGGCTTCATCACATGCCTGGCAGCTGAAAGAACTGGTATATGCTGCCTCCACCAGCTCACTAGTCCAGACTGGCTCAGCTGTAATGTCAAACTGTCACCATAATGCAGCCTTTTTCCTTGTGACTATTATTTCAATGAATTGTCTCAATGTGGTGGGTTCCGTGGGAGTCCAGGACAATGCATTTCACAAGTTAAGAATCCATCAAGTTCAGTCAGCCTTCAGATTCACATTTGCTACCTCTGATTTTCTTGCTGTCCTCTGTTGAAATATGGAGAGAGACCCACAATCATTTCATGAACAAGACAGGACACTGCTGGTTCATTCTGTAGGCTGCAGAAGCCCCAGAGGTGTCTCAAGGTTACCCAGGGGAATAATGGCACTCAGATCTGTGCTGATATTAAAGGACTGTCAAAGATTTTGCTCCTAAACCTTAACCTCTTCAAATAATAAACTACTTTCCTTCTGCTTTATTAGCTATTTCTTCCTGCCTCAGATTCTTTACCTCAGAGCAATAATTCCTCATAAAACTTTCTGTGGAAATTGCATTTGTTCCTGTACTTTGCATTTTATTCCTTGTCTATCAAGCTCTTTTCCTTACCTGACTTGCACTTCACATCTGTAACTGCTTTGCAATTAATCTGCCCTGCAATACTTTTTCATCTCTGTTGCTTTATTCTTTTTACTTGTCACACCTTTCAGTCTCCCCACCTGATCTGTTATTATTTGCCCATAAAAATGCTTGTCCAATTGTTGATGTGACAATGTAATAGCCCTAGTTTTCCAGGGAGCTGAGAACACAATTCCCTGATCGGTTCCTGGGAACTGCCGTGATTTAGTGAGTCTGAAAAGTATCTAAGAATGCATTTACATCACACCATGATGAACAGAGCAGAAACACCAGAGCCAATGATGGCCACACGGGCTGTGGAGCAGCACAGCCCTACCTCTGAGTGCATTAGCTTTGCTAAGAGGCAGAGATTATCAGCTGGGGTTTATCACTGTGCTAAGAGCGATGAATAGCTCTTGAAGTCTGATCTAATATCTCTGCATGACTCGATAGCCCACGTGATCTGTGTCTGCATCAGATAACTCCACATTAACTCACTGACGTTTGCACTGAAATTTGCTGCAAGGTGTAGACGTGACTAGAGGCAGGAGAGATAAAATGATGGTCTCCTAGTGTAGCTGTGCACCAGGGAGGGGGCCAAAGGGGTTAAGGAGACAGGGCCATTTTTGAAAAAAAAAAAATGAAGCACAGGAGGTGTCAGTCCTCAGCTAGATACCTGTATCCCACTGATTGCTACTTACACTCTATGAAGGGGGCTGCTGTCATACACCCTTGTTCTGTAGAGGTGTCCCAAATGTGGCACTCAGCTCACAGACCCAGGATGTCAGGCTGCCTGGGCACAGTGCCTACCCTGTGTTGCTGAAAGTCTTCATGGAAGCTTCATGTGGCAGAATGTCCAGCAGCAGCTTGACTCCTGGAGCTAACTAACTGGTGAGCAAGTTTGCAGACAATACTGAACTGGGAGGAGTGGCTGATGTACAAGGGGGCTGTACTGCCACCCAGAGGGACCTCGATAGACAGGAGAAATGGGCCAACAGGAATGGCATGAACTCAACAAAGGCAAGTGTGAAGTCCTGCAGCTGGAGAGGAACATTCTCATGCACCAGTATGTGCTGGGGGCTGACTGACTGGAAAGCAGCTTGGCAGAAGAGTCCCTGGGGGTCGTGGTGGGCACCAAACTGCACATGAGCTGGCTCAGTGGCAGTGTGCCCTTGTAGCCAAGAAGGTAAGTGGTATCCTGGGCTGCATTATGAGGAGCATTGACAGCAGGGATGGCACAATGCTAAATATGGGTAATACCAGTCTGCGTTGTTGCTGGAATAGGGGAGAAACACACTCTGTGGCCACCCAAACAGCCTTCCCCCATGACAACCTCTAAATGTGCTCTCCTGAAAAAATGTGTTTGCCCCCTGTTAGCCCTCTCCAAGCCCAGTGCAAAATGAGTCAAGGCACTGTCTATAGTGTCTTTGCAGAAGCAAGGTTTCTTGCAGAAGCAAGGTGTATTTTTGCAAAGAACGTGTATTTGCCATTCCTGTCACTGTGAACAAGCCAAAGGTCAGTTCTCACCTCTGCCTGTCTCCCCAGCACAGCACAGTCTCTCTCCCCAAGATATGACCCAGATAGCTTTTTCCACTTAAGAATGCAGCAGCTGCACCACGGCTGCCCTTCAGTCATGTGTTTCTCAGGTTCATAGATTTGTAATGCCAGGAGGGAACATGAGGATCTGTGAGTATGACAGCACCAGAACACAGGGCATAACATTTCACCTGGTAATTCCTGCATAATTACTGCTTGAACTGAGTAAAGCTTACCAAGAGAAATCCAGCAGCAATGCAGAATCCACAAAATCATTACATGGAGTATTACCAGGGCTGTAAAAAGTTATTTTGTGTTGTTATCTTGAATATGTCCAGCTTGAAGTTCTGGCACATGATTTCACTATGTCTTTGCCTGCTCTTTTCCCCAGCCCTCTGCCTTCAGTTCCTACATAGGCACTTAAAGTCTGTGGTAAGACATATATTTATTTCTGAGTAACCTTCCTCTTTCAATTAAGCTTTTGTCTAAACTCAGATAATTCTCAAAAAAATTAAGTGGTTATCCTGGTAGTAATGACTGCATTGCACCTTAATTCAGACCCCAAGATGATTTCTAACTATGGGACATACTAGAACAGCAAACAGCAGCAATATCACTTTCTTTAGTTCCATTTTCCCCTAGTTTTATACTCAAGGCTCCCATTAGCTTTCTGAGCCACATAACTTGTTTGGGCAACCATTGTATGCTGCTTATTGACCCTGAACTCCAATCCCCTCCCCAGGCCAAAGCCTTCCAGGAGGCAGCACCACATCCTGTCAGCGCCACCACGCAACTCCACTTCCCAGAGGCATCTGCTGGCATTAGGGTGCATTAAAGGCATGTGTTATTTAAATCATTCTACCTTATAGAACAGTGTAAAACTGTCCTTCCCTCACCACAATTCACCTCTGCCAGCTCTGCTCCAAACCACCAATCTTGCCAATAATGAGCTGATCCTTTCCTTTGGATCATTAATAAATGCATTGCATTGAGCTACGCCCTGTGTATAACTACTCACTGAGTTCTCCTGGTAAGTCAGATTTTTAAGACGTTTTTGTATGGTTCAGATGGTTCAGCATGTCATTTCCTGTGCGACTTAATAAATGGTTTAATGGTCATTTAATATCACTGAACACAATAGCTGTAATTCTCTCCCCAAAGTCATTAGTCCCATTTCATGTCATCCCTCAGGGCAAATACACCAGGACTACTTTGGCCCACAGGCACTTCAGGAGATATATCTCCCTTCTGGGAGGTCTGAGCTATGCTGTAAACATCAATATAATTTTAATCTAAACCAAAGAGAGCAACAGCACACAGCTCTGTGTGTGTGCCCATACATCCCTCTACACACATCCATAAAAACACCAGGCATATGCATTTTCCAGGTGTGTGGGGTTGCAATCTCCACCCGTGTCTCTGGGCAGATGTATTGCACCAACACATCACAACAGAGCAGCACTCTGATTAGGACCTGCAGTGATAGATGACTGAAACCTGCCACTGGGACTGTGAACAGCTCACAGTACTTCAGCAGATGAGTACACAATATCCTACATTACTAGAGGAATGGTCAGCAGAGGGACAGGCATAGCTGAGGTGCCTTCAGCAATCTGTATTTTAACTGTGCAGTCAACTCTCCAGCCCTGTCTGGTATGACTACACTGGAAATTTGTCAATATTTGTTACACTATCCCATATTTTCAGGGTGCATCAGGATCACAATCCATACTAAGGGTATGTTCAGTTTCTAAAAGGTCATTCAGCATTATAGATGTGGCTGTTCAGTGCTATGACCTCCAATAACCTTTATCGGATTTTTCAGTTTCTTTCTGACATTTGAAACCAAAATCAGCCCTTGGTAAAATACAACTTCATTGACTGCACTTTGGTGCTATCACCTCAGCTCTTCATCCCAGACTGTGCTTTAGATTCCATGGTAACATCCATCTTGGCAGGGTCAGGTGAAAATTTCAAAAGCCCATCGATGGCTCCACAGCATGAAGCCCCATGAGTTACAAGTTGAAATTTTGTGGACTTTAACAGGAGTTCTCCTCTTAAATAATTTTGATGCTTTGGAAAAGCTGCTCTTTCCAGCTCCCTCTTGTTTAACAGCAGGATCCTCTGTTCCTGCAGAGGTTGTGTTTCAGTTGTTGCTGTTACAGTGCTAGTGAATTGGGGGGGGGAGGGGGCGGAATAAATGGTTGATCTGTTTATTTTGATGACTCTACTCGATGCATCTGGATAGAAAGATACAGAAAATTATTGTCTGATTATGTATTCTTTGGCATTAATCTCAGTAGCTGAAATGAAATGTTGGGCTATTATGAAGTGTGAATGAGCTTCTAATGTGATGGAGAAGGTTAAGATTTGAGCAGTGGCTTGGTTTTCTCATTCATCTTCAGCATGCCAGATGGTGTGTCACTGGGCTTTTATTGGTTCTTTATCAATTTTATTAGCCATACGATTTGATTGATCTTATTTTGCCTGAGCAAAAAATCAATTCAAAAAATACAACTTACAGGAGCAGCACCCTACCTAGAAGAAATAGTTGAGACTAACAAGCATTAAAGTGCTGAAGATCAGCATGGTTATAGAGGTTCCAAAACCCATACACACATGAACAGGCATGTCATCAGGAGGTGAGGCCATCAAGAGAGGGAAAAAGATCCATGTGCTTCATCAGACTGGAAGAGACTGATGGCTCCTGGAGACACAGCTGAGAAGAGGCATCAAGGTACAATAATCCTGCAGAAATAGCAGTTCATTGCTCAGGTGGGAGGCAGCTGTGATCTTCAGAAGCATCAGCAAGGAAGAAAGAAGCATGTCCAGGCTTGAGTTCACCTCAACAGCATTTCTAGAGGGGCTGTCTTTCAGACGAAGAAATAAGAAGTGTCTGGAGAAGGCAATTTTCAAGGTCCCTGCCATCCCTTGGGACAGACACCACAGTTGCAGTTGGCAGCTGGCACAGTAGCTTTGACATCCAGCACAGTCACCTCTGGGCACTACATCCTGCCAGTGTCTACATGAAGACATCTAAATGTGAGCTCTTGTTGTACCTCACACAGAGCCAACCTGTACAGTTATGAAATCTAGAAAATATTAACCTTATCGTACATTGACACAGAGCTAAACAGTTCTCTGCTATCTGCTGGCTCCAACAGGTTCCTCATGGATTAAAATGGGAGTTCAGGCACCTGGCTCACACACAGCCATGATGATCTTAGAGTTAACTATCTGTAAATTTAGGACAAACTCCATCCCACCAGCGTTTTCTGAAAACAGGACTAGAACTCCTCTTTTTTCCAAAGATAAACCATTTTTCCATTCAGTACTGAAATAAAATTGAGGCAATTTTTTATAATGTAGACATCACAAATTAGGAGACACAAACACCATTCAAACTGCTGGCCATGGCTTTTCTGCAGTAGTAAATGGGCCCAACACGTTCCAACATCACTGTGCTGCAACAGCAGCACCAAACCTAAAGGCAACATGTGGATCTATAAACTGCTACACAAACCTCACTCAGTGCCAGGGGCAAGGAAGTGCTCAGCTATGGGATTTTATGCCTCACACCCTGCCAAGAGTAGTGCCACTGAGCTGGAGGCTTACAGATGGATTCTTACACACCCTAAGAGGCAGGGGTTTAACAGCACTTGTGAGAGCTCATATCCCATTCACAGCCATGGGCTCCTCCAGCATCCCAGCCTTTGTGAAATCCCACCTCACAGCTTCCTGATAAGAAAGTGTTTCATAGTCAAGGTTAAAGCAGAAAATCAAAATAGAGCACTGCCCTCCTCCCCACAGTCCAAATGGAACAGGGAGAGACACAAATAAAGCCCCCAGTCAAGAGGAGGGAGGAAATGCTGATGAAGAGAGAGTGTGAGTGAACATTATGAATCCCATTACACTTCTATCTCGTGGAGCAGATTGCTGCCGGCAGGAATTTCTGACGTACAGTCTAACTTGCTGTACAGTCTTATCACATATAAAATTGCAGTAATCATAATGCCAAGGAATGAGACAATGACAAATGAAAAAGCTTTCAGAAGTTAATGTTCACAACACACTGCCAGCAAAACACACAATCTATTTAATTAGTAAAATGCCATGAGATACTGTTCAATTCTCCATTCAGAGAGACTGTGAGTAAATATGCAAGAGTATTATAATCCAAAGAGATGGCTACATTAAAGATTGAAATATATGTGGCTGGTGAGATGCAAACGCTGCACATTAAAATAAACACACTGCCTCATAAATTTAACACACTTGACATCGTAATGGGCAATGAAAACTACATCACCTATGAAAACAGATGCAGATCCTTTAGAACCAGTGGCACTGACTGCTGCACACTCACATCAGCTTTCCTGGTCTCTGGTCTTGCTGCTTAGGTAGTCCAAGGCCACCAGAACATCTGGAGGTGTAAGAAGAACAAATGGCTCTTGGTTTGGATGGAGGGAATCAATCATTCCTTCTTGCCACAGTGTCCATTTTATAGCCACAGTTACTTGCTCCATTTTTTGTCTCTTCAATTTGTTCATCACCTCAGTTTAGACAGCAAATTCCACACTCTAAATCAGATACAATCTCAACACCCTCAGCCTTTCCTAAATGCTCTTTCACTTCTTTCTCTCATGTTTGGGGACTAACAAATCTCTTGGTCTGTTCCCAGCATAGGTGGAACTAGTTACAATCTCCACCAGACACCACCTGCAGTAGTTACCTAACACTGCATGCCAAGAATAGTCACATGTTCTGAGCTTCTTTTTTCTTTGGCCACTGATTCCTTCCAGCATTCCCAAAGCCATCTCCATTGACAAAAAATACTCTTAAAATGGAATCTACACTTCTCAAAGACTCCTGGAAAGTAGCCTCAGCCACCATGAGATTCTCCAATCTGCACAAATGCCAAAGGGTAACTTTTATTCTGAGTAAGCTCACCTGTGCCAGTGTGGAAATCCCAACTGCCTTTGTTGTGCTGGGCCAAACTGAGTGTGGAGGGTTCAGCATACACTGCTGAGATTCCCTGGAACTGGATGCATTAGGATGAATAAATGAGGAAAAGGTCATGGTGCCAGTAGTCGCTGTCATCAATTCAGGTTCCTGTGCATATTTTAGACAACTCTGTGTCATTTTTCACATGCAGGATGGAATATTTAATATTCATGGGACCCCATGTGGTCCTCAGGATGTCTACCCAGCAAACCATATATTCTGCTCTATAAGCAGTAACTTTGATTTAACACTGCTGGTGTCTCTCTCTAAATCAGTTTTGATGTCTCCAACTCCACACCATCATACGTCTGGTTTAGCAAGTGATGTAATGATTCACAGTGAGCAATCTGGTTCATCAAATAATCTATTCCCTCACCTCAGTAATTATTTTTAATGGGTGATTTATGCTTCTATGAGTAAAGCAGATTAAAAGCCCAGCACAGCATATTTCAGTGTGTGCTACATAACTACTACTTCCAGGATGTGGATTTGAGTTCATACATCTTTCTCAAGTCCAGAATTGACTGACACATCACAAAATGTCACTTCATTAGGAGACAAACAGAAATAATCCAACCAGAACAATTTTTATTGATTAAGTGGAACAGCAAAATATCAGGGTCACTTATCATTTTTGTATGTGGGGAAGAGGCACTGAAATCTCTATCGGAAAATTCTCTCTGACAGGAATGCACTTAATCTTGTCAGAGATAACACAGCCACAGTAATATGGTGCTTGATATTTATAATAGCTACAGTGGATAGCCCTACCCAACCATGCTGTTTCAGCAGTTCACAAGACTTAAACCACTTTATGTCAAATGCCTTTGAAGATTTCATTTCTCCCTTTTTTTTTGGCTAGGAAAATCATGTACCCAAGAATTTCTTATGTGCATGTTTCAGTTTCTCAGCCTTAATACAGAGCACAAATGGTGCCATGTGTTCCAGATAGCACAGGTTTTACTATAGGACTCCTGCAGCTTCAGAAGCTGCTTCTGCATGACATGTAGAAGGCTGATTTTGAGAGGTACAAAATGGTGGATAAGAGTCCTTTAAAAGGGAGAATTCTTACATAAATGCTGATACCACTTGTTTTACAAGTAGCTTAAGCCTTTGAAAATCAAACTGCCTTTGACTTGCTCCAGAAAGATTTATTTCTTCTTGCTGTCATACCAGTGACTCCTCAGGGAAATGTAAGCACAGTCAGGAACCTCCACTTGGGGACTATCCCGCTCTGATGACATTCTCAATTCCAGGGCAGGAATCCTCCTTGTTGCAACCAAATCCACCCCCCATTTCTCATCCTCCAGGAATTTGAACAAGTTACTCTTGGTAGCAATCTTCTGTGTATTTGAGGACTAGCACTACT
>JAWWLZ010000082.1:5961257-5973817 GCA_035041345.1 Poliocrania exsul | reverse complement strand
TTCATTGTTTTCCACTGAACTGGTGAAGTCAAACCTCTGGGGCAGCTTGAAGACTTTCAGCTCTCACCACTTGGCTTTTGTCTCTCAACAATTGCATTTAAAAGTTTTCCCCAAAATTAGTTATTTACATCACATATATGTATAATATGTGATTTATAATACAGACAAACTCTTCAGAAGATTCCTGTCCTGACCTGAATTCATTAACGTGGCAGGAGCTATTCAGTCAGGAATTTTTTAATGGCAGATATATCAGACCTGGGAATTTGAAAAATATTAAATGTGGGGCTGGGGGGCAGTTTCAATGCTTCACCAGCCTGAAAACAATTATAGTGATGCTGGGAATTCTCCTGGCCTTTCCAGAGGACAGATGCATAATAAGATGTGATATACGCAGGAGGACCACACAGCTACATAGCTGTGTCCTTAGCAGGCATGTGGGAATATGCTTCGGCATCTGGTGCTGATCCAGGTGGACTGTACCTTTCTTAGCCTGTCCCCCACAAATCTTCATCCCCAGAAGAAGCTCTGAGGAATGTTGTCAGCCTCTCTCTTCTGTGGAGGACTTCCATGTGGATACTGCTATCCACACAACCTGAGCAGCCTCCACAAGCTGCCATCATTTCTTGTGCTGCAGAAGAGAGGAGCCCTGCACAAACACACACTGAGGGGCAGTCCCTGGGCAGGCACTTACGGGCAAAGCAGACACGACAGCAACAAATAAAAGAGAAGATCCCTGCCAGGTCCAGGATCCCCAGTCTGGGATGAGATCCATATGAAAAAAACATTCCTCCGCCTCTTTACTCTCCCATTCTTGTCCCATACACACATTACCTTGCAGACTCAGGGCCCAGTTTACCCACTGGGACCAGTCCCAGCTCCTGGCAGCTGCATCTGTAATGGGAAGAAAAGCAAGGTAGTGCATGTTAACTGGCAGCATATTTCTGCAAGATGAGATTGGAAGTGACTTCAGCAACAGCTGCCAACTGAAGCATCTTTGAGTGTTGATAAGGAAGAAAATTTCATTTTTCATCTGTGCTCCCCTACAGACCACAGTGACTGATGTTTCTAAAGGGCATGTCAAAAGCAGGTCCTGCTACAGTCACCTGTGGAACAGGAAAGAGCAAACCACACCTTGCCTCTCCAAGTGGTTCAAAACAAATATTTCAAACTGTGATGTTGATTTTCACAGCTGAGGTTCAGCATCTCCCACTTCAACCTGGATCTTCCCTGAAGACAGGGAATAAAGTCCCCATAATCCAAGGGGAAAAGCTCAGTGACCTGGTACACCACTGAAACATGCACAGATGTGGGGACAGATGGGACCCACCCAAGGATAGAGGGAGCTGATGGAAGTGTTCACTGAGACATTTCCATCATTTACCAGCAGTCCTTGCTGACTGGAGAAGTTCCAGTTGACTGGAGGATAGCAAAGGTGATGCTCATCTACAAGATCCAGAAGGAGGATCCAGGGAGTTTCAGCTCCATCAGCTTGAACTCAGTGCCAGGGAAGATCACAGAGCAGATCATCTTGAGTGCCATCAGGCAGCACATACAGCACAACCAAGGGGTCAGGCCCAGCCAGCATGGGATTGCAAAAGGCAGGTCCTGCTTGACAGACCTGATCTCTCTTTCTATGACAGGGTGACCCATTTAGTGGATGTGGGTAAGGCTGTTGCTGTGCCTACCTGGACTTTAGGAAAGCTTTTGATACTGTTACCCACAGCATTCTCCTGAAGAAACTGGCTTCCCATAGTGTGGATGGGTGTACTGTTCACTGGGTAAAAAACTGTCTGGATGGCTGGACCCAGAGAGCAGCAGTGAATTGAATTTATTTGAAACATTTTGAAATGGAAAAATGAGGCAGTTTTTCAAGGGCTCCAAAGTATTTCATTGTCTTTATTATTATTATTATTATTTCTTCTTTTTTTTTCTTTCTATAGTTCTTACCCCAAATGCACTTATTTTTCAAAAGGAAACATAGAAATGATGTTTTGTCAAATTGTTCCCTGGCTCATGGCAATGCTGAAGTTACACAGGCAGTTCTTCCTGACCCTCTGCAAAATCAGGTACTTGACCTAAACCTCTGCCTATGAAAGTCTTCCCAGCATCACCAGCTTCCTGCACAGACAGACCTGGCTGGGACATCACATGTAGCCTCTGGAGCTGAAAGAGCCATTGATTTTGTCAGCACTGAAAAGGACTCTATCCTCCACTTGATTTTAGTGCTGCTTTTGTGCAGGAATCTTTCAGACTTGATACCCATTATCTCTACACACAAAAACATATCTTGCAGCCTTGAATTACAAATGCCAATAGTCCTGTTTTAAGACATTTCATTTTTGGATCAAGGTACCAGCTTCCTGTGAAAGATGTACAGATATGAATCCACCACATGCATCTGAGACATTTCAGCCTTGCAAAAGTTCAACAAACTGGATACTGAGATATCGGGTAGTCAGGGGGTTTGCTTTGTCTTTGGCATATTGAATTTCATGGAGGTACTGATATTCAGAAATAAACCAGCAAAATTCTTGACCAGAAAGGACAAGGGCTGCAAGTTACAGCCTTGACACATGTGCAAAGCCTGCAAACCTACACACACAGTAAAGGCAAACAGGAAGGTTTAGGGGCTCACTGGCTTTGCCACAGAAATCCCAAGTTTTTCTATACACACTGTGGGCTCACAATGCAACTCCTGTAAACTGGGAAAAGCAGCACTGCTGGGCTTGTGAGACGCTGTTGGGTTTATTTCACTAATTGCTGAAAGATAATCTGAACATAGAAAAGTGCTAATTCAAGATTCAGAAAGCACCAAATCTTTTTTCCCAAACCCAAATGTGAGAGGAGGGACAAGCTATGATAAGAGAAAACCTGAAGAGTCTTCACGAACTTTCTAAGAAAACAGACACAGAATTTTTTCTGTATGAAACCACAGCTCCAGCAGGAGATAATTGGGGTCAAACTATTGAAGTCAATGAGTGTCATCCCACAGACAACAAGGAGCTTTGGGTCAGGCTGTTAAGGAGGAAGCTTGTGAACACAGGAGCTTCTCATGAGCAAATGTGTTTCTCACTGTAAAACACCCCTTACATATAGCTCTGCTGACTTCAGAATTAAAAATATGATTTTTTTTAAGATTTTTTTTAACAGATAATTACCTTCCCACTGTAGCAGGAACTCATTATGAGGGAAGCTGAAAAATTCCCTCATCAGGGTGCCCAAACTTTTTCTGGAGATCAGGCAAACAAAATCTACAAAACCCAATTTCTTATACAGAAAACCTATTCCAAATATTTAAATGTTGTTATAAAATAAGTTTGGAAAAGAAGAGTCATGACAGGTTGGTGATATCAAAATTACTGTGTAATGAAGAGAAAAAGCAGGGCTGGAGTAGCACCTATCTTAGTCTAAGAGCTCCCTCTAGCTCATCAAAAAGTGTTCAGTACCACAGAAGTATTTCTTGCACCACAGAGCAACACTGCACATATACAAGTTGAACTTTAGAGAAAAGTACTGTAGTAGAGAGTATATGCAGTATGAAAATCCACTTCTCATCACTCCACAAGTTCAGGAACACCAACAAATATAAAGAGGTAAGACATTAAGTTCAGCTGCCTCAGGTGTCACTTTAGGGGTTATTTCCTTAATGTTAAAGCTAACCTGGCTTAAAATAATTTTTACTCTCTCGACATCTTACAAAAACCAAAAAAATCACAGTTCTCAATATTTTCATTTCAATCTAACCCAGCTGATGTTTGTTCTGCAGGTTCAGGAGATGGCTCAGCAGAAACTGCTCGATTTCCTCTGAAATGCAGCCAGTTCAGGGAGGCGAGGCAGGACCTCTTCAAGTGCACTTGGCAGCACTACCCAAAGATGGTTCTCGTTTTTGGCAAGCAAGAGTTGAGATTCAGCATTCCCCATTAACCAACAGATGGGAAACAGATTAATTGTGATACCCAGTTACTCACTGGCCAGGAGAAAAGGACAAATACTCCTCCAGGAAAATGGACTCCTAGGAATCTAATGAGAGCAGTGCCCCTGCTCCCTGCAGCCATGCTAATTAACATCATCCTGCATTTCCAAAAGGGTTGATTTCACATGCTCAAAATTCCTCTGAGTGCTGATACATTCAGGGTTCATTCCTGATCCATGAGCCAACCCACTGCCCAAACTGCTCCCTTGACCCCAGCAGAGGTGGGGCACAGGTCTCACATCAGCAGCTTGACTGCCCTAAGACCCCTTCCTGAGCCAGGACGGACCCTGAGTTACTGTCTCTGCTTGTTTAAACACCCATGTGCCCAGCAGTGACATCCCTGCACTGTGTTAGGCAGCAGCAGCCATCCCACCCTTCCCACTTTCCTCTGCCCATCCTCACATAGGCAGCACCACAGAGTGGCTGCAATAGCTGCTGGAGGGGCAGGAGAGGTGAGAGAAGAGGTGTGAACAGCTGATTTTTCTCAGGGCAAAAAAGGTTACATGGCTGGAGAAAGAGAGAGATCCTGGGGATGCTGTCACACTCCCCAAATCCAGCACTTGCAAAGGTTGGACCACACTGCTGCAAATGCTGAGGGCTCATGTTGTGCTTTAATCCACTGCCCAGGACCTCAGCACAATTTATGGGGAAAATAAAGTACAGCTGCCCTGCACTGCTTTATTGAGCAAGAGAAACTGGTTTCTCAGTCAGCTGCATCTGTCTGGGGGTGATGTCTGAACAGAGAGCTGGGTCTGGGTATCTATGAGCTCTGGACAGAGATGTTATAACAACTGGGAAGGGTCCAACAATGGGAGCAGACCGTCTCTTCCTCCTACTGCATCACGGAGCACAGGCAGCACCAGGAGAGGCCGTGATGAGGGGTGGCTGGGGGTCTGTAACACTGTAAATCTACACCCAGACAGTGCCAGGTACTTCTGCCAGTTTTCACCCTTTGTTGAGTTTCCCCAAACAGACACTGTTTCACAGAAGTCATCATGGTTGTTATTGATTTATGAGCCTTGAAGGACAGACTGATAAAGAAACTACCACAATGGCTTAGAGTCAAACAGCATCTTGAGACAGATCTGTTCCTGCCTCCCCCCAGCTGCTACCAGCCTTAATAAAGTATTTCCCTTCATTAGGGCGACATAATTAGAATCACCACAAAATTTCAATTTTAGCTTTATGCAACTTTTCCTGAGAAAAAAAGTTCTACCTAAAGAGAAGAAAGCCAGAAAAAGAAAAGTTAAATTTTATAATAATCCCAAAATGGATCAAGAGCTTATTTTCAGTTAACACCTCATCCTCTGTGTGAATGTGCACAGTGCCCAGACTCAGGCCTGAATGTCTCTCTGCCTCTAAACAAAGTCCTTGTTACTTACTCCAAACCAAGGAAATTAAGTACAGAAAGCAGTCAGACTCAGAGTAACTGTGGAGAAGTTTCCTTCATCTGAACCTAATTAATGTGCATCCTTATCAGGTTTTAGAAAACTGCTGAGAAATCACAAGCACTGGACAAAAATGAAGCAGAAAGGTCTAGGATTTCCTTTCTGGTAGAAAAAAAAAAGATAAAAAATTGCACTCCTATATAATCTCTAATAGTCCAATAAACTGCAACTATCTGATTTTCTGTTAAAGGCCAAAAGGCAAGAATTCAAATAGAAATGTCTTCTATCACTATGTTCTGTACATATAGTAATGTATCAATGCAATAAGGAAGTTAATTGGTTTCATGTTGCTTGGAGTGCACATGGAAAAAAATTCAAAGAACCCAATTGCTATCTCTAATTAGAATTTCTGAGGAGCAACATTGTAGAGATGGATTGTCACTTTCCTAAGGCATTTCCTACTCATGCCAGTCAAATTTATGCACTCCATTTCCAATTAGTACCTTAATTCCCTTTTCGTAACTAACAAACTAGTGCTGGCTGCTGGTTTATTTTAATTCAGAGAGTCACAGGGATGCTACCAACAAGCAGCTGGCTGAGTGGGTAAATTACTGGGTTGCAGAGATGGCCAAGAACTGCTACATGGAGTATTTGTATTATGCAATTAAACTCATTTCTATCATCACCTAGGAGGCAGGGGTACTTCTGGTTAGAGGAGACAAGAAGTACATAAAAAAATAACAAAGATATTTTGAAAAAAAGTGTGGCTGTTGTAAGACAATCAAATACACAAGAAGGCTTTCATAAATATCTCTGCTTTATACACAGGGTCCTATGGAAATTTGGGCTGGATCTGGTTCCCAAACACAGTCTCCTGTTACTGCATTGAATCCAAACAGGAGGCTGCCAAGTCAAGCGCAGCAGAAGGGCAGAGACACAGCTGAAGGATGGGGGAGGATGATAGACAATCTCACTCCTGCCAGGCTGCAGTTCACGTTCGCTTTCCTGCTTGTCTTCAGTCAGATCAAAACCTAAAGTTTCTTCATTGTTCCATTGTAAGAAGCTGTTGGTTTAAATTACCAGCCAGCATCTTTGCCAGCTGCCTTGGGCTGCATCAAAAGCAGCGTGGGCAGAGGGTTAAGGGAGCAGGTCCCTGGTGAGACACCACTGGGAGTGCTGCATCCAATTCTGAGGGCCACCAACATAATAAGGACATGGACCTGTTGGAGTGAGTCCAGAGGAGAGTCACAAACATGATCAGAGAACTGGAACACCTCTGCTATAGAAACACAGGTGCTCTGTTCTTCAACCTGGAGAAGAAAATACTTCAGGGAGACCTTATAGCACCTACTGGTGTCCAAATACACTACAAAAAAAAGATGGAGACAAACTTTTAAGGAGGCCTGTTGTGACAGGACAAAGGGTTATGATTTTAAACTAAAAGAGGGTAGATCCAGTCTAGAATTGAGAAAGAAATTTTTTACAATGAGGGTGGTGAGGCACTGGAGCAGGTTGCCCCGAGAGGTGGTGGATGCCCCATTCCTGGGAACATTCATGGTCAGGTTAGACAAGGATCTGAGCAACATGATCTAGTGGAGGATGTCCCTGCCCATGCCCTGCTTGGACTAAATGACCTTTAAAGGTCCCAAACCATTCTATAATTCAATGATCATGGGTCATTCCTGAGTACCAAAGCATGAAAAAGTCAAACTTATAAAAAGCAAGAAATTATAAGTTAGGATATACAAACTCACACTCACTGTGTTTTTTCCCTCCTCCTTACTCTTTCCCTGCTCAGCAAAGCAAATGGAAAACTTCTGACACAGCATCTCTGCCCACATTAACTGCTTTTATTGAAAGGCATAGGGATTCCTAGAAGGGGCAGCACAATTCTGACTGTAATGGAGACCTTTCTCGAGACAGAGGATCCCTCAGCCTGGGCACCTGGATGCTAATGAGGTGTTAGGTGAGTGTGGTTTGTGTGCTGACAAGTAGCACAGGATGAATACATGCACACAACAGAGAGGCTGTTCAACACAGTGGACAGCATGTTCTGTCTGAGGCACAGACTGACAGACTCCAGGGCAGGTGTAAAGAAGAGCTGTTGGCTGGTATACAAAGGCAGAATACAAACATGCTGTTCTACAGGTGTATCGAGCTATTTTTCCCTGCTTGTTTGTTGCTGCTCAATGCAATGTTCCCTTCAGAATTTTGAATTTTTCTGAAAACAGTTTTCTGCAAAAAAAGCACAACACACCACCCTGCTACCTCTAACCATTTATTGACGGGTTTTCTTACTAGACTTGTTTTTTTAACCAAAGACATAAATGTTAATCATAAAAGACCACAGCTATGTAGTCATTCCTGTGGTTGGGGAAAGGTACAGTGGGCTGTGTGATCTGTAGCACTTCTATGCAGAGAGTGTTATTATATATGTGATCTAAATGGGATGTAAACTGTAGCTGTGCAACTAACACAAAATATTCTTGCTCTTCCTGATGGCACTGACCTGTTGCTACTCACACTTACCAGATTCAGGATTCCACACAGGCAGCAGAGAAGAATTGAGAGCATTGTTTCCCAAACAACCTGCAAGATCTCCTTGGATATTGAATCCTCCTACCCCACCACCTCTCCTAAACCATGCTCTTCTGCAGATGACAAAATTAGAAAATGAGGACCAAGCAGTCTTCCCAGATCCAGTTTAAATCACGACTGAACATTATATTCTGTATTTGATCTCCACTGGGACAGTGAGCACTGGAGAGTGACAGGTGGAATCATTACTGAGAGTTGGGGATCCTGCACAGACATTTTGACTGTATAAAGGGCATATAAAACCAGCTACATCTGTCCATCAGATTCCTAATTACCGACATTGCCTGAAAGCTCTGCCCTGCTGATTCCCACTCATTTCTGAAATGGAGAAAGCAAACCAAGTCCAGGCCCTTGGGCTGCCTCCACGCTTCCATCAAGTGCCCCAGTAAAATTTCAGCAAAGTGCACTGAGGTGTATGACAGCTTTTTTTACCATCTCCAAACTCCTTGCAAAAGCATCCCTGTTAATACCTGGACATTTCACTATTCTAAGAACTATTACTAACATATCCTTTCAAAATAAATTGTTACAGCATAGAGAAGTTCCTAACTCAGCTCAGGGAGAGCTGTAACAGAATTAAGCATTACAATACATTAAATAGAAATGACCTTGAAAAAACTGGTTGGCAATATACCAGAAGCATTTTACTTACACAAAAATCAGAATAATGAAGGAAATTATTGCCCAGTATCTATGACTTTGCACCTTGCAGGCTAACCAGGGTGTGAAATTCCATTTGCTCATACAAATGTTAGCTAAGGAGTAAAAGATTTACATTGGTTAAAGCTTCATGAAATTAACTGGCCAAAAGCTTGGAATTCTTTAACATTATCAAGTGTAATGTAAGGATCTTAACACTACACTAAGGATTTAAAACCGTCTAGAAAGCAGAAGCCAACAGGCCAATGAAGACTGTTCATGATGGTAGTGATGGATGGCAGCTGGGAAAGTTCTCATACCAACTTTTTTCATTAAAATTAAGAAAATCAAATGTGTTTATTTTCTTGTCCAAGTTAAGCACAACAAGAAGTAAATCAGCTTTTAAAAAGCATTTGAACTTTTAGCAACTTCCCTAGGGAAATTACAGAGCAATAAAAATATTTTCCCTAGGGATCACATGGGATAAATCAGTCTATCTTCTCCCACTTTATGAACCTGCACAGCAACTCAGGTCCTTGCTTAGGACTGTACAAGTCCTGCTGTGATCAGTAGGACACAATGAAGTGCTACAATAAATCTTGCAATCTCCCAAAGAAGATGGATACTGAATTGGACCCAGCAGGCACAAATACCTGTGGAGCAAAGGCAAGCAAAGAAAACAGCATTAGGTGCCCACAGGCTTCATAGTAGATGTCAGCACCACCCCCTCCCCATCCCTCTGTACCCCATAACCCTTTGTGTTCAAAAGTCAACACCATTAAGACAAATGTAGCCATTTGAGTGAATTAACACTATTTTTGACTCCCTAAGAAAGCTCTTACAGTTATGCCTGATATAACAGTTTGACTAAAAGAATTGCACTGTGTTCCCAAGCAAGAGGATAAATTAAAACACCTTCCCCAAAACTGTGAGGGACAAGGAGATCCTGTTTGCAGCCACTGTTGTTGCTCTTCTATTTCTAGGCTAGAAAAAACCAACAGTTGCTTGATCCTGGCTGCTTCCTTCTCCACACTGCATGTTCTTCATAGGTGAGTCCTTCCCAAACATCCCAGACCTTGCTGCCAGAACATCTATTGTCAAGATCCTTCCCAGCCAAGGAGGAAAGAGATATTTACCTCCGGGTGCAGGCTGGTGTCTAACAAACTGCACTAAAGCTGCCAACAAATAAACAAATAAATGAACATTGTTCAGGAAAGTTCACCCATGAAATATTGGTCTGCTACAACCACTGGCATCCCACAGCCATTGTACACTTTCACAAGACACCATTACAGCACACAGGAAATCCATGTGATGGATTTCCAGGTGCAGAAGATGATGTTGTCCTGAAAAGCATCACAAAGACCAGCATTTGAGCTGCTTGTGTGCTTTTGTCAGTCACAGACTGAGCTGCTGCACTTTCCCTGGTGCATTCACAGGAAAAATTTCCTGCAAAACGCCTTTTGTGATGTGTTCAGCACTCCCAATCAATGCAACTGAAAGACTACTTCTACTGTAACACCCTACGCCCTCAGGAAAGCCAGTTTTACCATGACACTGTATGGGCAGTCCAGCAAATCACCCATCTGTAAACAATTTAATTAGAAGCCTATCCTCAGAATAATGTGCTTGTACAATGGCCCAGAGTGAGAAAATATTAACAACCTTGTGTATAAGCAGGGAAAATGCTCTGGTCTGGGATTGGAGAGGAACCTTCAATATTCCACCAACAACAACCAACCCTTTATACATTCTACAGCAAGTCATTCACTGTCCTCTGCTTCTGTTCCTCCATCTGTGAAAAGGCCATCAAAATATTCAGTCACCTTGTACAGTTTTTCACTTGCAAAAACTTCCCACACGTAGGCAGAGGGTGTCATTCCTGTGACATGGAACATGCTGCCCTCTGTTAGGAGCCTGCCCTTTTTAACCATACAATTCATGATGTGGCTTGAACAGCAGGTGTAATGGTACAAATATCTGAGGTAACAGCACATGGCTTTTGTTTCCTGAGTAATTTTTAACAGGTTAACTTACCTTCCCCAGTCTGATGTCAATGGCTGTCATTCACCATAGGATATGAGGGGATCAGACAAGTAACAACCTTAGGAGAACCAAACCTGGCTCAAACCACAGGACACCTGGCAGCAATTTTCAGTGCAAATAGCTGGATATTGTGCAGCTGAATAGCTTGAATGATAGATGGCCACTGTATAATAACAACCATCACAGGGCAGCTGAGAGCAGGGAATGGAAGCACGGCATTCAGTTTTATAGCACCAATGAAAACACGACCAAGCTGTAGTTGTCCAAATGCCCTGAACAGCAAGTGCTAAACTGACCACAATGATGCTTCAGATGGGCTAAAAGTGATTTTTTGAACTGTTGGCCAATGAATTTGGCACTAGTGAGTTATATGTTTTAAATTTTTCTGAAGGGAATACTTGGGACTTCCAAGTTCTTTACTTCTGCTCATGCTACACTAACAATGAAAAGATAGCACAGGGCCTTGGGCAACACCACAGGAACCACAGCACAGCTCTTACCAAGACCTTCAGCACCACATCACCTTTGTGGGAAAACACAAGAAGGACCACCAAACAGGATACTGTAATTCAAATATTTGTCACGTTCCTCATCAATATCTCAGGTAACCAGAGATGCCAAAACAAACAGGCCAGCTGTTTAAAAGGCTGCAGGCAGCAAGGCCATGGTGTGGTTGTCTCAGGTCTAGTAATTCCCATCCCGATTAAAATAAAAAGATCAGGGTCAAGGTTAACAGTACCCCTTTGACCCTATGGCATCTTCCATCTTAGTGTCCATTTAGCAAATAGATACTAATAGAACAGCCCCACTGGTGAGCTGGCTGCCTTCCTGCTCCTCATGGGGTGGCTCAGGCTTTTAGTCCCCATCTTTTTTTGTGTGTGTGATGTTTTAACTCTTAACATATTGTTCTCCTTCTCTTCTTTTGTCTGCTTTTTCTTAAAAGCTCTACTTCATTTGGAATAGGTTAAAGCAATCACAAATGAATTCATAAAGCTATTTAGGAGTTTGCTCTTTGCTTTCAGTGGCAACAAATATAGCCCCAGGAATAGGAATTACAGTCACTGATGAACTAACAGCTGCTTTTAAGATAAGGAGACTGAATCCTGCAATCTGAACTCCCTATTATTGAACTACAAAGCCATAATAAATGCCTTGTTTGATGTCCCTAGCACTTGATAAATCACAATATAGCAAGTCATTGCAGCACTGTTTATTAGAAGAAAGAGATGCTGATGGCTCAGTGAAGATAAGAAGCAAAATAACATTAAAAGCAGAATTATGAAACACAAATATGGAAGGACTCAAGAACAGCTACAGTCCAAGAGGAAAATTATTTCAAAGACGTCAAAAGAAGATCTTTAAACATAAGCAGGACTGTCACAAACAGCAGCAATGTGAAATGAACCTCCTCAGCTCTGACACTGCACATCAACCCAGCAACTTTGAAAAAATGGAATATTCAGACACACAAATTACATCAGGCAGCTAAAATACAGTATCACAAAGTACAACTGAATAATGAAGAAAGGGTGCATGGAAAGAATAAACACTCTCAGTTTATCTGATTGTGATGGTTACACTCAATTTAGTGGTACTATCAGCTGGTAATTGGTAAATGGATGTTTGAATTGACTCAAATTCAGGGCAACATGAAAACATTACCAGAAATTTCATTAGGAAATGCAAGCTTTTTTTCCTGCTTCTAGGAGTAAACAGCTTTTCTCAGCCTTTCAGAGATTTTAGTCCTAAAATGATCCTCTCAAGACCCAGAAAAAGCCTGATGATTCTGAAGAAGCGTTAGCAAATGTCTGTCCTTGTCAGAGACTAGATATACCATCAAAAATTTGAGCCAAAGCTTGTGACACAGATTTGAGTTTCTGGGAAGAAAACTCTTCTCATCCAGGTTCAGGTGC
>JAWWLZ010000082.1:5947314-5961157 GCA_035041345.1 Poliocrania exsul | reverse complement strand
TCAAAAATTTGAGCCAAAGCTTGTGACACAGATTTGAGTTTCTGGGAAGAAAACTCTTCTCATCCAGGTTCAGGTGCTTATGTTGGTCTAACTGTATGGAAAGAAACAGGCAGTGCCAGAGTCATTCCTCTAACCTATTCCAAACCTGTGTGAACTGCACTCAGGGGCACTTCTCTCTTTGGATTACAAAGGGAGCCAAAACTGATGAGCTCAGGTTCAGGTATTCAAGAATCAAATAGTAGAACAGATGAATTCCTGAATTCTGTTTTAAAAAGCAAAACATCATCTCAGGATTATAAACCCATTTTCTCAGCACACAACAGTGAGTTACCTTAATATCCGCTGGGGAATTGAGAATATTGAACATGAGGATTGTTCTTCTCATGTGAGAGCAGAAACCTTCAGAAGGAACAATTGTAAAGTAGTAAATTTTTTTATAATACCTACCTTCCAGGTGGATTTGCTCACATCCAGCTTCACTCTGCTGCCTTTCATAGAGCTGAAAAACCTGACAACATGGTCAACAAGACAAAAAAACAGATCTAGAGCGAGATGCTCATGTTGAGTAGTAGTTGTGCCAGGCTGCCATACGTTTGCCTCCTAGTCAGCAGTCACCATTCCCATTATGGTATCAGAGATCATCTGGATTGAAGAAAATTAGTATCCATTGTTAATTATTGCTGTGAAGGCCTGGTTGTATGCTGAGTGCATCTCTAGCAAAATACTGGTCAAAATACTAAGTTTATTGGAGTTTTGCTCTCCAAATCAAAACAGTACTTTCACCAAATTTTCAAGATTTCTCAAATGAAATGAAAACTTCTTTAAAAAAAAAAGAAGTGGAAAAACAATAGCAAGAAATCCTAGAAAACACTTGCTTGTAGTCCAAAAGGAAAGGAAAACCCCAACCAGAGCCAATCACAGCAAAAGTACAGCTTAACCATCATATGATTTATAATAGTTCTATTACCATCACTTGGAAAAGAATAATTTTATTTTGAAGACTGAAATACTTTATTTTCCTCACCAAAAAAAACCCCTTCTGCCATGAAAAACTACTCCATCAAATCTGGTTTTTGGGACTAACCTAATCTGGCTGAGAAAATGCCAAGCAGCCCATCATGAATCCTCCTTAAGTCCTGTTCACTAAACTAATACCATTTTGGGACAGCCAAAGCTAATGAGATTCTGCCCAAGGACTGTGCCTTTTCATGATATAACCGATTCCAATTCAATTCCCAGTTGTGCCAATATAAAATCATCCTCTTAGTTGATACTGCTTGGATATGTTATTGGGAATTTCAGAAGAGTCCAGAATGGGATGAATGTGGAAAAGAGATTATTTTCATTTATTTTAAACTTTCCTCCTATAAGGAAAGGCAGTTTTTAACTTTGATGTCCACACTGTGAGTGCTCTTGCCTGTTATGTCCATTCTCCAGCTCATGAGTGACTTCCTACACTGATCATAAAACACAGTAACCAAGCCATTTACAATGATATTTTTCTCCACTCCAGCCAGCCCTTTTCTTAATATTCGTTAAAAAAAAAATAAAGGCAATAATGCTTAATTTAGGGTGTCTGGTTCAAGTGTTAGCTATCTCTAGAAACTACAGAACTATCCCTCTGAAGGCAGCAGAAGGTAAAAATCCTGAACAAGGCAACCTGTGAGCACCAACCCTCTGGATGAGATCAGAAGGTACCTGAGTGGTCCTACTGTGCTGCTGATCTGCTCGGTGATTTCTGTTGGGGCCAGAGCAGTCAAAAAGTAGCGGCAAAGAGGTAGATTCTCTTCCACATCATTTATTATTTGAGCGTAAAAGTTTAATGTACCTATTTGAACAATTAAAATGTTCTCTCTGGAGCAGAATTGTCTTTTTGCTTCTTAAGACCCAATGGCTCAGGAACCACAAAGTGCTACAGCAGGACCCCAACACGCATTTAATCACAAGTTGCTTGTTGCCCCGTACAAACCCAGGAGCAAGAAATGGCTTTAATGTAATAACAGACACCATTAAAGAAAGATTTTAAGAAAATTTAGAACCTCACACAAAACTCACGGGGCTTCTGGGACAAATCTGCTCACAGTTGGAAGCCTAATATGTTTAAGGGTGGCTGATCCTTAATACAATTTTTATAAGATTTTTGCCGTCCCGCTATAAAAGCCTGTGGCACAAAATCATGATTGGAACAAGCAGACCTTCCCTGGGGAAAGACCTGAGTTGGCTTTGCTGCAGTTTACTTAGTGGAATGTTTCAGATATTTATATCTGCAGTGTCTAACTGATGATAGCACTGAGCTGTTGCCCAGTTACATTTAGCCCCAGGAGAGGAAAGCGGAATTAATTTCAGCGTTACCTTCAGTTATTAAGACTTTGGAGTACCCCTGACCCAGGGTCTCTAACTCACTGGATAGATTTAAATTGCTGTTCTGTGAGAGATTTGCTTTCTTTTGCTCTTACTATGAGCATACAGCCTAAGCTCTGAAAAAGCAAGCAATGCTTGGCTTTGAAAAAAATGACACCACTAAACTTGTCATCTGCTGCTATTAACAATTTATTTTTCAGTGCTGTCACTATGCAAAGAAACTACTTCTAGTAGAGTTGCCCATAAAGTCTTCCCCTTTCCGCTGAAAAATGCCATTTTTTGTCAGAGCCAATCTTATTTGCTAATTTAATAATTTAATCAAAACATCCATACAAGCTTCCTAGGTCCAAGACAGAAGAAAACTGGGTCAGGATGGAACAGGGAAAATACCACAGACACAAAAGGACAAAGAAGAATTTTTACTGCAATTTCAAGGCAGTTTCTGCTTGAAGACAGAAGAGCTTTAATGTTCATGCCATGCACATAGCAGGCTGGCTCCAGCTGCCAGGCCTTATTTGTGGCAATACTCCAGAACAAATTGTTCGATTGATGGTTTCGTAAAGCCATGTTAAAGTCAAGCAAGATGGTCCTTCTTTCTCACACGTTCCCATCAAGAGGAAAGATTCTCAAAGACAAATTAGATGCTAGATATATCTCTGCAATGAGAGTTTTACTGAGGTTCCACAATGGCAATTCATGCAGTGAAATGAAAAGACTAAGGAAAAAGCCCTGCTAACAATGAAAAACTGCAAAAGCTACAAGGTAAGGGTATAAGCTGACCTGCACAGTTACATATGTACAACTTCTACATTTAAATCTTATTCTGACATTAGAAACTATAACACTATCTTAAAAATTATTTTATTTTTTCAAAACAAACGGGGAAGTCTTTATTTGTCATTGTTATCTGACAGCCCAAGGTTCACGTTTCTTTGGCAACTTTAGTAAACGCATTTCTCCTAAAACATAAATCAGATTCATGTAAAAAACAGCATGACAAAGATCTGGAGTCTTAAGAAAATAAAATATCCTGTTTGAACTATTTAACATCACTCTGCTACTGAAAATACACAGGTTCAATTTATGCTGGTAAATTGAACAGTGCCAAGGAACACTCCCAGGTGCTGGAGTGCCTTCAACTACACTGTTAAATTGCAATCATGATCCACAGCACCATTCTGGCCATGGCCAACTGTCACAGAGCCAACTAATAGCAGAGCACAGCTCAGGAATTAACACAGTGCAGAGACCAGCCCATAAAGCAGCCCAAATGTGGTCACTTTATTGGCTCAGTCAGGGGAGTTTAGTAAGAACAGGCTGTTTCATGCAAGTGGGTGTCAGTGCCAAAGAAGGGCTTTGAGCACATTTAGTTCACAAGCATTGCTATAACCACTCAGAACCAACACGGGAAACAAGATGTTGCATTCCAAAATTAATACAAGGTTTGATGCTACCCTTCAAGAGAGTCATCCAAGTTAATAGAAAGTTAAACAGCATTTAATCTACATGTTATAATTTGGCAGGAAGAAGTCCAAGCTTCCCAACCTACAGCTCAGCACTATTTTGCTACTTCACAGACAATCCTTAGTCACATTTTCATCCATTTCAAATAGCATCAACATTGGTTTACCTTCATGGCAACTAAAAACCTGCAGTTCTTCAGAGAAGTGTTGATTGCAGAAGTTCTTGAGAGTAAATAATTTCTTGATACACAGATATGTTTAAATCCTGCTACTTGTGTAACACATAATGAAAGCTCCCAAGGACATTCCATGGCAATGGAGAATCCAGAGCATCTTGCTGAGATGTGAAGGAAGAGTGAAAGAGTGAGTTTAATGGTGCAGGGCTGTCTACTGAAGCTTGTCTGCTTTCACTTCCTTAATACTTCAATTTCAAGGCTCTCTACTCAAGATCTGAGCTACCCTGACTAGTCACTGCATGATAAACTCAGGGATGGGAAGGAAACAAGCATAATATAACACAAAAACGTTCCACTGGACAGTATCCTTTAATAACATTTCCCATGAGAGGTCACTAGCTCCTTAGAGCCAGTGAATTGTAAACAGCATATCCGTGAACTGCACGTTACAGGAAAACAGTCTGTAATCCCCCTATTAATCCTTGGCATGAGGGCATACACAGTGTAATTACAGACTGCAGCAGAATAATTTGAAAACTTTATTCCACAGGGCCATAATTATATCCTAGCTGTAATCCTTTAATTGCCAATATCATCTAATGCATTATAGACATACCACACGACTAGATGAGCAAACATGTAGTGCAAGAGAGCCACAGCAAAAGTGAGAGCAGAGCTGGTGAGGCAGGCTGTTAAAACAAGAAGCGCAAGTAATAAACATCAGAACACACAGCTTAGGATTTCTACTCTCACTCTGCCTATCTGTTGCACCAATAGCTGGTCTTCAAGAGTACCTGGCTGGATGCACCAGTCAAAATGACTCAAAGAAATCACAGAATGGCCTGGGATGGACGGGACCTTAAAGATCATCCAGTTCCAACTCCCCTGCCATGGGCAGGGACACCTTCCACTAGCCCAGGTTGCTCAAAGCTCCATCCAACCTGGCCTTGAACACTTCCTAAGATGGGGCAGCCACACCTTGTCTGGGCAACCTATGCCAGTGCCTTCACCACCCTCACAGTAAATCTGTCATAAATTGCCACTTATGTCAATCAATCACCAAGCAAAGGGCAGAAATAAATTTCTATAAATTCTTTGGAAAGGAGTTAAGAGGACTCACACTGCAGGAGATGCTGACCCAGTCCAAAATGTAGTGAAATCACAACAGACCACAAACACTAAGGACTATTCTGGTCATCTTATTTATATTTTCCACACTAACATTGTCAACATGTTGTTTCCATCCTGGAAAATAAGAGTCAAGAAAATTGAAAGAGTTTGCTTAACTCTTTTGCTTATTGACAGCCAAGAGCTCATTCAGCATATAGGACCAGAAAGAAAAACATAAAATGAAAAATATTTTGGAGCCTAGCTATTATCGCCAGGCAGGTAATGCAATGTTCAAGAACCTCTTCTCTGATCCAAGAGTAGTATTTTTAGCTAATATTTACTACTACAAATACATAAACAGTTCCTTTGCAGAAACTAGACCTGCCCACCCCAATCCTGGATGCTAGATCCAGTCTCTCACATCCTCTCCTACTACAAGAGACTTCAGAAGCAGCAGAGACAGAATCAGTACCGTAGAGGGAGGTATCATCTGCCACATTAAAAAGTCTGAGCCCTGTCAAGCTAGAGAACTCTGGAGGGTAATAGAACACCATCACTACCACCCCTCAAATGAATCCTATTCTTAGATCCAAAGTGTCCCTGAAGCACTGTGATGCTCTAGAGAAAGGAGGAGGACACAGTCACGCCTAGTGTTTGCTAGCAGCTTGCTCAGCTGCAGAGAAAGAGTTAACCTCCTTCCTGAACAATGCAACAAGTGCTGGTACAGCTGAGAAAGCTGCTGCCTCCCAGAGCTCTGTGCTGAGCTCAGAGATCACAGTATGGCAGCTGCCGGACACACTCTGTGTGTCCCAAGGGACATGAGAACAGCTGTGCCAGCTCACCCTCACCCTGTGCAGGAGAAAGCTGCACTTCACAGGAGTTACTCAGTCACAAAAACAGGCAAAGAGAGTAACAGGTTGGCACAGTGAGACTAAAGCTGTTAACACACAAACACAAACCACACAGGTTACTCATTTAAACAACATTAAGGTAAAAATCTTCAAGTCATTTGGAAGCTAAACTAGCAGGGCAGCATCTTCAACATTTTTCATGGGTGTAAGTGCAGTGAACTGCAGCAGCCCTCCTTCCCAGTGAGTCTGCTCCCTCGATGACACTGCTTCAGTGTGGGACACCTGTACTGCCCAGAGAATAAAAACAGAGTGAGGGGAGGTTTTCTCCTCTAACTTTGAGCCTTTAAGAATTACATGCAGCATCACAGAATTTTATAGTCAACTGAATGGAGAAAGCACTGGCAAAGAATGAGTGAACCAGCTTGTTTTAAATGCTGGAACAAGATGACTTGCCCTCAGAATGTAATTCTGTTACTCCCTTTAAGCCAGTGTGACCATGTCAGACACCCGCACCTTAGGATTTGTCACTTATGTTAGAGTAGACACACTGGGCACTAAGGTGTTGTTTACGAGGCAGTCCCTAGGAAAAGGTCAGGAAAAAGCACAGAGAAATGAAGTGACCTGCCTGAAATGATGCAGCACGGCCAAGACTGACATAGCAAGAGGCTGTAATAAATGGAAGAGAATACAGAGTACTACAGAATCAATAATGCCAAAGAGAAGTCTTTTCCACTGACTTTGGATCAGGCCCTGAGTGTTCACAGGAGAATCATCAGATGTGAAATAGCAAGAACAAAAACGGCCACAAAAGCAAGATGTGAATACATACCCTTTTGCCTCTTTCTTCCATCACGTATGTTTAACTTGCAGAAAAGAAATCTAAGGTGTTGAAAAATTGCACAGACACTCCCCTTCACTATTTTCTTTGTGTTTTCCACTACCTTTTGCAAAAATGCTCTTGCTAAAGACCAGTGTTTGAAAGGAGGGTAACTGTGGCTATTCCTTTACCACAGTTTTACCTGAGCTTTCATTTTCTGTAACTATCTGAAGGCACCACACAGCACTTCTTAATATTATGCAACACACTTACCAATTAAGCTGGAGGCTGCATATCTCTTGCTCAGTATCCCTGGTGGTTTTTAATAAGGTTTTCGCTTGTTCCATCTCCAACACTTGTCTGACACAACAGTAATTTTTCCAGATGAGAGAAAACCCAGTGCTCATAAAGAATGAATTATTTACAGAAAGATCAGTACTCCAGTTCACGTCAAGACATCACTAATTGTAGTTAATTGAAAGTATCACACTGAACATATGCACAATGCTCTTCAGGTTCATGAAAGCCTTAAGTGTTTTTAAATACTATTGAAAAAATAGAAAAGGCTCCGAATATTGGTAGCAGGAAAAAATACCTTCCCCTTCTAGAGCATTGACTGAAATCGAGTCCAAGTTAATCAAGGGTAAAACACATCACCTGCTAACTGGTTGATGGGGACCCGTAATTCCTTTTTCTAATGACCACACAGTATAAACCCTCAACAAAGTCAGAAGCCCCAATTACAGCTATGCAGATCAGACTGAACTTCTTGCTGCAGTTTAGCTTACCTGTGCTCTGCCTCCATGCAGTCTCACCACTGAAGCCATGCTGTTGATCTAGATCTTTGAAGTGCTTTTCAAAAGACTTTCAAGGCATTCTACAAGCCAATTAAAAAAACAACAACAAAAAAACCCAAACCAGAGGAACCAATTTCACAAGACTCATTAAGAAAGCAGCAGGAAAGCTCATGACCAGTTTAGGTCCAAGTTCATTGTTCTATTCATAAACTTGCAGTTTCACCAAGCACTGTGAGCCCATCTAACACACCACTGTGTTCCAGACTATTTTAAACTCACATGGTCTGCAGTGCAGTAGGCAGGTCAGCCTTCCAAAAAGTTGAAGAGCAGGGAAACAGCTTCAGATCATTCAAACAGCCTGTATTGGTATTCTTACTATCAATGTTTTTTCATTGAGAGTGAACATGAACACATTTCCTCATTTGTTTTCAATGCAAGTCTTGCTCACTTTTTGAAAGAATTTTTATTCTCCCCCCAAAAAAATGGGTGCCCATGCCTTATGTTAGAAGTTCTCAGCAGAAAATACCATCACTTCTTAACTTCAAGATACCTCAATGCCTGGGTATAACCTTGCAGGCCACCTGCAACTACACCACACCTCCAGCATTCCCTGTTTTGTGGTACCATGTGAGCATTCCAGTGCTTCAGCCCACTCATCCTCAGTGCACCAAAAGTGAATCTTCCTCTGAAGCCTGACTCTGGCCACGTTGTGCTCATGGCTCTGGATTCTCCTGTACAGACCAAAATCCTATGTAGCCAGCAGTGCAGTGACAAACTTGAAAGGCAGATTCAAACACAGACAAGCTGAGGTAACACTGGATGGAACAAACTGAAACAGTACACATTGTATTAGATGACACATGTCATTCTTCGTGAGAGGATGGAGCAAAGTATGCTTCAATGTTTTAGCCCTGAGAGCTGAGCTCCAAGTTCAAAAGCATTCAGAAGCAGGCTGGAGTCATGGAGTCCCATTTTGTTTAATTTCTCATTTATGCTGAACAGGTACTTGCTTGGTCTCAAGCCCTCCAAGTAGATTTATTTTACAAAATTCTTATTTGGCTACACAAATTGTACAAACTCTTTGCTGACAGAGACCAGATAAATACCAGCACAGACAGAATAGGCAGAATTTCCTACTCTGTTAGATTTAACACCATGTCCATAACACAAGAACATGCATCCATAACAGGGCAGTTAAGCCCTGCAACAGGCTGCCCAGATGTTCAGGAATCTCCATTCACAGGAACGTGGCTGGCCCTGAGCAGCCAGAGGTGACTGAAATGAGTCCTGCACTGAGCAAGAATCTGGACCAGTCCCTTCAAATTCAGTGTTACTGTAATTCCACATACATTGAGACATAAATGTAAAGCTGACCTTGTGAGATGAAGTGGGGGAGCATGTAAATCAGGATACCATAAACATCCATAAACATGTTAACAGCTTTTATTTCACTGGTGCAAGGCCCGTGTGTCATCCACCACTCACCAACATCAAAACAAAACATCTCCTATAAAACAGCTTCAGAAAATTCAAAACAAAGTAACAGTGGCTATAATAAGCTTCATACAATATTTTAAATCACTTTGTGTCATCCAAACATGAACAGATCAGTTTCTATCATACATGGCTTTTTTTCCCCCCCCAGAAAATACCAGCACAACTCCAATACATGCCTCACACCTGGAAATGCATAACATCACTCCATGACATTGATAGCTGTTCGTGCTTAGAACTAGTCATCAATTCACCCCAACAATATCATAAAATACAAAATTATATGAAAACCTACATTTACAAAGTACTGTCCCAATCCTTCAAATCTATTCCATTTGGGTAGGGTACCATTCCAACTCCCCTAAAGGCAATGTGGTATTTAGTGCTCCATTGCTAAAGATTGGATTGCAAACTCAGGGCACAAGTGGGAAAGGTTTAAATCTTTCCAGAAGCAGTAAAACACTGCCTTATTCTTCTACATTCAGTTTCAGTAGTATTTGCACAACTTCCTAAACCAAGACTTACCTATTTTTTAATTACTTCACATTTAGGAAGGAAGAAGGAAAGGCTCTGAGTAGTCAGCAGAGAAATGGCTCCTACTGAAATGACTTGGGGCTGTAAGTTGTGCTTTAGTGCACGATGGTGATCCAAATGCTTCCAAGAACTAATCACACCTTGCTTCAGTATTTACAGAGTCTGCTGCCTTCCTCTGCACTGCATGAGTCTCTTCACCAGCACAATATCAGAGATCTTCTTTCCATTAGATGAGCATTATGACATGACTCCAAAAACAGGATTATGACGACAAATACTAGGGCCATATTCTTCATAGTCTTTCTTGGTGTGACATACTTGGAAAAATTCTGGCTATGAAAATATAAAACAAATCCCGTCAAAGGCACAAGAACACAGTAAGTAGAAACAATAACACATAAAATCATGTCTTAAACTTTTCTGTAAATTGCAGCTTTATGACATGGTCTTGCATTTTTGAAATATAATAAAATGAGAGAATTAGAATATGAATACCATTAATCAAGAAAGGTTTGCCTGGTCAGAAGACTGCTTTTAAACACAGCAATAAGAAACCCCACTTTGGAGACAGGAATTGCTCCCATTTTCCTGTATTTGCCTCTCTCTTGCATTTAAGACCATTGATTTTGATCCTATATTCGTGAAGTCCCAACTAATCTCTAGTGCTGACTTTAAGAATAAAGGGACTATACTGCAACTATCACATAAGAACTACTTCAGAATTAGGTCAAATCACAATATCCTTACTCAAGTAAAGTTCCCACTTGCCCTGTACAAATTCTACTGAGATAAAACTTTGGTAAGGATTAAAGAATGTGACACAGTTTAGGCTGTCACACTGAAAAGGTTTAAAGCTTAGTACTCGGATCAAATGCACCAGAATTCAACATGCAATAAAAAATTTAAAATTAAGAACAATTTTGATAGACTTACTGTTGAAGCCAGCATGGAACCACCAAACCAAACCGCATAGCGCTGCATGTGATGTGTTATCACTTGAACTTCCACTGGTTTGGGCTAAGAAAAACAGTCCATATTTAGTTGGTTTACAATTTCTGCGAAGGTCCTCACAAACTTAACATGGTCAGACCCAGATATCTTCAACCCTCCATTCAAATAACTAAATCACATTTACTACTCAGTCTGACATGTTCCCTGGAAGACCAAGTCATAAAATTCTTCATGATAACTATGAAGGGCACAAAAGTTAATCCCCTCTTGCCTACTGCCAAGATCCCACATCTCCTAGAAGGGAAACCAGAACTGCGCACAGTAACTTTAAGACTCCAGTAAAGGTATGTCATACATTACAAGGCTAACAATACATTTAACAACACATAAACATATACTATTGACTTTTACTAGTGAGTGTGCAAATTTTGACCTTGATTTCTTTCACTATTCAAGTAAGTACTGTACTTGAAATGCCCTACTTACCTTTATCCGACCACCACTGAGCTCCTCACTAAGTCGCAATCTCGCATCCACTACTCTCTTCAAATCCCTTTGTAGTCGCCGTCCAAAGTCCCTGAACATTGTGGATCCTCCTGAGAGAACCACATTCTGGGTAGAAATTAAAGGCACATGCTGTAACTCCAGCTTCAAGCAAGTTTCCCAACAGCCAAGAGTGCAGAGGTGATTATTTGAATCTCAGCATCATTAGGAAGTTGATAAAGTCCACAGTACACCTTAAGCATCAGCCAATTCAAAGGAGATTTATGGTTCCTTACTTTCTTTTTTTCTCCTTTAAATACATTTATCAAATCAAAAGATGATTCCATTACAGCAGTGAGCAAGCACACTGTATGTGCAGAGCAGCAGAAAGAAGACATTGCATCAAGAACTTTCCCAGGGAGGCTCATAGTAAGCAGTTCTACCCTGATACCAAATAAGGCTCAATCCTCATCATATTACCTTAGAACTTTTTTTTTCTTTTAAGAGTTAAACATCTGAACTCAGCAACGAGCAAGGCCAAGGACTCTACAAAAAGGCACCACACCCCAAGAGGACTGCAGCACTTTGCCTTTGTTTGTCTGCTATTACTTAGTTGTCAGAGTAGAACCAAATGCTTCTTAACCTGGACTTGTACCTGCATTCTAAACAGGGGGTTTAGAACATTCCCTTCCCAGTTCTGATGACATTGCACCATCATAGACTAACACAGAAATCATTTCAGAGGTGGAGATTCAAAACAGGAACCCTAGAATATACCACTGATGGCAGCAAAAATGCAATTCATAATCAGAAAAAATGAACTCTCTGTGACAAAACTTCACATGTGCGCTTGTATAGTGCGGCAACTGCAAACCCAAGTGCCAATTAGTGCTTATAAAAACCACTGACACGCCTTAGACACAGGTCCACATAGAACTCAGATCAGGAGTTCATCATACACAGGTCAAAGGATTATCTCTGTAACAGTTTTTGACACTGCAAATGAAGACTGTGCATATAATGAAAGAATTCCTGACCCACTGTTTTCAGCCTGCACACACATCTGAAGAGTCAAAGACATACATAATAAGCACTCATACTTGCAGGGTGCAGAAGTAAGTGCTTGGAGTTTAAGCAACAGATAACAAGGAAAATCTTGTTTGTACCTTGTAAAGTGAGAAGGAAGCTGTTTGTTTATTCATGAAAAAGAATCCCTGCACATCATAAAAACCCATTACAGTAGGAAAAACTCATTTCTTCACAGCTTCAGATTCTCCACAGTATAAAAGAATGCATAACAAGGCAGGTGTGCTTAAAATAAAAGCACATGTCCCCACAACATTACTGAAACATTTCCAAAATGAAGGAGGACAGAAGAGGAAAGGAGCCAGAAATCACAGTTGGTCCTAAAAATAAATTAGGAGGGAGTGTCCCCCAGGCTCCCTCCATACACAAAATCATCTCTTCTCTGCCTCAAGGTGGCCATGCACTCCTCGTGGGAAAAGGAAACTGCTAACAGGGAAAAAAAGACAGCAACCAACCTGAGTGATGAAATAGCAATTAAAAAGATGCCATCAGAAAATATTACCCGGAGATAATGAAGTTGGCGAAGACTGTGAAAGCAGTAATTCTATTAAAAATTAAACTTCAAGCACACTCTATAAAGTGGACAAAGCTACCACTAAAAATAGATTTCAGAATACACCCAAGAATAATTTTTCAAATACCATCCAAGACCAACTCACGTAACTGCAGAGGCAGCAGTAACATTGGGATGATCCTTCCATCCAGTTATCATTCCATGGTTAGAGGCTAAAAGGTTACACCTTCTTCAGGTTATGATTATTCAACTGCTTCTATACACTAAAATCAGTTTAACAAGACACTTGCCAAGGAGAGCAGGAGCACCAGCGTCCACATGTTGAAAAGATGAGTCATCTCATTATCACATACCTGGACAAGCCAGGCCAAGCAGAATTTTGGATCTAAGTAACTAGGTGACACCAACTGCCATTATAGGATGGTTAATCAGACAGTCACAGTTCCCTGCAGTTCGTGTCAGCACCAGACCAAATTTGTGCTAACTCTTTAAGACTTCACATACAAGCTTTAGTAAGTGATTTCCACTCAGCAGGTCAGACTTCTGCAGGGAGGTCAGAAGCCTGGTACTCCTCACTCACAGTGAAATCAGAATACACACACAATCCCCACCCCTCAAGCACCCCACCCACCACTTACACAGGACATAATGAAGGTGGGAAAAGATGGTCAGATAAAAAAAAATTAAACCCCAAAAGATAACTAACAAAGTAGCCCACCTTTGGAAATATCTTCTCTAGAATAACTGAGTAATTCCAGTAACTACTTATAAAAAAAAAAAAAAAAGAACTGAGCATGCTGGGTGTGTCTGTTGAGGAAGCTTACTAGTGATGGTCAGGGTTTCAGCCTGCCTGGGAAATCTCTGGACTCCCAGAAAAAGACAATGAGAAAACAGGCTTCAAATATCTGTTTCCAGCTGATCCCTTTAAAGCACACTTTTGATCTTACTCTGCTCAAACACACTTCAGCTGGTTTAACAGCTCTAACCAAACCCTCATGTTTCTCAGCTAACACCAATTATCACACCTGCTGATGGAAAGACCCTCCAGCTGATTTTTATTTTTATAGCGAACTGGTTGAAAATTTGTTTCAGAAGAATGTGTTCCCCCAGAAAAGAGGGACAAAGACCTTCCACACATCTGACAAAGTTAACCACGAGAAGTAAATAATGAATTAGGCTATTTCTGGAAGGAGATCAGGGAAGCCA